>CM075212.1:20850400-21316738 GCA_037577465.1 Liposcelis bostrychophila | reverse complement strand
TTTTTTTCCTTTTTTTTTTTGCATTAACGACAGGATATTACAGCATATGGTGAAACAGTTGCAAAACAAGCTTTTTTTAAGTCGTTAAAAGTAATTTTACAATAAAAATATTTGTGTTGAAATTGGTTATGTCGTTCGAACGCTTATTGCCTTTTTATTGCAAAAACAAAAACGTAATGAATAAATTTTTTTTAAAATTACTAATAACCGCAGAAGCGTTACCTTGAAACTTACATAAAAAGTGGTTAACAACGATCATCAAGAAATATATTTTTTATCTTCTTCGAATCTTTTTTGCTAAACGTAAACCTGAGCTTTTTTTTTTTTTTTGATAAATTGGTGGATTTTGAAAAATTTCTATTCAACATTCGAAGTTGCTCGAGGAAAGGGTTTTTTCACTAAAACGCCATCTTTAAAAATAATTTTATGACAAGTTGTGAAGATTCCCAACCATTTTTCCTAAAAAAAAAAAAAAAAAAAAACTCTAATCCATTTTTTCTAAAAATTTTAATTCCTAACTATTTCTTTTTTCTTTTTTTTTTTTCTAATTTTTAACTTTTCTAAAATTTTTTTATTCCTGAAATAAATTTCCCCAAAAGAAAATGAAATTTCCTAAAACTTCTTTAGGGATTTAAAAAATTAGGACAAATATTCATTTTAGGAAATTTTATTTGAGAATTAAACAGTTTTATGAAAATTGAAAATTAGGAAAAAAATGGTTAGGCTAAAAATTTTAGGAACCAACATTTTTAGGAAAAATTGATAAAAATAATAAGGAATGTAATTACTTATGTCTAGTACGTTATAAAAATTTTGAATATACTTATTTCAAGTCAGTAAATTCCTTCCGGCAGATTACTGGAAGTCACTATTTAAACCATTTTTGGTCCCTAAAGTCACAAATTTTTCTGGGCGAAATGGGTTCGATGCCTGTACACTCTATAGCCGATTTAGATAGAATGCAGCTCAATATAATTAAGAGCATCGGACTTTTTTTTTTTTTTTTTTTTTTTTTTCAGCAAAAATCCGAGCTTTCTGTTTTTTCAATCCTCATTTGCATTCATGAAAGACAACCTGACAAATGCATTACCATGGTCGGTTCGGCAGGAACAGGAGTAATTTAAAAGATCGGTTTTTTAATTTTTGAAAAAACATTTGTAAACTGCTTTTTTTTTCAAGTCGGAATGATGATATACCACAAAATAATTATGTTTTTCTGTGATTTATCTTCATCTTCACAGACACGGACTGGGAATTTTTTAGGGCGCGAGCTACGGACTGGAAAGGGCGCCAAATTTTTCAGAAATTTAAATTCTGAACAAGCTGATGAAACAGAAGATTCCCTACCATTTTTCCTAAAAAAATAAATTCCTTATCCATTTTTCCTTAAAAAAAAAAAAAAAAATGAATTCCTTATGAATTCCTTATAATTCCTAATAATTCCAAATGAATTCCTTATAATTTATTTTTCCTAAAAAAATGAATTCTAATTCATTTTACTAAAAATTTTGGTTCCTAAAATTGTTTTCCTCAGGCAGGGATGCAGGCCGTTGGCTTTTTATCGGCATCAGCATCGGCATCGCTGCCGGCATTGGAATCGTTAAAAAAAAAATTGCCAAAATCGGCATCGGCATCGGCATCGGAGTCGGTAGAAAAAAATTTGCCAGAATCAGAATCGGCTTCGGAATCGTTAAAAAAAAAATTCCGGCATCGGCATCGGAATCGGAATCGGTAGAAAAAAATTTGCCAGAATCGGAATCGGCACTGACATCGACATCGCAGACTCCGAAGTCGGAATCGAAGCCTCCATCGCATCAAGTATTTTACCAAAGAAACAGCGGCGTAACAGTAATTAGGCGAATGAGGCGGCCGCCTCCGGCCTCGCTCAAGTCAAAATGAAAAGCGGCCTCGCGCTCGACTTTGGTTTTTGAAATTTTTTTTTTCAGCTTGCATTACAAAGTGAACGATCTGGATATAGTTGAGCCGAGCCTGTACATTTCTTAAAAACAGTGCAATAAAATTTTTAGGGGGAAAAAATGACAATAGGAGCAGGTCAAAAATTTGAGTTATTTTTATCTTTCTTTCTTTTTTTTTTCCTTTTTCTTTTTTTCCTTGAATAAATTTCTAATGAAAGATTCTTCGATCCTTCTTACGACCGAAAAAAATGTATCCGCAAATTAATGCCTCAAAAAGTAGGCCTCGCAAAAAGGTTTTCGCCTCCGGCCTCGCAAAAGCTGTTACGCCACTGCAAAGAAAAAAAAAAAAAATGTTTGACAGCAATAAAAAATTTTACATTTAAAATAACAAATTAAAAACTTGAAAAAGTTAAATATTTAAAATTAAGAAACAGATCCTTTGTTTTAACACCTGATCGAATTGGAAGTAAAAAAAAAAAGCAAAAAAATTTTTTCTTTGCTCAGATGCTGAAAATGAAATTTTCGATCCGCTTTAAAACTTAAAAATTCGCAATTTTTTTCTACAAGTAAATCTAGAGAGGCATTTTTTATTTCTAATCTTTTTTTTTTCGTGAAATCGGAATACCGGTAGGCGGAATTTTCGACTCATTTTTGAAAGCATCAGCATCATCGTCGAAAAAAATTATTGTTTCCACAATTCGGCTTCAGCATCGGCTTTTTTTTTAAAAAAGGGATCGGAATCGGCATCGGCATGGAAATTATTTGCGAGCCATAGTGGCCGATGCCGACATCGGCTTCGACTTCGGCATCAGCATCGCATCCCTGTCCTCAGGGTTGCGATTCCGATGCCGACGCCGACGCTGAATAGTTATTTAAAAATCGTCGACACTGACGCCGACGCCGAATCCGGTTTGTCGAAAATTTTCCGACGCCGATTCCATTCAAATATTTGCGATTCCTCCATATGAAAAATAAAAAATGACTTTCTAGGTTTATTTTTAAAATATTAATTTCTGTCATAAATTTAAATTGAGTTGTTGTGAATCGCATTTATATCACTCAAAAAAACCGATCAATTTCGATTTCTTCACTCATTTTTTTCCTATATAGTCAAATCGGTCATTAAATTTAATTGCAGTTGTAAAAAAGTTAAGAGAAAAATATTTTTTAAATTGAAAATTTTTCGCGATTCCGGCGTCGACGCCGACGCCGATTTTGGTTCGTAAAACTATTCTCGAAGCCGACGCCGACGCCGGGTTAGAATCAGATTCCGATGCTGATGCTGACGCTGACGCCGGCTTCAGCTTCTGTTCCGACGCTGACGCCGACGCCGATGCCGGTTTTTTTTCTCATCGATTCCGATGCCGATGCCGATGCCAGTGAAAATTCCATCGGCATCGCAACCCTGGTTTTCCTAACTATTTTTTTTTCTAATTTTTAATTTTCCTAAAATTTTTTGATTCCTAAAACAAAATTTCTTAAAATCCCAAAAATAAATTTTCCTAAAATCTCTAAAATTAATTTCCTAAAATTCCCTTAATGATTTAAAAAAAATTTTCAATCTAAAAAATTTTATGAGAAATATTCATTTTAGGAAATATTATTTCAGGAATTCAAAAGTTTTAGGAAAATTGAAAATCAGGAAAAAAGATAGAAAAAAAATTTTAGGAACCAAAATTTTTAGGAAAAACGGATTAGGAATAAATTTTTTTAGGAAAAATGGTCGGGAACGGAGCAGAATTAAAGGCGCATCTACACCCAGGAAGGCGCACCGGGATTTTCCCGGTAGTTCGGCGTCCCAGACCGTGCCTGTAAAATCTTCACAAATATTCTCCCTTTTCTTAGTTTTTAAATTTCGGTCTCTAAATAGCGAACACTCTTTGGGAACATATTAACGATCTTCCTTTTGTGAAAGGATGATAAAAAATGGGGGTATATGTAAAACGTTTCTTCCTGAGTCGAAAAACTTGATTGTGATAAGTTAGTTTATATATTATTTATATTCATACACTCTGTCGTTATGCGGGACTGAGATCTAACCATCAAAACTTCAAGTGTTAACAATCTCTCCAATGTCAATTGTCGAACTAACTTACATTCAACTACATAACAAAAAAAAAAATGCTCATTTAAGCAACGTATAAAATTAATAATCGATTGAGAATTGCCAAAGTTTTACCTTCCGCAAAAGCTTTAGTAAATAAATAATTTTTTGAAAAAAAAAAAAAAAAAAAAAAAAATAAAGAACTTGGCACTTTGTTGGCTAGAAAAAACCGGTCGGTTCACCGTCCGGTTTAAAAAAAAAAGTTTTTCTAATTAATATTTTTAAAGGTTAATACTGCATTAAATGGGGCGAAAGCGGCGAAACTTATACCAAATTGTTCCTTATTATTAGAAGAAGTCGAATATACATGTTAAAAATGTCGGTAAGCTTAAATTACGTCAATATTCACAAAATTTAATGTTGTTTACATAAAAAACAAAATGGCCGATGTAAAAAAATCCGTTTATTTTGCGAATATTGACGTAATTTAAGCTTACCGACATATTTAACACGTATATTCGACTTCTAATAATAAGGAACAATTTGGTATAAGTTTCGCCCCATTTAATGCAATATTAACCTTTAAAAATATTAATTAAAACAACTTTTTTTTTTTTTTTTTTTTAAACCGGCCTGTTCACCGTCCGGTTTTGTCTAGCCAACGAAGTGCCTAAAAAGCTAAAAACAAGCTTTTTTATTTTAGAATTAAAATAAAAAATTTTGAAACATTTGCACTAGTGAAAACATTCTGGAGAATTCAAAAGCTAAAAACAAGGAAATCTTTAAATACAACAATATGTTTTTCATTACGAAAATTAATCCCAATATTTAAAAAAATTTTTAAATACAAATTTTTCCTAGTATTAAAAGATTTCCTTATTTTTAGCTTTTTAATTCTCCAGAATGTTTTCACTAGTGCAAATGATTCAAAATTTTTTATTTTAACTCTTAAATAAAAAAGGGTACCCTGACAAACCCCTGAAATTCAGAACCCTGAAACTTCCAGAACCCCGATTCGGGGTTCAGTAGATTGGGATAAAAGAGTGGAAAAGTACTTTATTTTGTTTTATTTAATTTTATTCTACTTTGAATAATTTTATAATTTTTTTTTTTGATGACAAGCAGATACTAAAATGGACACGTATGCCATTAGGGTGGTTAAAACCATACTTTTTGCGATTTTCACTTTTCTTATGGTCTAAAAACAAAGTAATTTTTTTAAATTTTTTTCGATCACGTTTAGGGGAGGCTCACCGCCATTTTGTGTTTACTTTTCTTTTTTTTTCTTTTTTAAAATTTACAATTCCCCGACTTCGTCGAGGTTTTGAAAATTACAATAATTTATCATTTTGCTTAATTTTCAAAACCTCGAAATATTTTATTAATTTGAAATTATTTAATTAAAAAAAAGAAACCCCCGAAATCATAACACTGACGTTTCAAAACCCCGATCGGGGTTTTCAAATGTCAGTTCCCGATTTCGGACTTTCTTTGTTTTACCGACGTTTGCACTCAAAAAAACTAAAAAATGCATAAATAAATTTTGGAGAAATGAAAAAACGTTTTTGCTTAAAAATAAAGTGTTTTTTACACTAAATTTTATTATGTACGTCATTCTTGCATAATTTATGCAAGATTTTTTATATAATATATATGCATCTCCTTTTCGTACAGGCATGTTTCTTGGAACTGGAAAATGATTCAGGATAATAAAAATAAAATCTACAGTGCACTGCTCACTTTATTTGTATTTTTTTTTAAATATTTTCAGGATAATAATTGTAGTGAATTTTCCAAACTTGTCAACTCTTCACACTCGATTTTTCATTCTTGATTATCTTCTATTTTCCTATTGCGCAAAATAGAGGCACGAAAAAACAAAAAAGTTGGCGTTGTTCTACATTACTTTCTTGTATTGAATCTTTGATTTGAGGGACAACATCTAAATTAAATTTTTAATAAAATCAGAATTGATGATATTACAAGTATTTCCCTTTTCTACGAACTTTCGAATTTAACAACGCATATCTCCCTTCCCTTCCAGATCGATCTTCTTTTATGCATAAACCTGAATGTTTTACTGGCCGCGAAAGCGTACTGTCTTTAGTTAAAAAAAAAAAAATAAAAAAAAATAAAAAAAAAAGTAAAATACGACGAGTATGATCAGAAAGCCGTTTTCCCGTATCTGCTCCGATTTTCGGCCCAGAGGCCAAATATGAGCAAAACTGGAAACTTAAACGGTTTTTTTCTCATGTTTTTGGCGTTTTCAAATTCGAAAGTTCGCAAAAATAAAACAGTCCCCTATTTTACTAACCTGGCGGATATGCTAAGACTGTTATTAGCGTTGCGAAAAATAAAAGTACCGTGAAAGTCATCAATTTCATTTTTGGTTTTTTGATTTTTTTTTTTTTTTTTGATTTTTTAAACTGAATGCTGTCGAAACACTGCAAAATGAATGGTTAACTCAAGAATTTTGTATGGGCTGAAAAAGCCTACACGTAGTCATTCGATAAGACGATAAAAAAAATTGCATTTATGGCGAATTTGTAATCTTACTCGTAAACTTTACTGGTTGATAGCATTTAGGAAAATATTTGAAATAATTAATGAATTTAATATCGTTCCACTCGGAGAAACAATTCCGAAATGAATTATTCCCGAAATTCCCTTATGAAACGTCGCTATCGGAAATGTAAAAAAAATTATTGGTTCCGGTGGTTTGCTTTCGGTTTCGGTGGCTTATTAAAATCTCAATAGCTTTTTGACATGAAATTATCGACTCATTTTGAAAACTCGCAAGTTTTTCAAAAAGCTTTACATCTCAGTAGCTTTTTGACATGAAACCATCGACTCCTTTTGAAAACTCGCAAGTTTTTCAAAAAGCTTCACATCTCAATAGCTTTTTGACATGAAACCATCGACTCATTTGGAAAACTCGCAAGTTTTTCAAAAAGCTTTACATCTCAGTAGCTTTTTGACGTAAAACCATCGACTCATTTTGAAAACTCGCAAGTTTTTCAAAAAGCTTTACATCTCAGTAGCTTTTTGACGTGAAACCATCGACTCCTTTTGAAAACTCGCAAGTTTTTCAAATAGCTTCACATCTCAATAGCTTTTTGACATGAAACCATCGACTCAATTTGAAAACTCGCAAGTTTTTTAAAAAGCTTCATCTCAATAACTTTTTGACATGAAACCATCGACTCATTTTGAAAACTCGCAAGTTTTTCAAAAAACTTATACCTCTCTGAAAAAATTATCGAAAAAAATGGGAAAAGCTATTGAAAAAATTACCGAAAAACTTTTCAGAAAATTATCGAAAAATTTAAAAAACTATCGACATTTCATTTTATCCGCCAGTTTAAAAAACTGCCGAGATTTTTAAAAAACTGGGTAGCGAAAAATCGGTCCAAAAAGACTATTCGAGTCTCGGTCGCTTTTTTTTTTAAAAAAAAAACCGATAGCAACGTTTCATAAGGGTTATTCCGAATTCCGAAAATTACAGTTTGGGAGTAGGCGTGTTGTCCTTCACCTCTTTAAAAGAAAGTAAATTATAGGAAAACAACCCCGTAGCGCTTTTTATGCCAGGTATTTTCCTTTTTTCCTTGTGATTCATAGAGGTTTGGCAAAAAAATAAAAAGTTTTAGCCAAACAAAAAATAATAAAGTGTAGTAACACTACATACTTTTAAAAATAGCAGCTTCGTCAGAAAAATAACCTTGTTCAATGCAGGAGATACATCTAGTGTTTGCGGTATCTAATAAAATTCGCTATTTGCGGTATTGAGGTATGGTTAAATATTCAGATACTGGATTTTCCACTCACAGATACTAAGGCCTTAACAAACGACACGGTGTCTAATTTGCCCAAAAAAAAAAAAAATCAGGGATATCTTAGCGGGTCAGACCGGATTCGGATTCTTCTCATTCAGAGCAACCGGAATCCGGCCTAACCCGCAAAAATATTCCACCCCCTAACCGTAACAAAAATTAATTTCGTCTATAAAAACCTTTTTTTAAAAAATTAAGAAAAAAAAAAAAAAAAAAAACAACTAGGTCTATGACTAAATTTTTTTTTTTTTTTTTTTTTTTTTTTTTGAAAATTAACAACTAGGTCTATGACGTTTACTTTGCAATTTTCCATACCACAACAAAGTTATTAAGTTTTAGGCAAAACAGCTTTTTATTTCAAGAAATTTTTTCTTCATTTACAGCATTCATTTACAAAATTTATCTGTAATAATCCCATTTTCGATTCTCTAAAATCCTAATCGAATATTCCACTCATCGCTACCTCAATAATCGGCGAAATAATCGACATAGTTCGGTAAAAAAATTAGCCGATAGCTTGAAAATCGATAAGTAATCGCCCATCTGTATTTTCAGGCAGCCCAAAGCTTTTTCTAACTAATGAGGACTTTTGAGAAAGGCTAAAAAGCTATAACAAGTCAGCCCAAAGTCAGGGGCTCCTTAAAGAGAGAAATCAGAATCCAGGTCCACCAGCTAATATTTACTTCAGGCATCGAAGTCATTTACTCCTTCAAAATTAGAGACTTTAGAGACCAAAATCGGAAAATTAGAGGCCATTTAGAGACTTTTAGAGACTGAAAAAAATTCATTTTCCATTACTTGTAAACAAAAAACGCCATTTTTTCATATACCTAAGCTGGCGAAAAATGAATTTTCATGTTATTGAAAAGCCAAGTTATTCGTGTTTCTAAACAAAAAAATCACATCTTTTTTTCAGGAAAAAGAAAAAATAAATAAATAAATAAATAAATAAACAAATAAAAATAAAGTCACTAGAAAGTCATTCTGGATTCGAATTAAAACAATCTATCACAACTATCTATTACATCTTTTAAAAAATATCTATTTAATTAAATTTCAGAATAAAATTTTTCTTTCTGTCAAATATTATAAACTTAACAATGATTTTAAAAAAATTAAACAAGTGGAATATCATATCATATTTTCCTCTTTTTGTTTAAACTTCGAATTCTCTTTATTTCTACAGTTTTCCTTAGTTTTTCAATTTTCTTGACCGCTTCCTCGATAGATTTTTTTTTTTGTTTTCTTTTCACTAAAATTTCTCTTACAGAAAAATAAAAGATGACCTCCACGAACTCGACCAGAAATGAATCAGAAGGGTTTTTTTAAAATTCATTCAAATGAATAATAGGGTGATCAGAAAAATAAAAAGTGTCCGATTTTGTTCTTCACGAAAAAAATTGGTTCATTTTGGGGTAAAAAAGCAAGAAAAATTTTGAAACAATTTTTTTTCAACGATTTAGGGGTGGCGCAGAGCAGAAAAAGGGCCTAAACTACAATTTTTTTCTTAGCGTTTAATGAAACAAAAATTTGGCGCATTTTTCCTTCATTGAATTTTACAAAAGTGGACTTTATAGGTATTTTTGACGACTTAGAAGACGAATTTCACCATCCTGATTTTCTCAGAGCAATGCCTGAGTCGCTATTACCGCTTTTTTAGCGCTTAAACCTGATTTTTTGGGCTTAATTTTAATTTATGTACAAATTTGGAGCCCCCGAATTTTTTTTTCCCTTTTAAAGTTGCTTATACTTATGAAAAAACGCCCGAGGAAAACGAATTTCAGTATCCCGATTTTCTTCGATCAAGGCCTGAGTAGGGGTATAACTAAAAATTTGGTTTTTGGGCTAAAAATGGATTTTTTTGCCAAAAAATGGCGCTAATTCCTTACGTGTTCGTTTTAGAAATCATGTTCAATGACATTTTTTACTCAGGACACTCCAATTAATAAGGATCTTTTGTGTTTCGAATCAATTTCCGAAATTTTGTTACGGTCACAAAATTCTATTCATGATTTTTTTAAAGTTCCAAATTTTTTCAAAAATTGTGGTTTAGGCCCTTTTTCTGCTCTGCGCCACCCCTAAATCGTTAAAAAAAAATTGTTTCAAAATTTTTCTTGCTTTTTTACCCCAAAATGAACCAATTTTTTTCCTGAACAACAAAATAGGAAACACTTTTTATTTTTCTGATCACCCTAATAAATAATACTTAAACGAAAGAAGCAAGAAATTAAGAAAAAAGAGACTTTTAGAGACCATCCTTGAATTTAGAGACTTTTAGAGACTTTCAGAGACCACTTCGATGCCTGTTACAAAGATTTCTGGCCGACCCGCAGCATTTTATTTTTCGACGATATTAAATTTTTTGGTTCCAATGTGAAAACGTTTTGCAGGTCAGTCCGAAATTAAGACCATCTTGAAGAGAAAAACACAAATTCAAGTTCACTTGCTTAAAATTTCACTCAAGTTCTGCCTATGGCCCGCAGCTTTTTATTTATTTATTTTTTTTTTTTCAACGAAATTAATTTTTTTTTAATGGTAAGGGGTGGAATATTTTTGCGGGTCAGGTCGGATTCCTGTTGTTCTGGATGAGAGGAGTCCGAATCCAGGCTGACCCGCTAAAATTTCCATCCATTTCTGCCGGACCCCCAGCTTTTTTTGTTCCCGTCAAAATTAATTTTTTTTAAGGGTGGGGGGTGGAATAGTTTTGCGGGTCAGGTCGGATTCCGGTTACTCTGAATGTGAGTAGTCCAAATCCAGGCTGACCCGCTAAAATTTCTTTTATTTTCTGCCTGACCCGCAGCTATTTTATTTCAGACGAAATTAATTTTTTTTAAGTGTAGGGGGTGGAATATTTCTGCGGGTCAGGCCGGATCCCGGTTGCTCTGAATGAGAAGAATCCGAATCCAGGCTGACCCGCTAAAAATTATTTCATTTTCTGTCTGACCCGCAGCTATTTTTTTTTGACAAAATTAATTTTTTTTAAGGGTGGGGGGTGGAATATTTTTGCGGGTCAGGTCGGATTCTTGTTGTTCTGGATGAGAGGATTCCGAATCCGGTCTGACCCGCTAAGATATCCTTGATTTTTTTTTTTTTTTTTTTTTTTTTGGCAAATTAGACACCGCACGACAGGAATGCAACAGCTTGAGAAGTTTAAATACAGCCGCTAAGGCACTTTGTTGGCTAGACAAAACCGGACGGTGAACCGGCCGGTTTAAAAAAAAAGTTTTTTTAATTAATATTTTAAACGTTAATATTGCATTAAATGGGGCGAAACTTATACCAAATTTTTCCTTATTGTTAGAAGAAGTCGAATATACATTTTAAAATGTCGGTAAGCTTAAATTAAGTCAATATTCGCAAAATTTAATGTTGTTTACATAAAAAACAAAATGGCCGATGTAAAAAAATCGGTTCATTTTGCGATATTGACGTAATTTAAGCTTACCGACATATTTAACATGTATATTCGACTTCTTCTAACAATAAGGAACAATTTCGTATAAGTTTCGCCCCATTTAATGCAATATTTGCTTTTTTTTTTTTTTTTTTTTTTTTTTTTTTTTTTTTAACTTTTTAATTTTTGGATTGTATAGGCTACAATCCAAAAATTAAAAGTTAAAAAAAAAAAAAAAAAAAAAAAAAAAAAAAGCAAATATTGCATTAATTGAGTCTATGATAAACCCCCGAAATGCAGAACACCGAATTTGCAAAACCCCGAATCGGGGTTTTGCAAATTCGGGGTTCTGAAAGTACTATAATTTTCCATGAATTATATTCGAGGTTCTGCAAAGTCGGGGTTCTGCAACTTCGGGGTTTTGCAAATTCGGGGTATTGCATGTTTGCATTCCCGACTTTTTTTAAAAATTGTAATTAAAGTGAGGCAGATCAGGTTGAATAAAGTGTACTGCATTTTTTAAGCTAAATCACAATAAGTATATTATCACAGATAATCAGTAGGGTGGTTCGAAAATCAACTTTTTTGGAATTTCAAAACTCCTATATCAGGAAAAGTTTCTTTATAGGTAGAGTATCAACCCTGAATTTTTTCAGATTTTTTGAACGGCATCCTGAGGTGTCAAATCGGCCTTGAAATTTTCAAAAAGCTCATAAAAGGGCCGAAAATGAACCTTTTTTTTTTGCATAAAAGACCATCGATTCCTATCGGAAATTTCGCGTAGATTACGAATTTGAAGCCGAAAATTAGTTTTGGTGTATAATTTTTGAGCTACAGGCCGGGTTTAAAAGCTCTAAATCCTGGTTATGGTATTTTGTCTGTGGCTCAAAAACCGTGCACCAAAACTAATTTTCAGCTTCAAATTCGTAATCTACGCGAAATTTCCGATAGGAATCGATGGTCTTTTATGCAAAAAAAAGGTTCATTTTCGGCCCTTTTATGAGCTTTTTGAAAATTTCAAGGCCGATTTGACACCTCAGGATGCCGTTCTAAAAATCTGAAAAAATTCAGGGTTGATACTCTACCTATAAAGAAACTTTTCCCGATATAGGAGTTTTGAATTTCCTTTGAAAAAATTTGACACAAGTCAAACAAAAATAAAATGAAATAAAAAAAAATTTTAAAAAAATAAAATAAAATAAAAATAAAAATAAAAAAAAAATTAAAAAAATACTTTTATCACGATTTACGGAACCCCGAATTTGCAAAACCCCGATTCGGGGTTCTGCAAATTTCGAGGTTCTGAATTTCGGGGTTTTGTCAGGGTCCCCATTAATTTAGTTGTTATTTTATTTTATTTTTATTTTTATTTTTATTTTTATTTTTATTTTTATTTTTTTTTTTAAAACCTGTAACTGTTGTGATAAAAAGAGCAGTAAATAAATAATTAAATAAATAAATAAATAAATATTAACGTTTAAAAATATTAATTAAAGAACTTTTTTTTTAAAAAAAAAACCGGACGGTGAACCGGCCGGTCTTGTCTAGCCAACGAAGTGCCTAAGGTAAAAAATTATTATATTTCTTTGCGTCAAAAAATAAGAATAAAAAATTTATTTCTATTATAATTGTGCAGAATTTATTTTAAAAAAAAATTGACGCAATAAAATATGATAATTTTTACTTTAGCAGCTGTATTTTATATTTCTCAAGCTGTTGTTGTAAGTCCCACCGGAATACCGGGAATTTCCCACTGCTCCGATAGGTTTGTAGGTGCAAAAGGCGTCGCGTCGGTGAAATTATCATTAAAATGTCTTTTTTTAGTTCATTTTCAACTTTAATTTTCAAGTAGAAAAAAGCAAGATTTTAGACTTTGCTGCCCTAACTTTTGTTCGTCATTTATCGCAGAATCCTACAATCTTTCGAAATTTTAAAAAGTATGATAAACAAGGAAGCTATTCAGCTTTTCCGAAGAGTCCTTTTTAGCAGATTTTAGGCTTCCTTTTTTAAAATACAAATTTTTTCATAGGACTTTGTTCCACTAAAAAAAAAAATGAAGTAGCGATTTTAAAAAACAGGTGTAAACGTTAGTAACTCGTAAGCTTCATACCTTTCTTACGTTTTGTCGACTTTAAACCCTTATATATAAAGAAATAAGTGACATTTTTTTTTACGCTTAATTGATCAATTCGAAGATAGTGTCGGAATTTTTTTGTCTACTTTTACCAGGTTTATGTTACACCAACGAACTTGAAATATCCAATAATATTTTAATAATCATAAAGTATATGAGTTAAAAAATAATGCCCAAAAAATTATGCGTTCAATTTTAAAATATTTGGCTCCTGATAGGGTTGCTCAAAAAAAATCATCGAATTTATTTTTTTGCACTCCAGTCAAAATTTGTTTATTTTGACCATAAGAAAGCTCCATTTAAAAGCGGGACCAAAAAAAAAAAATTTTTTTAGGGGTTGAACCGCCACTTATTACTTTTTGGGGCAAATATCTTACGTTTTATAGTTAAAATAAAATAGCACATCATTTCCATAATTCTCGCAATAAAAAATTTATACCTCGGGCTTATGTAAAGCATATTCTGAGCTAAAAAAAAATATTTTTTCATGAACGAAAATTTCAGCGGTTAAAAATTAAAATCAACTATGTGCCGAAAGTTTAAAGTATAAGTACCAGACGAAGGCAAGGGATTATAAATTGTTCAAATGATAGAAAATGTCCTTCACTTAGATAGGTTTAAGGTGACGACAAAAATTTTTTCCGGGTTTGGTTTTTCGCCTTAAAACTCTGAAATTTTGTAATTTTGGGGGCAAATTTTTCAAGTGTTCGGCATTTTGGTGGAAAAATTATGAAAGAATAAACACGGTAGAGGGTAATCACATCGAATTACATGATGTAAGATATAGGAAAATTTTTTTTTTCAACTTCTGTTCAAAAGTAATTCAATTTTTGGAATTTAAATTTAAATTTTATAATTATGAATTTCTTTTGGCTTCGGGGTTTTTTTTTCTATCATCGGCTCTATCTATCAGTTGTAATCCTGGACAATTTTCACCCCGCGTTCGGCCCGGTCGTTGATGACACGGAGTTTGTTCCGTTTTCTTCAGCCCTGGATTACAGCCGAAACGTAACGAGCAATGAAGGTGTATACTAAAGCATCCTTCATGGTGTCGCCAATAATAGAAAAAAAACCCCGAAGCCAAAAAAAATGCATAATTATAAAATTTAAATTTAAATTCCAAAAATGGAATTACTTTTGAACAGAAGTTAAAAAAAAAATTTTTCCTATATCTTACATCATGTAATTCGATGTGATTACCCTCTACCGTGTTTATTCTTTCATAATTTTTCCACCAAAATGCCAAACACTTGAAAAATTTGCCCCCAAAATTACAAAATTTCAGAGTTTTAAGGCGAAAAACCAAACCCGGAAAAAATTTTTGTCGTCACCTTAAGGGTGTACTAGCTACTTTTAAAAACTGCAATTTCTGAAGTAGGCAACCATGTATTTAGGAGATATCCTTTTCCGTCGATAAACCGAAGGAAATATTATAAGATGATGAAATTTTACACTAAATTGCCATTTGACAATAAAGCAAAATATTTTTTTTTTACGTTAGGGGTATTAAGGTTTGCAAAAATATGAATTTATGATGCCCTTTGGGCACGATTTGTCTGGACTGGTGGTTGACAATCGCTTTTCTGACGACCGGGTGAGAACCATTATACTATTGAAACCGTACCATGTATTAAAATCCAAATTGAATTTTTTTTTTTTCAATATTTTCTTGGACTTGAATTTTACGTGGCAGGTACTGTTTTCTTTTTCCTCGTACTCGTCCATTCTCTTTTTCTCCGAGGCTCTTTTTACCTCTTTTTTTTTATTATTAGAGATGCCTGTTTCCTCGGGGTTTCTTCCTTTTGTTTCTTCAGAGTTTTCATTTCAGGTTGCCTCCCCGGCTTTTTCTTCTTAACTTGCTTTTCATCTTTATTTATTTATTTATTTATTTATTTTTTTTTTTTTTTTTTATTTATTTATTTATTTATTTATTTATTTATTTTTTTTTTGCGGCTTTTAATTTTTTTGTAGCAAAGGCTTTAGCTGATTTCGCTTCAATTTCTTTTTTTTCTTTTTTTTTGGCCGGTTGTTACGGCAACGCTCAAACGTCATCTTTGGGGGGTCAAAAATGATTTTTTTTATTCATTAAAAATCGTTCTGTCATATCCCCCCCCCCCGTGAAATGTTCTGGGGGATAAAAAAAAATCGTTCGGTCATATTTCCCCCACGAAAATTTTTGGGGGGTGAGAAAAATATCTTACCTCAGAAGTCACTGGAAAAATGAGAATCTTTTTCTTCGCTCTAATCGCGCATAGATATAACGCATTTTTTAAAAATTAATATTAAACATTTAAAAAATCTGAAATTCTTCGGAACTAAAATTTTGCAAAGAACAGGTTTTTTTTTTTTTCAACTTAGAGCAAATGGGCTGGTAAGATTGAACGTTTTTTTAAAAACCCAGACAGTCGGTATACGTATAATCGCCCGAAATTATACGTATAAATTAGGTATACTGTCTACGTATAATAAACGAATATTTTAAGACTTTTTATACGTATATTATACGTAGATTCAGCGTATATAAAACTCTGCTCGACTAGACTTCACATTTTAGTAAATCTGACTTCAGATTTGGATTTTTCGGATCGAAAAACCCTAGGCTGCAAAATTTTATCCCTCGAGCCCTATAAATAAAGGAGATGTTAATTTTTTTTTTTACATTTCCTGACTTTTCCCAAAAGCTCATATTGTCAAAACTGAAAATCTCGTTCTAAAAATCAGGATCCACTCCAAAAATTCTGATTTTTGTATTTTTACATTTTATTTAGCCTATATAGGATCATCAAGTTGAGACATTTTGGAATTTCGATTTTGGAAGGAAGATATTACGAGGGGTGGTTTTTGGCGTACAGTTTGTTTTGTGATTTAATTATATATGCAAAATCAATTTTATGACAAGTCAAATTTTTGACAAAGTTTTTCAGCAATGGCTTTTAAGAATCATATGTGAAATATGGATATCCCTGAAATAATTTTTCAAAATTGTCGAAAAACCACAAAAAAAAACGAATAAAAATTACCATTAAAAGCACGTATATATAGTCTTAAAATATACGTTGATTATACGTATATTATACGGTGTAGAAAAACGTATAATAAACCATAGATATACGTATATTATTCGTATAATATACGTATATCCGCTGTCTGGGAAAGTGAGTTAGATTACATAATTAAAAAAATTTAAATTATTTTCATTTTGGCATGTTTATTACATGAGACAAATTCTAAGGTTAGATATGTAAAACCCCTCCCTCCCCTAACCTGCTCACGTGTTTTATGGACGACCCCATAGGCAGATTTATTTTTATTTTAGTTTAAGATGCACTGCCGGATCCAGACATTTTTTTACGGAAAATTTAAAATGAGCCCAAAACTTGAAATTCTATCATGGGTAAAATTTTCCAATGAAACCGCATTTTACATATTGTAAAATGGTTTTAGTTCACCTATTTTTGAATCTCCCCTGGATCCGCCATTGCTAAGATGAAGGCTTATGTCCCAAATATTTTAATTTTTAAAATTCGACATTTTTCTTTACTACAACCATCATCAAATTCAATCATAACAGTGAACATTATCAACCGCATATATTTATTTAATTTTAATATTGATTTAATTTAATTTATTCGGCCCTTCAACGACCAAATAAATTTTAAAATCAAATGCATCTTTTTTTTTTTTTTTTTTTTTTTTTTTTTTTTACATTATTTTTGAACTCAGATACTATATTGGATTTTTCAAGTTTGTTTGGATAGCAAAAGCCTGGTTGAAATAGACAAAAAAAAATTCCGACACTATTCATTTTTGGAATTGACCAATTAAGCGAAAAAAAAATGTCACTCATTTCTTTACTTATAAGGGTTAAATTCCTCGAAACATAAGAAAGATACGACGCTTACGGGTTTCGAACGTTCAAACCTGTTTTTTAAAATCGCTACTTCATTTTTTTTTTTAGTGGAACAAAGTCCTATGAAACAATTTGTATTTTAAAAAAGGAAGCCTAAAATCTGCCAAAAAGGACTCTTCAGAAAAGCTCAATAGCTTCCTTGTTTATGATCTTTTTTAAAATTTCGAAAGATTTTCGGATTCTGCAATAAATGAGGAACAAAAATCAGGGTAGCAAAGTCTAAAATTTTGCTTTTTTCAACTTGAAAATTAAAGTTGAAAATGAACAAAAAAAAAGACATTTTAGAGCTTCGACTTTGCTCATTTTCCTGGGCCCCCAGAAATGCAAATAGACAAAGCAACCCTGATTATTGAAGAAGATCTCTTTTTGCCATTAACGCAAATTTCACCTCTCTAGGTGCATATGGGGCGAAGCTCTTGAAGAAAATTCTCTTATGTAAAATTAACATTGTATTGAAATAGCTAGCATACCCTTAAACCTATCTAAGTGTAGGACCTTTTCTATCATTTGAACAATTTATAATCCCTTGCCTTCGTCTGGAACTTATACTTTAAACTTTCGGCACATAGTTGATTTTAATTTTTAACCGCTGAAATTTTTGTTCATGAAAAAATATTTTTTTTTAGCTCAGAATATGCTTTACATAAGCCCGAGGTATAAATTTTTTATTGCGAGAATTATGGAAATGATGTGCTATTTTATTTTAACTATAAAACGTAAGATATTTGCCCCAAAAAGTAATAAGTGGCGGTAGCAACCCCTAAAAAATTTTTTTTTTTTGGTCCCGCTTTTAAATGGAGCTTTCTTATGGTCTAAATAAACAAATTTTGACTGGAATGCAAAAAAATAAATTTGATGATTTTTTTTGAGCAACCCTACTCCTGAAGGACTAAATTTAAATTAAATTAAATGCAAATATACGGTTGATAATTTCACCTTTACAGTTTGATTTGACCATGTTTGAAGTAAAGAAAAGCCGACTTTTAAAAATTAAAATTTTTGGGACATAAGCCTTCAACTTAACACTGGCGGATCCAGAAGGGGGGGGGGGGAGGAACACGCGCTCCTCTTAACTGAAGCAATTTCATAATAGATACAATGCGATTTTATTGGAAAACTGATTTTACCCTAGATAGAATTTCAAATTTTGGGCTCATTTTTGACTTTCCTGAAAAATTTCTGGATCAGCCAGTGCATCTTAAACTAAAATAAAAATAAATCAGCCATTGACATTACAATGAGAAAAAAAAATTAAAATCCTGAAGCTGCATGTCATCGTAGAGGCAGAAGTGCCTAAAAGCTAGGAAAAAAATGAGATCGGTGAACCGATCAAAGTGCTTTATCGACTATTTAAATAATTCTCAAAAATATAGTTAGTTTTTCGATCAGAGTTCCACCAAAGCCGCAGTACGGGCACAAGGAATGCGAATTTCTGAAAAATTATTTCAGATTTTGAATCCTCAACCCCGAAAATATTCTCAAAAATACGGTTAGATTTTTGATCAGAGACACCAAAGTCGCTGTATAGGCGTAAGGAATTCGAATTTTGGAAAAATTATTTCAGATTTGGAATTTTCTACCCCAAAAATATTCTCAAAAATCCGATTAGATTTTTGATCAGAAATCCACCAATGCCGCAATACGGGCATAAGGAATTCGAATTTTGGAAAAATTATTTCAGATTCGTAATCCTCTACCCCAAAAATATTCTCAAAAATACGGTTAGTTTTTTGATCAGAGGTCCACTAAAGCCGCAATACGGGCATAAGGAATTCGAATTTTGGAAAAATTATTTCAGATTCGTAATCCTCTACCCCAAAAATATTCTCAAAAATACGGTTAGTTTTTTGATCAGAGGTCCACTAAAGCCGCAATACGGGCATAAGGAATTCGAATTTTGGAAAAATTTTTCAGATTTGGAATCCTCAACCCCGAAAATTTCAAAAATATGGTTAGATTTTTGATCAGAGGTCCACCAAAGCCGCAGTACGGGCATAAGGAATTCGAATTTGAAAAATTATCTCAGATTCGGAATCCTCTACCTCGAAAATATTCTCAAAAATACGGTTAGTTTTTCGTTAGCTCCCACGAGGAACCCGCCAATCAGCATCCAAATCGCTTTGTCGACGTAATCGATGACGTCATGTCGTGACGTTTCAAAAGTTGGGATATCGGTTTTTAGACCTATACCCATACTTTTCGCCCTGCTCACCGTTTCTGAACCACTCAACAGAATTAACCAAATTTCAATGGCAGCGTATCTTGATGAATATCTACTGCAGTACGAAATCGGACTCAATCGGTAGCTGCGTTCACGATTATAGTCAAAAAATATCTTGAAATAGTTGAAAATCAACATTTATACTCACTGCTTCCGAATCGCTGAACCGATTTGGCTCAAAAACTAATCAGCACCTACATTTCATTAGAAGTTCCTACCCCAAAAATCATCGACATCCGTTCTTCCGTTTTTCTGCTTTTCGACGGAAATTTTTTTGCACATATATTCATATATTCATACATTCATACACACATACACATACACACATACACACACACGGCCACCATCCAAATTTTGCTTTTTCGGCATCAGGGGACTTCAAAACGTGTAAAATATCGAAAACTGAAAATCTGAAATTTGTGCTAAAAACAATGCTTTATTCTCCCTGCGGTCGATAAAGCAAAAAGAAAAGGCAAAGAATAAGCGAAAGCAGGAAATCAAGGAGAATGTCCATCAGAAAAAAAGAGAAAAAAAAGTTGTCGAAAAAGATTGGAAAAACCGAATCGAAGGGAAAGAAAGTCACAAAAATAAAAAAACACTACCGCCACAAAACAAAGGAAGTTCAAATTCAGAAAACTATTTTGGGAAAACAAATTGAAAAAGACAGTCAGAGGAAAGAGATGGCAAAATATAACCGGTCAAAAAAAAAAAAAAGAAAAAAAAAATTAATAAAAATAAATAAGCCTAAATAAAATAAAAGAAAATAATAATAAATAGGTACATTCAAGCCGAATTTAAGTTAAAAAAAAACATATACGCTGAAACTTTATTTATCCATCCTGTACATGTCCCCTCTTTCACCGCAAGACATTAAAAGAAAACAATAAATAGTAAAGTACAGCTTTTTAACATGGCATTAACACAGTCGCGGAAGCTCGCGGATGTTCCCGGGTGTTCGTGTTAATTTTTTTTTTTTATAACTACAAAATTTATTGAAAGTGGTGAAACTTAGTGTACTATGCAGTTTAGTGTGCAATAATATTATATCAAAAATATTGATAATTATGACCGGTGTATTAAATAATAACAATACTACAATAAGTTCAGCAGCTTCCAAAAAAAATGTGAGTAAATTTTTCGAGAAAAACCTATAAAGGCTGGTAGCGACCCCTATACATTTTTTAAAAATCTAAAAAAAATTGGAGAAGGTATCTGGAGCTAGTAGAATCGATTTTGAGGTGTAGAATCAAAATTGGGACACCATAAAATAATAAACAAATTTTTTAAATTTTGAGAGTAGAGGTATGCTGGAAAACAGGTTCTTTTTCAGCTTTTTTGCTTCTCCATTCATTTTTTCATCTACCTCACGCTCGCGCTGTTTTAGGGAACACTGATTCGTCGTACCTTCCAGCGAGCCTGGAAGCCGCAGATTTGGATATTCGAAACCCAACCCAGGTAGCTTGGAAACTTACATAGTATAGTGGAAGGTGAAATTTTGGAGTGGCCGAGTAGGGCAATAAATTTTTAATTTGTTTACAGTTTCCAACTCTCTTAAAAAGTTAATTTATATAAAATCCCTTTTTTATGTAACAAAAAGTTTGCTGCGAAAGAGGAGTCTAATTCAAAACCTCTACCTTTGTATCCTCTAAAACTTTTTCAGGGTATATGAAATTTAGAGGTTTTGAGAACATGCTATTTTGCGCAAAATTATACAAATTTAATGAGTCGCATGCAAGTTAACAACTTATAGCAAGCTTAGCAAACTGAATTTGCTTAAATTAACTCTTCTGCAGCAAATTTATTATTACCCGGTATGCATGCTATCTGATAAGAGAATACAAAAAATCTCAAACCGACGTTAGATTCTGTACTTTTTGTTCATTTTCCCCGTATTTTTTTTTTTTTTTTTTTTTTTTTGCAATTGCAAAATGTAATGCAATTTGCAATTGCAATTTTTCATGCAAGTAAATAACGAATGGACAGTCAATTATGCAATATTCAACAAGATTGCTTGTAACCGTGATGACATCGCCCTTGTTTCCGTTCAGACGCCGACATAAAAGGATCTTTCGGATGCAGTTAACCGTTATTTTTTTTTTCATGAAAGCCCTTTTTTTTTTTTTTATCTCCGCCGGGAGTAATTTGAAATTATTTCAAGTTCTAATTTCCCTTTTGCCGCTTGTTCCATGTGCGCTTTTGGATCGAATCATGCCTGAGTAGGAGGAGAGCTTTCCCGTTGTGTTTACGAAATTCGAGCAGTGCAAGATGCTTACCACGATGGATTAAGTCTCCGGAAGGTCTCTTTTTGTTATTCTGTGGTACTCGCTAGGAGGATGTTGCCGTTTGGAGTCCCAAGAGCTGGCGTTTTTGGAGCCTTGCTGAGTTGCTGTCGTTTCGGGCCACAATGGTAGCTACAAGCCGTCCACGCATCGGATAAGCCCAAGGAGACCGTCTTATCTTTTTTTTTTATCTTGTTAAATGGTTTAAAATATTATTTAAATGCTGGCGAGCTACGCTAAGGTTCATCTTGGTTTTTGAATATTATGTTAGGCCCCCTTAGTATCGCCTTCTTTTTTTCTCGTTTTTCCCCGCGTTTATTTTTTAATTTTTATCGAAAAGGGTAACGGTCCGCCGGCCCTATAGGCTCCCCCCCCACAAATTGCTAGGTGTTTATATTTTTTTTTTTTTTTTTTTTTGTCCTTAACCTTTTTGCCCCCCCTTTTTTTATGACTTTTTTTTTTTGTGAGCCGCTAGCTTATCGTCATTTTTAGTATGTTCTAAGGAAAATCTTAGAATAATTTATTGTTATTGATAGGAACGAGAGCCGTTCCCGTTGCATTTTTTTTTTGCTTTGTGCAGTTTTCTTTTTTGGACCTGTTACAGGTTATATGAATGTTTTTTTTTTTTGAATATTTTCGACCACTTTAGTGAATTGATCTGAAGCGGGGCTTCAGACGTCAGAGTTGAGAGTCGGTTTAAAGATTTTTTTTTTGGGTTTTGTTTACTAAGATCGGGCATACTCGCCCACACCTGTTTTCCCGTCTCATTTTTGAGCTAGCCCTATTATTTATTTATTTTTTTTTAATATATTTTTGTTTAATTTATTTTATTCTCTTTTTTTTCCACCCCCCCCCTTTCCTGACCTCCTTACGGTCACAAACTGCCCCACGTTGGCCGCCAGTTTGTGACCGTAAGGAGGTCAGGAAAGGGGGGGGGGTGAAAAAAAAGAGAATAAAATAAATTAAACAAAAATATATTCAAAAAAAAAAAAATAAATAATAGGGCTAGCTCAAAAATGAGACGGGAAAACAGGTGTGGGCGAGTATGCTTGATCTTAGTAAACAAAACCCAAAAAAAAAATCTTTAAACCGACTCTCAACTCTGACCCTACTAAAAAAGTGATCAAAAATGATTACGGTTGTGATCGAATCAAAAGTTGTCAAATTTGGACCCCTAAAATGATCAAGAATGACCAAATCAAAACTGATAATTTTCTGTCAAAACTAATCACTGTTTTTCTGCGAGTTAAGGGAGCATACCACATGGTCAATCTTGGTTACTCTGAATCATTTTTAATCATTTTAAATCATTCTTGGTCATTTCGAATCAATTTTGATCATTTTTTAAAAATTCGTAGGCCCAGGTGTTAGTATGACACTATACGGTTAAAAAAAATTATATTTCAACTGTTATTGTAATTTTAAAAAAAAATTTAAAAAAAAAAACAGTATATGGAAGGGCTTTTCAAATGTTTATGGGCCCTATGATAGCATTTTATTTTTTTTATTTTTTTTTTTTTTATTTTATTTTTTTTTTTACATTAATGGTTTTCCACACGTATACATTACTCAAAATATTCGTAGTGTCCGTATTAAATTGAACCCAGCACCATAACACGATCATACCTGTCCGTTTTAACATTCTTTGCTAAATGGTAGATGGTCACCCATCCAGCGCCCATCCGCGATCATTGAAGCTTAACTTCATTGATCGCGTACCGTTACCTTAACAGCCGTGCCAATCGACCCCGTCCCAAGATAGTTATAAACCGCAATACTTGAAAGTTTGATAGAAGCAAAGCCATATGTACCAACTAAAATAATAGAATGACTGCCTTTGACCCGAAATGATCAAAAATGATTCCACTCCATGAATATAAAATGTGTAACTAAAAATGACTCGAAATAACAGATTTTGATTCCAATGCATAATTTTTAATATGGTTCTAAAAATGATTCAAAATGATTAAAAATGACTAAAAATGATTAGAAAAGATGTGTGATTAAAATTGATCAAAAATAACCACAATTGATCAAATATGATTCCAAATGACCAATTTTGACTCATCCTGATACAACTGCTACAACAAACTCGTTATGATCACTTTTGATTCGTTTTGATCACTACTCTAAATAATTGAAGTGACTTGAAATGATTCAAAAAAATCAAAAATGATCAATTTGAAAAATTCACACACAACTCGCGAAATATTATGACCATGTTTGACAAGCTTTGATCAAATTTGATTAAGGCCTCCTTTTCAGTGATCAAACGTGGTCAGAATTCGCTGTCATTTTTGATCAAAACGAGTCACTCTTTTAGTAGGGGACGTCTGAAGCCCCGCTTCAGATCAATTCACTAAAGTGGGCGAAAATATTCAAAAAAAAAAAAACATTCATATAACCTGTAACAGGTCCAAAAAAGAAAACTGCACAAAGCAAAAAAAAAATGCAACGGGAACGGCTCTCGTTCCTATCAATAACAATAAATTATTCTAAAATTTTCCTTAGAACATACTAAAAATGACGATAAGCTAGCGGCTCACAAAAAAAAAAAAAGTCATAAAAAAAGGGGGGGCAAAAAGGTTAAGGACAAAAAAAAAAAAAAAAAAATATAAACACCTAGCAATTTGGTGGGGGGGGGGAGCTTATAGGGCCGGCGGACCGTTACCCTTTTCGATAAAAATTAAAAAATAAACGCGGGGAAAAACGAGAAAAAAAAGAAGGCGATACTAAGGGGCTAACATAATATTCAAAAACCAAGATGAACCTTAGCGTAGCTCGCCAGCATTTAAATAATATTTTAAACCATTTAACAAGATAAAAAAAAAAAGATAAGACGGTTTCCTTTAGCTTATCCGATGCGTGGACGGCTTGTAGCTACCATTGTGGCCCGAAACGACAGCAACTCAGCAAGGCTCCAAAAACGCAAGCTTTTGGGACTCCAAACGGCAACATCCTCCTTAGGGTGGCCCAAAAAAAATCGGCCATCTCTGATTTTCGTTCCCTAGCGAAAAATGGGTTCTTTAGGGTCTTGGAACACTTGTGATTTTTTTTCAGATTTTTAAAAAAATTTTTAGAGGTGGCGCCCGAATTTTTTATGTTTTTTTTACTTTTCGCACTTTTATTTGATCAAATTTCAAAAATTCGCTGGAAAAAAATTTGATGAAATAAAAACTTTTTTCCGGCTAAAATCTCCATTCCGACCACTGTGCGTAGTTAGCTTATGAGCAAAACTTACATGAAATTTTAAAATAAATAAACCGGGAAAAAACAGCTGTTACAGAGGCGTTTACAAGTTTAAAAATAATAGAAACTAAATAGTTTTGGGGGTTTTTGAACTGCTAATTCTGAATCTGAAGTCCAAATTTTGAAAAAATTGAAATTAAAGATGGAGGACTATTAAATTTTAAAATTTTCAGCTTCCTTAATTATTACTTGCAAAATAATCGACTTTTGGAAAATTAGGACAAGTTCATTTTCCGGGATGCAATTAATTTAAGTCAAGTGAATTTTCTGGGGGGGGCCAGACTTTCCTTCACGTAAAATCCGACGTTAGACTTGAAATCAGGTTACCGGAAAACATAAACCGATATCCATGTGTTATTTTCTGATAATTAAATAAGTTTGCTTTCTGGGGGATTACCAGTGCTCTCCACGTGAAAATTCAGATTCGGCATCAGCGAACCTAATACCCCTTAATTCGTTCAAATAATTTTAAAAGCTTTCGGGAAAAGAGCTAAAAAATTAAATTGAGTTTGCATCACCAGTTGCATAACTGAGTCATATCGGGCTAATCACTTTTTTTTTTGTTTGTCCCTTTGGCCCAGTCATTTACCTTTTTAGATATAATACAGAAAAATAATATTTTGGAGGAATGGGGTATTTTCAATTTTCGGAATATGGTCGGCAAAGAATTACGACTGAAAAGAGGTCAAGAAAGACGCGAAGGGTCGCGAAGCGGCCCGTAGCGGCTAGTTTTATTATAAAATATATTTATTATATAATAATAAATATATTTTATAATAAAATATATTTTTATATAATATATTATATATATATAATATTTATATATAATAAATTTATATATAATATATAATATTTATATAAAATATATTTATTATATAATAATATATTATTTTATAATAAAACTAGCCTTCTTGACCTCTTTTCAGTCGTAATTCTTTGCCGACCATATTCCGAAAATTGAAAATACCCCATTCCTCCAAAATATTATTTTTCCGTATTATATCTAAAAAGGTAAATGACTGGGCCAAAGGGACAAACAAAAAAAAAAGTGATTAGCCCGATATGACTCAGTTATGCAACTGGTGATGCAAACTCAATTTAATTTTTTAGCTCTTTTCCCGAAAGCTTTTAAAATTATTTGAACGAATTAAGGGGTATTAGGGTTCGCTGATGCCGAATCTGAATTTTCACGTGGAGAGCACTGGTAATCCCCCAGAAAGCAAACTTACTTAATTATCGGAAAATAACATATGGATATCGATTTATGTTTTCCGGTAACCTGATTTCAAGTCTAACGTCGGATTTTACGTGAAGGAAAGTCTGGCCCCCCCCAGAAAATTCACTTGACTTAAATTAATTGCCTCCCGGAAAATGAACTTGTCCTAATTTTCCCAAAAGTCGATTATTTTGCAAGTAATAATTAAGGAAGCTGAAAATTTTAACATTTAATAGTCCTCCATCTTTAATTTCAATTTTTTCAAAATTTGGACTTCAGATTCAGAATCAGCAGTTCAAAAACCCCCAAAAATATTTAGCTTCTATTATTTTTAAACTTGTAAACGCCTCTGTAACAGCTGTTTTTTTCCCGGTTTATTTATTTTAAAATTTCATGTAAGTTTTGCTCCTAAGCTAACTACGTGAAGCATGTAACCGTGATACATCGGCTCGCGGTTCCATATATGTATTATTGATATTAAGGGTATTTAAGGGACGTTTTTAAACATATAATGCTAACTGAGAGAATATGGGAATGCACTAGGTACCAGAATTTCCATGGTTTCTTTCGGAATAAAGTGACTGGCGGAACCGCCATGCCCCTGAATGTGCCAATATTTTAATAATAAAAAGCTTTTAAAAAAGTTTTTATTTAAGGACGTTCTACAGGTAAATTTGAGATTCTTAATTGATCGTTCTCGTGCAACTTAAACATAGGCGAAACTTTGTTTATTTTTGTAGAAAGGTTTTTCCGCCTACAAAATTTTAATTGGAATCCAATAATTTTTTTAAAATTATGAGAATATTCCTCTTAACATTCTACACAACTTTTGTGACGACATGATTTGGATCCCTTTAAACATTTATGGTGTTTTATGTGAGATTTTCCCCAAAAAAAATCCAAGGTTTATAAACAAACCATTAGCATGTTTACAATTTTGGAATATTATTTTCGTAGGCCTAAATAGCTTGAAAACATTTTAGTTTTTAATAAAAGCGAGTTTTCGTGTCACAAAAGTTGTGTAGAATGTTAAGAGGAATATTCCCATAATTTTGGTAGAGCAATGTCCAATTTTCTAAAAATCAAAGGAAATTAATATCGAAGAGTTTTAAGAATTACTTGCCATATGTTTTTTCTTTTCAGAACATGCATATCATCAAAGACATGCTTCTGGTCAGCTACGGACAATTGAGCCTAATTCCGAAAATCAGATTCCGGTTCCCGAAAATCTGCTTAAAGAGCTTGGCATTATTTGGGGCATTTATTTTTGGAGTACTCACGTGTTTACTGCAGTTTGTCAATGAAATCCTCGAAAAAAAAGCGGAAGCTCTTTTACTGAAACACGCAAAAGCCGGTAAGACCTTAATTTTCATTTCCAAAAAATAAAATAATGGTGCTAATTTATTTTATTTTATTTTTAGTATCTATCATCTTGTACTTCCAAATCGTTTTAACCTTCTTCACTGTAGGTCTGTTGATGGGTGCGATCATGACGGTGAGTCGAAAAGTAGAAAAAATTTCCAGGAATTAGGCCTTTAAAGGAGCTAAAAACCAAGCTTCCAATATACACCCTCACTATAAATACACAAACATGTCCAAAGCCATTTTGGATATTTTCATTCATGTTGAATTGACCTCGAAATATGAACATTTTTAAAGCGTATATCGCCTTCGATAACCAACGAGCATGATGCACGGCTCCTGGTTTGTAGAATCTAACTCCTTTGGATAGTGTCCCTTTTAAAAAAATAACAATTAATTCCAGGAACTCGAAATTAGGGTGTACAGAAAAAAAAAAAGTGTTTGGAATTTTGTTGCTCACCGAAAAAATAGTTTCCTTGGGGGGTAAAAACCTCAAAAAATTTTTGAAACATTTTTTTTTTACCAGCTGGAGGTCGCGCTTTGCGGAAAAAGGACCTAAGCCAAGAATATTTTTAAAGCGTTCAATTAAGTTAATATTTAGCGCATTTTTCAGTAATCGATATTTGTAAAAGGGGTCTAATTATATGTTTTTGAGGTCGTAGAACACGAATTTCACCATCCCGATTTTCTCCGACCAATGCCTGAGTCGCTGTTACCGCTTTTTTAACGTTTAAGCCTGATTTTTCGGGCTTGATTTTTATTTATGTCCAGATTTGAAGCCCCCAAAATTTTTTTTTTCCTTTTAAAGTTGCTTATACTTACGAAAAAAAGCTTGAGGAACACGAATTTCACTATCCCGATTTTCTCCGACCAACGCCTGAGTAGGGGTATAAGTAAGAATTTGGTTTTTTGAGCCAAAAACGAATTTTTTTGTAAAAAAAATGGCGACAACTCCTCACCAGTTCGAGTTAGAGGTCATGTTCTATGACATTTTTTAGTCAGAACACTCTAATTAATAAGGCACTTTTGTGTTTTATATCAATTTCCAAAATTTTCTAACGGACGGAAAATTCTACCAGTAATTTTCTTGAAAATCCAAATTCTTTTCGTCCGTGAAGAAATTTAGAAAATTGATATAAAACACAAAAGTGCCTTATTAATTAGAGTGTTCTGACTAAAAAATGTCATAGAACATGACCTCTAACTCGAACTGGTGAGGAGTTGTCGCCATTTTTTTACAAAAAAATTCGTTTTTGGCTCAAAAAACCAAATTCTTACTTATACCCCTACTCAGGCGTTGGTCGGAGAAAATCGGGATAGTGAAATTCGTGTTCCTCAAGCTTTTTTTCATAAGTATAAGCAACTTTAAAAGGAAAAAAAAAATTTTGGGGGCTTCAAATCTGGACATAAATAAAAATCAAGCCCGAAAAATCAGGCTTAAACGTTAAAAAAGCGGTAACAGCGATTCAGGCATTGGTCGGAGAAAATCGGGATGGTGAAATTCGTGTTCTACGACCTCAAAAACATATAATTAGACCCCTTTTACAAATATCGATTACTGAAAAATGCGCTAAATATTAATTTAATTGAACGCTTTCAAAAAATTCTTGGCTTAGGTCCTTTTTCCGCAAAGCGCGACCTCCAGCTGGTAAAAAAAAAATGTTTCAAAAATTTTTTGAGGTTTTTACCCCCCAAGAAAACTATTTTTTCGGTGAGCAACAAAATTCCAAACACTTTTTTTTTTTCTGTACACCCTACTCGAAATCTCTTCTCGGTTGTTGCTCCTAAAATAAATTTTAGAAGAAAAAAGGAAAATTATAAACGTTTTAAAAAAAATTCAAACGATTACATTTAAAAGTAAAAATTCAGGTACCTCAAATTACAAAATATCACAAAATTACTTTTAAATGTGATCGTTTGAATTTTTTTTAAAACGTTTATAATTTTCCTTTTTTCTTCTAAAATTTATTTTAGGAGCAACAGCCGAGAAGAGATTTCGAGTTCCTGGAATTAATTGTTATTTTTTTAAAAGGGACACCATCCAAAGGAGTTAGATTCTACAAACCAGGAGCCGTACACCACACCATGCTCGTTGGTTATCGAAGGCGATATACGCTTTAAAAATTTTCATATTTCGAGGTCAATTCAACATGAATGAAAATATCCAAAATGGCTTTGGACATGTTTGTGTATTTTTAGTGAGGGTGTATATGGAAGCTTGGTTTTTAGCTCCTTTATCGATTGATGCACCTTTTAATGACTTTTTGTTTTTAAAGAAGCTTTACAACTACAAAAGTTTCCATTCAAATATTTCTAAAGTATCTTTAAATAAGTTTTTGGGGCCCTTATGGTGTTTGGGAGAAGAAGCAGTAGCCATGGCTTTTTTTGATGCTCGTGTAATTGACAACACAAAAATACGTATGGTGACTGCTTTAAATTCGGTAGAAGGGAAAAATGATACACAACGTTTTATTTTATCAAAAAAAAAGGTCGGTGAAGTTATGGAAAAAAATTTAAATTACTTCGTAACGAAAAACACAAAAAGTTTTTTTGATCGTTTTCATATTTCCACAAATTTCTTAGATCTTCCTCCATCTGAATGGGCAAAAGAAAAATATTTTCAATATGGCAAGGAAATAATAAAAAGTTTAAGAGTAGTTTAAGAGTAGTAATTTATTTTGATTCAGTAAATAAAACTCTGAATATTATTAGTTTATAATTTTATTTTATTGATTTATTTATTTATTTATTTATTTATTTATTTATTTTTTTTTTTTTTTTTGTTTCAGGAGGAAGTTAAACTCATCCGATCAGGAGTTTTCTTTTGTGTTATAAATGAAATGGTTCATGTTATAGCCTGCATTTACTCCATTTGCAGTTATTTCTATCCTGAATTGGCGTCATTCGTTTTAAGTGAGGAGGACATGCCATGGAACACAATCTTTTTTTACTGGGCAATTATTGGTAAATATTTTTTAATCATTTAAGTGGTTTATGGACATTTTTTAACAATGTATTAATTTATTATTTTCATCTTTCAGGATCACGCATTGTAATCGAAATAATCATATGTCAGTATTATCGAGCGCTGGAAGCCTATCAGAAGTCGAATTCCGGGTCCTTAGAGAAAGTTGACCAGGGTGTTTAGATCCGAAATCAGGCAGGATGTGAATGTGAATTGTGAACATTGATTTTTTGGACCTTAGAGTTAGTGATGCCGATATGGATATCTTAAAAAAATATCGGCAACATTATTTAGAGTGTAAAATAAATAGCGGTTAAATATTACTTAAGTTTTCAGGGATTGAAAACTGTACTAGGCTTTGGTCTGAAAATTTAAAATAAAAAGTAAAATTCAGATTTGTAGCCAAATCCGAATAAACAACACTTTCATTTAATAATCGGTACCCCGAAAAATTGAAAAAAATAACCGGAGGAGCGAGAAGTCATGCCATTACTTATATCATATAAAAAAACCGTTTTGAATAAGGCCCTTTTTTTAAATTTTTTTTTACAAACGAAAATTAATTCTGATTCAGCATAAAGCTTACAAAACGAAAATTAACAAAAATAAATTAGATAAACTAAAAATTACTGAAGTGATTTGTAAAAAAAAATTTAGATTTAGCCAGGGCCAAAAAAAAAAAAAAAAATTCTTTCCTTGGACAAGATATAAGGAATGTTATGGCTTTGATTTTTTACGTCGCTTTTGCAATTCTGATTCAGCTTAAAGAAAAATCGTTAATTGCGAACTGTCCTCAAAGTCTCCATTTGAAATTTCATGTCTACTTGTTACAATTTATTATTGTTAAAACTTGCAATTCCCAATTTTTAAAATTTGTAAAAGATATTACTAAAATAAGATTCACAACCATGCGAAAATGTGTTAAATTTCTTTAAATATAAAACTTAGTCAAATTAGTTCGGGCAAGCAATTTATTTTTCTTTCCTACATATTTCCCATTGCTGTGACGAAGTTAGATTCAAGTCACTCTTGATTTGGTGGTCATATTTAAACAAAGAAAGGGAAAAATGCACAGATGCTGATGATCTGGAACAGGAAAAATCTACCTAAATTCACCATTTAAATCGCTACTCTGACGGTTACAGATTCTAATAACAAAACAGTGTATTCAAATATATTTGCAAATGCATTAGAAAAAATGCATCATGTTCCCAGGAAGAAAAATTTTATATCGAATTTTATATTTTATAAAGAATATGTAAAAGATATATTTCTAGTCATTTTTTTTTCTTTTTCTATTTCTTCTCAAATCACGTCGAGGCAAGCAATAAAAATCCAAACTTATGTAACTTTTCTATTTGAAGGACATCAAAGATTTATTACTATTAACAACATCAAAACCATAAAAGACAATGAGACATAAATAATTAACGTATAGAGCTTTAGAAAAAGTTGGGCTTAATTAAAATTGAAACTTTGAAAAAAATAAGATCGGAAAAAACCTTTAAACAAATTTTCCGGTAAAAATTAGAAAGGAGAAATTTCTGTCGAAATTTTTTTTTATTTCGGAATTGTTTATGTATAAAATTTTCTAAACCACACATTTAAAAAAAAAAAAAATTTTTAACGAATATATAATTATTTATCGTAAATAATTAAATTTTAAATTAATACTCCTCGCACCGATACTATGCTGATTCACCAATTAATTCAGAAAGAAAATTTGAAGAAGTGATTTGCACCAACATTTCACGAAATTTACAATCCACAATTTTTTTTTCGTCTGGGTTCATTTCTCTTTAATTAATTTGTTTTTGCTTTAATAGGAAAAGAGTGTCACTTGCATATGTGTTAGTGACACTCGTGTTTACAGGTGTCCACCATCATTTTAAGGGTATGCTGGTTACTTTAACACAATGTTAATTTTACATAAGAGAATTTTCTTCAATAGCTTCGCCGCATATGTACCTAGAGAGGTGAAATTTGCGTTAATGGCAAAAGGAGACCTTCTTCTTCAATAGTCAAGGTTGTTTTGTCCATTTGCATTCCTGGGGACCCAGGAAAATGAGCAAAGTCAAAGCTCTAAAATGTCTTTTTTTTGTTCATTTTCAACTTTAATTTTCAAGTTGAAAAAAGCAAAATTTTAGACTTTGCTAAATTGACTTTTGTTCGTCATTTATCGCAGAATTCGAAAATATTTCAAAATTTTCGAAAGAATGATAAAGAAGGAAGCTATTGAGCTTTTCCCAAGAGTCCTTTTTGGTAGATTTTAGGCTTCCTTTTTTAAAATATAAATTGTTTCATAGGACTTTGTTGCACTAAAAGTAGCAATTTTAAAAAACAGGTTTGAACGTTCGAAACCCGTAAGCGTCATACATTTCTTATGTTTCCCGGAATTTAACCCTTATAAGTAAAGAAATGAGTGACATTTTTCTTACGCTCAATTGATCAATTCCAAAAATGAATAGTGTCGGAATTTTTTTTGTCTATTTCAACCAGGCTTTTGCTACCCAAACAAACTTGAAAAATCCAATATAGTATCTGAGTTCAAAAATAATGTCAAAAAAAAAAAAAAAAAAAAAGATGCATTTGATTTTAAAATTTATTTAATCCTTGAAGGGCCGAAATTAAATCAATATTAAAATTAAATAAATATGTGTTTGAATGTTCACCGTTACGATTGAATTTGATGATGGTTGTAGTAAAGAAAAATGGCGAATTTTAAAAATTAAAATATTTAGGACATAAGCCTTCATCTTAACAATGGCGGATCCAGGGGGGATGGGACGCTCGCGCTCCCCTGAACTAAAACCATTTTACAATATATAGAATGAGGTTTCATTGGAAAATTTTACCCATGATAGAATTTCAAGTTTTGGGCTCATCTTAGATTTTCCGTAAAAAAATATCTGGATCCGGCAGTGTAAACTAAAATCAAAATAAATCTGCCTATGGGGTCGTCCATAAAACATGTGAGCAGGTTAGGGAAGGGAGGGGTTTTACATATCTAACGTTAGCATTTGTCTCATGTAATAAACGTGCCAAAATGAAAATAATTTAAATTTTTTTAATTATGTAATCTAACTCACTTTTTTAAAAAAACGTTCAATTTTACCAGCCCATTTGCTCTAAGTTGAAAAAAAAAAAAAAAAAAAAAAAAAAAAAAAAAAAACCTGTTCTTTGCAAAATTTTAGTTCTGAAGAATTTCAGATTTTTTAAATGTTTAACATTAGTGTTAAAAAAAATTTAAAGAGGGGGGGGGGGGGGTAACCGAAATCTAACTTAATTTAAGGAGGGGTCCCGAACCTATGCTAACAACTGGGGAGGGGATCAAAAATTGCCAAAATAATGCTCACGTGTTTTATGGACGACTCCTAAGGTATTACAACGAGAAAAAAAAAATAAAATCCCGAAGAAATCATCGAAGAAGCAGAAGTGCCAGCAAGCGAGGAAAAAAAAGAAAAGGGAAAGAAGCTAAAGAAGGAAATCAAGAACGTCTATCAGAAAAAATGGGGGAAAAAAGCTGTCGGAAAGAAAGAAAAAATGAACTAGTCGGGGAAGCAAATCGAAAAAGACTGCCAGAGGAAAGAGATCGTGAAATCCAACCAACGAGAAGAAAAGAAAAGAAGAAGGGACATCGAGCTTTTATCTGATTTCAGCTAAAACTTTTGGTAGAAAAAATAAAATAACCATGAAAAAAAAAATGATGCAAAACAATCTGGAAATGACAATTAGGAGAAACAACCTAATCAGAAAATTCAGGAGAAACAATTTGAAAAGAAAAAAAAAAATTGGGAAAGAAATTGGAAAAGGCCATCAGAGGAAAAAGATAGCGATATACAACCGGCCAAAAAAAAAGAAAAAACAGAAATTGAAGCGAAATCAGCTAAAGCCTTTGATACAAAAAAATTAAAAGCCGCAAAAAAAAAAAAAAAAAAAAAAAAAAAAAAAAAAAAATGAAAAGCAAGTTAAGAAGAAAAAGCCGTGGAGGCAACCTGAAATGAAAACTCTGAATAAACGAAAGAGGGGAAACCCCGAGGAAACAGGCATCTCTAATAATAAAAAAAGAGGTAAAAGAGCCTCGGAGAAAAAAAGAATGGACGAGTACGAGGAAAAAGAAAACAGTACCTGCCACGTAAAATTCAAGACCAAGAAAATATTGGAAAAAAAGTAAACGCTGTTACATAAAAAAAAATTCAGTTTGGATTTTAAAACATGGTACGGTTTCATAAGTATAATGATTCTCACCCGGTTGTCAGAAAACCGATTGTCAACCACCCGTCCAGACAAATCGTGCCCAAAGGGCATCATAAATTCATATTTTTGCAAATCTTAATACCCCTAACGAAAAAAAAATATATTTTGCTTTACTGACAAATGGCAATACAGTGTTAAATTTCATTATCTTACAATTCTTCTCCGGTTTATCGACAGAAAAGGATATATCCTAAATACACGGTTGCCTATCTTCTATATTGCAGTTTTTAAAAGTAACCAGCATACCCTTAACGAAATTATCACAGTATAGTCTTTCATAATTTCTGGAAAAGAAGATTTCCGATTCCCAATTGCTTCAGACTGTCAATTCAATTAATTTAATGTTCTTTGAATTTTTTTCAATTCCAACAACAGGTCAGGTTTAGAAAATATCCCTCCATCGCCTTCATTGCCGTTAGGTGATAGCTTCGATCTGTTTAAAAGTTCTAGATTTTCTATCTCCGTTTTGATTTTTACTTGAATTATTTGGTGGACACCCTGTGATAATTGGATTTAGTTTCTTTAGATTTTTTTTTTCTTTAATATCCATGCAATACTTTCTGTTAGGCGTTAAGAGATTCATGAAAATTTAGGTTTTGCTCCTCTAAAGTAAATCGAAATATTTTTTTCGTTTATAGGGCTATCTTCCTTCTTTTAGTCAAATAGCAATTTTTTTTTTTTTTTCACTTCTTTTGGGACATATCGACTGTTGTATCTTTTTGCATAAAAAAAAAGTCGTCTGGAGGCATTCAATTTCAATCGTAATCAGACTCAAAATTATAAGTCTAACAAAATCTTTAATCCTTTTGTTGGTTATTTTTTGACTTTGAAAGAAAGCGTTATCGTACTGAATTTTGTTTTTGGGGTTTATATGCTTGATATAATGTAAAAAAGAGAAAAATTCGTATCATAATGGCTCCTGCAAAATTGAATTTAGGTAACCTGGGGGTTTTAGAGGACCCGGATTTCAAATCTGATATAATTTTTTTTTTTAATTAACCCTTTTTTGAAAGTAAAAAAAAAAAAATACAATTTTTAGATTTTTTTTTTTGGAAAAAAAAAAAAAAAATTTGACTGAAAAATGAATTTTGGTACAATTAACTTAACATAGATGGTATTGATTTTTAAAAGATTTTTTTAAACTACCCAGTAACCCCAGCCGGAAATATTCCTATTGCTATTCACTCTTTGATGGACATCACTTTTCCTTAAAAAAATAAAGCAAATTACCTTCATAAGCTAAATATTGGGGTTAGGAAGGGAGAAATGAAACCAATTTTCCGGGAGAGCTGCGTATCGAGGGATTTACGTGTTAGATCCATCTTCCTTGGCCGCTGTACCTGCCGATATGAGGCAAAAAGTGTTTTCGAATCATACACTTTAGCAAATCCTTCAGAGATCCGATTTGGCGAGGGAGTCCACCACTCCTCCGTCATCGTCTTCTACCACGGATGAAGTAGCAAACCCGGAATTTTTAGCAGCTCTGCCGTTGAATATTAAAGGGTGGTTTGGTCCGTTTGCGACAGGAACGACAACGTCAAGCCCCTGCTGCTGCTAATCCGAACGATCCGTTGGATGCTGCTGCTTTTTTCCGAAGCATCCCGTCTTCAAGGCAATCCGTAAGCTAATGAATTAAAATAATTTTTTTTTTTTTTTTTTTTTTTTTTTCGAGGGAGGAGGGGATTTAGTTTTTTTATTTATTTCTTTTCAGATATTAGCAGATATCGAAAAAACCGAAATATCGGTCCTGCAGTCAGATTTAGCAGCAGAAGCTCACTTCCGCCCACTAGAGATTTTGTAATTAAGGTAAGCAAAAGAACTTGTTATATTAACTTTTATGGTCAATTTTTCGTTAATGAATTACGGTCTGCTTATTATTGAATCATTTTTATTGTTTATTTTGCCGATACAGTTACTATTTCTCAGGCAGCTCAAAATGATCAAAACCTCATCCTTTTCATTTTTTTTTCTACTTCTATTTTTCAAATGCTAATTTTTTTCTGATTTTTAATTTTAGTTTGAAACGACCAAGAGCGGCTAATTTTGAAGCACTTTCGCAATTCGGATCTTGGTTTCTGAGAATATGCGAACATTGATAAAACCGGAGTTTCGCTCATCCAAACTTTGTTATATCAATTGGTTGTGCCCGATGAATATTTATTAAAAACCTGGCAAGAGCAAACTGGTAGGACTGAATTACCAACGACTTGGAAAAAACAGCCGACCGCTGCGTCTTCAACTAAATTTTTCGCTTCACTATCAAGCCTTCAATTAGCACCAAGAAGAATAAATAATAAGGTAAGAATTTTTTTTATAACTTATTATAAACGAGTACCGCATAAATATCAACCCTTGTCTGAAAATTTATAATTTAAATCGCTTGTGAGCTTAATTTTTTTTAAATTCGAGTTGACAGAATGTTTGCAGAACGCTTGTAAACGTTTTTCAAAGCGGATTTTTTGGAAATAATATTTCCGGGCGAAATTGGGCAAGTTTTGGGCGAGTTTTTAAAATACCAATGTAATGAAATTTCTTTGAATATTGTGGACATTTAATTAGCTTGTGAGCCTAATTTATTTTACATTCAAGTTGATAGAACGTTTGCAGAGCGCTTGTAAACGTTTTTCAAAGCGGATTTTTTGGAATGAATATTTCGGGTGAATTTTGGGCGAGTTTTTAAAAAAAACCAAGGTAAAGAAAGTTTTTTGAACATTGTAAACATTTAATTGGCTTAAAATTAAACTGCACTTCATTTCGCGGACCCGCCCCATAAGAAGTTTCACTTTAATTAAGGAAAATGTAACGAAAATTGAGATAATTAACAAAAAGTTAACGTAAAATAAAGAAAAAAATGAAGAAAAATTAACGAAAAATTAAAGAAAATTTCCGATAAATTAAAAAAATTAACGTATAATTAAGAAAAATTATCGAAGTATTAACCAGGGGTCCGAAGCTTACGATTTTTGGTGGTGCCGGTGCTAGCACCAGCACCAGAAATTTTTTTAAAATAAAATCGGCATCGGCATCGGAATTTTTTTTAATTTTATTTTTTTTTCGTTGGTGCTGGCACCGGCACCGGCACTGGATTCGTAAAATCTTTGGTGCCGGCACCGGCACCGGCACCAGCATTGTAATATCTTTGGTGCTGGCACCAGAACCGGTTTCGAAAAATCTTTGGTGATAGCATGGAGGCTGGCATCAGCTTCGACGTATTTTCCCCCGAAAAAAAATATTCGAAAAAAATGGGTATTTACTAATTGTGAGAAATAAAAAGTTTTATACGTCATTGTGTCTTAAATAGAAAGTTACTTCAATTGGTTTATTTTGAAAAAAATATGTAGTTAAAACAGAATAATTAAAAAAAAAAACAATCATAAACATTGGGGGTCGTTCAAGTATTTTGTAAGTACCTAAGGGATGGAAGCGGGCTCTTCGAAAATCTTACGCTAATGTTAAATTTCCATAAGAGGAAGCATATTTTTATTTTTGCTTACTATAAGAGGAGAAAAATAAAAAAAAAAATAATAATAACAATAACAATAATAATAACGAAATGACATTTTAAAAATTATTTCACTGCCGGATTGAAACCGGCACCGGCACCGGTACCAGATGTCCGTAAATAATTACATTGGCACCGGAATCGGAACCGAGATTCGAAATAAATGTATCGGCACCGGCACCGACCAAAGCGAAACTTAAATATATGCTAGCACCGGCACCGGCACCGGCACCAGCTTCGGACCCCTGGTATTAACGATAAAAACAAAATAATGAAAAATGAAGAAAAATTAGCAAAATGTTAAAGAAAATTTCGGATGAATGAAAGAAATTAACGAAAAATTTACGTCAGATTAAGAAAAAATAAGGAAAAATTAGCGAAAAATTAAGCAAAATTAATGAAAATTAACGAAAATTATATAAATAACGGTAAGATGTCAGGGAATTGACTTGTCGAAAATTGTCAAACGCTCCTTCGGTTGCTGCGAAATTTAGTAGCCTGGCGTGGGTTGGTTTAGCAAGTCAGAAAGTGGACCGTTTTTGTTTTTTAAATTGTAAATTTTCTGTTCTTTTACTTTTTTTATGTTACACTTTTATTTTTTGATTTGATGTGAAACGTGTCACACCAATGTTTTTAATGGATTATTCTAAATTATTCGCATAAAAGCAGGTATCGTTAATTTTTTTTTTGTTTGGAAGGCTAAGCGTTTTAATCCCAAGTCCCAAGTCAAGTCAAGTGTAAGTGTGTATTAATCCCAAGTCTCCTACCTAGCAGAAATTAGCTAGCAGCGCGTGGAAAAATATACATGTTGTTTCATATTGCGCTAATTCAGGATATTCATTGTTTTGCTAAAGTTAATGGGTGACATTGAGAAGCAGAAGGCTGTGCAAAACATAAACAATGAAACATTCTAGAAACGTTTGGGAAAAATAATCGCAATATCATCACAACTAATACTTTATTTATATAGAAGCTGTTAAATTGAAATATAAAACAAGTGTTTTAACGTTTTTTTTTTTGTTTTTTTGTGTGTAGTATTATTAATTTTACATAATGGGTAAACACGAAGTTGGGACTCCTAAGTACATCGCTAACAAAATTAAAGCTAAAGGGCTACAGAAACTTCGATGGTATTGTCAGATGTGCCATAAGCAGTGCAGGGATGAAAATGGATTTAAATGCCACACGATGTCCGAATCCCATCAGCGTCAGCTATTGTTATTCGCTGACAACGCTGGACGTTACATTGATCAGTTCTCAAAAGAATTTGCAGATGGGTATTTGGAGTTGTTGAAAAGAATGTATGGTAAGTATGCCTTTTGTTTTGATTGTTGAAATTGACACTGATTTTTTTAATGCTTGGTTCTAGGAACAAAACGAGTCCCAGCAAATAAAGTTTATCAGGACTATATTGCTGACAGACATCATTTGCACATGAATGCTACACGATGGGTCACCTTAACAGGCTTTGTAAAATGGCTTGGTAGGACAGGGAAATGTGTTGTTGATGAGACTGAAAAAGGCTGGTTTGTAGCTTATGTTGACAGGGATCCAGATACTATAGCAGCACAGGTATGGTTGAGATACTGCTACCTCTAGCATTGAAAACCATTTTAACTTTCTTTTTGCTTTTCCAGGAAGCAAAAGCTAAAAAAAAGAAAATGGATAAAGATGATCAGGAAAGAATGCAGACGTTTCTAGAGAAACAGGTAGAAAGAGGGAAGAAGGAAGAAAAAGAAGTGCAGTTTACAGAATTAAAACGAGAAAGTAATGATGAGAAAATTAAAATTGAATTGAACGCATCAATTAAGAAACCTACAGAACATGTATTTTTAAAACCGAAACCATTAGCTGCAGTTTGGAAATCTCAAGATAAACCCAAAGAAAAACATGATAGTCAACCAACCACAAGTAAAAGAAAATCAGCTTTAGATGAAATATTGATGGAAGAAGAGATGAAAAAAGAAAAAAGAAATAGGAAAGATTATTGGTTATGTGAAGATATAGTTGTGAAAGTTATAACAAAAAGTCTTGGCGATCTGTTTTACAAGAAGAAAGGAGTTATTGAAACTGTTAAAGACAAATATTTAGCTAATGTTAGAATGTTGGAAGGAGGAGAGTTAGTTAAGTTGGATCAAGCACATTTAGAAACTGTAATTCCATCTGAAGGTAGACTTGTAAAAATCGTCAATGGAGCTTATAGGGGTGAAACAGCAGTACTGAAAGACATTCACGAAGAAAAGTTTTGTGCCACTTTAGAAATATCATCTGGTCTTTTGAAAGGAAGAATTATCAATAATATTCAATATGAAGACTTTAGTAAATTAAATACCCCGTCTTAATATATGTGTGTTATAAGAAATATATTAATTTTTTTTAAATTTAAATCATAGTATACAAATAAATATTTATGTACTTGATATAAGGGTGCAGTGACAAAACATCGAGAGTTCTGGTTTTTATAATATTTAATTTAAAAAAAAAAAAAAAAATCCAGTAAATATTTCTCTTGTGCTATGTTGGAAATAAGGTGGACGCATATATTTTGATGTTAAAAATTGATTCAGGTAAATTCCTAAAATTTCTTTTCTTTTCTGTAATTAGTCTATAAATGGCTTTTATAGAGTGGTGGCAGGATAAGTTCAAAAGTTGGGCTATATAAAAATGTCATAAAGAATTTATAACGTCTAACGATACTGTTGGTCCTGCCATCTATAGATAATATGCCAATGCTAGCATTGAATTACAGCAAAACATCAAATAAAACTCTGAATCACAGCAAATGGAAGGGTAAACATTACAGAAACCTCATGTTAGTTAAAATTTATAAAAACGTTTTTGAGTTTCTTGTAGAAAGTTCGAAATGAATTTGTTAGGTAATGGAGGCGATTCTGATTCTGGTGAAGAGGTTAAATTTACTATTAGTAATGATTTTGCGAAGCGTTACGATAAATGGAGACAAAACGAGGAACTTGAAAGACGTAAGTACCTTTCTTTTCACCTCATGTTGATGTTAATATTGGGCAAATATTATTACCAATTTTGTATTAACATCTTGATCCCTTCAAGCTAATTTCATTCTGTTACAATCCCGGAAAAGTTTTAGGAATATGAATAGCAATATTTTTGGTAGCCCAATATGGTTAGGTTATGTTTACTAATTTTAACGTTCTCCTTGCAGTAAAAAACAAATACGGGAAAGATGTTGATTTAGGATCAGAGTCATCCACATCTGAGGAAGAAGATGAAGATGCAGTTGTAAGTATTAATGAATTATAGTAGTCTGTTTTATAAGGGAAATTAAATAAGATTTTTTTTTTTTAGGAACTTACCAAGGATGTCGAAAAACAATTTTTAAAAACATTATCTGCTTTAAAAGAAAAAAATCCCAAAATATATGATGCCAATGTTCGATTTTTTGAGAAAAAACCAGAGGGCGATGAAGCAAATTCCAATAAGAAAAAAATTAAGAAAGAACAAAAAGCCCCTTTGACTATTGCAGAATATACAAGGAAACAACTTATTGAAAAGGGTCATATTGAGGATGAAGGTGAGCGTTTTTCAAATACTAGTGGGTATGAGTTATCCGATTTTTTTAAATGTAGTGAGAATGAGTTACGAGCATTTGAATCACTTTGTTCTATGGATGAGTGAAAGGCAGAGTGATATTTTAGTTCTTTTTAATGTTATTTTTAATAAAAAATTATTTCCGTTCTTTGTTATAAGATGTTAATGAAAAGCCATTGGAAGAAATGACCATTGTCGAGCAAGAGAGAGCTCTTAAAGAGAGTTTTAAAGATGTCTTGAAAGATTCTGACAATGAAGATAATGATGAAGGCTGGGGAGGGATGTTTAAGAAAAGATTAAAAACAGCAGAGGAAATAAAAAAGGAAGATGAGGATTATCACGAATGGTTGGCTGGTCAAAAGGAAACAATTGAAAATGATGAATTTCAAAAAGATTTAAAAGGCCTTCATGATTATTGGACCAATCCTAAATTAGATGAAAAGGAAGCTTTCTTAAAGGATTATATTTTAAATAAGAGGTATGATTCATTGTAAAAAAATGTTTGAAATAAGCGAGATCAAGTTTTATTTTTTTTTTTTCATTTTTTAAGGTATTTAGAAAAGGAGGACAAGGATAAAATCCCTTCATATGAAGAAATAGTTGGGGATTCTGACGAATCTTCAGATGAATTTGATAAGAAGCAGCAACAATTCGAGCATAAATATAACTTTCGTTTTGAGGAACCTGACCAAGAATTTGTAAGTTTAAAAATTGCTCAAAAAATAATTTTTTTTTGTTAATGACTGTTTCTTTTTTTTCTCCCAGATTAAAAGATACCCCAGGATTATGGATCAGTCATTAAGGAAGAAAGATGACAGAAGGAAACGACACAGGGAAGAAGTGAAATCAAGGAAGGAAATCGAAAGGGCCAAAAAAGATGAAGAACTTAAAAGACTGAAGACTTTGAAACGGATGGAAATTATGGACAAAATAAAACAGTTGCAAGAAATAACAGGGAATGAAGAAATGCCGTTTGATGTATGTTTAGGTTCATTCAAAAGAAAAAAGAGAAAAAAAAATTTTTTTAATTAATTTTATTGATTTGTTTTCAGACTCACGATGTAGAAGGAGATTTCGATCCTGAAGAACATGATAGACGAATGTCTCAATTATTTAACGATGATTATTATAACGTTGGCGGAGAAGATGCGAAACCTGATTGTCCTATCGTACATGAAGATTTAGAAATTGGTAATTAATTTTGATATAAAATGCTAAGGGATCATCATCAGATTCACTTTCTTTCATTCTTTGAAAATAACAGTTTTAAGTAATATCCAATTTTTCTTCAATTTTAGAAAACTGGGATGAATGGGACGGAGGGGAAGGACATTCACAAGAAAATAACAATGAAGACGAACTTCACTGTGAAGATCCCGGTTTTATTGTAAGCAAATTAAGAAATTCACGAATGACTTAACATTAATTTTGTAATTTTATTTTTAGATGGATTGTGATTATGATCCTAATAAAAATAAAAAATTTCAAGAAGAAATTTTAGAGTCAACGAAAGGCCGTCGAAGACGACGTAGACAATCCAGATTCGCAGCCGTTTTAACAAAACCGAAGCCGTTATTTGATCCGAAAGACAAAACCTTCGAAAAATACGTGGATGAATATTATTCTTTGGATTACGAAGATTTAATCGGGGATATTCCTTGTAGATTTAAATACAGGAAAGTAGTACCGAATGATTATGGATTAACTGTGGAAGAGGTATAAATTTTTTTTTTTTTTTTTTTTTTTTTTTTACATTGAAGCGCGAGAAATTCTCAGGAGTATTATTAATATTTTTTTAAAGATTTTAGCCGCGCCGGATAGAGAATTGAATGCCTGGGCTTCCTTAAAGAAAATAGTGAAGAGACGAGCTGAACATACGGAATTGAATGAAGTAAAGATGTATCAGAAAAAGGCAAAAAACTGGGATTTAAAAAAGAAAATTCTTCCTACTGTTTATGCACCACCTGAGTTAGTTTTTTAAATTAGTTATTGGATTTCAATTTTTTTTTTTTTTTTGTTGTTTCTAATGTTTTGAAATGTTTTAAAATTTCAGACCTGAAGAGGAGTCGGAAACGAGTTCTGATAAGCCGAAAAAAAGAAAATTGGAAAAAGAAGAAATTAGTGGAGAAACGGAAGAGAGGCTGGAAATTGAACCTAAAAAGAAAAAGCAGAAGAAATTAAGTAAGGAAAGTGAGAATGATCATAATGATGACGATAATAAAAATAAAGTAGAACTTATAGTCAATGAGAATAAGAAAGAAAAAAGCTGTAGAAAGAAGAAAAAGGAAAAATTACCTGAAAACGAAGTTGTAGTAAAATCGGAAACACAATTTTCAGAAAATAGCAATGATAATTTCAAAAAAACAAAAAAAAGGAAACGACAAGCCGATCCTGTTAATTCACCAGAGAATAGTATAAGTGTAATTCAAAATGAAGAAGAGAATTCAAATCATAAGAAAAAGAAACTGAATAATGTACAACTTTCTTTAAAAAGCAGTACTATCAAGGATCAAAATAAAAAGAAGGAAAAGAAGAAAAATAAAATCAATTTTAAAAATAATTCAAATGATTTTAATTTCAATCTGTCTGACGAAAGGTTAAGATCATATGGGATTAATCCGAAGAAATTCAAAAATAAAAATAAAAATTTTAATAAAAGAAAAAGATAATTTTTAAAAATGTTGAAATGTTAAAATTTTAAAATAAACAATAAATTGTTATTAAACAAGTTATCAGATTTAAATTTTGTATGAATTGATCCTTGTGTGCTTCTTAGGGACAGAGTTGATTTAGAGAGCTGCTAAAATGTGCATTGAAAAGATTATCTTACCTTGTTTTAGTTAATCATTACGTTTATACAAATGGTCATTCATTCTTAAAACCTCTTGCCTTATATATGTTAAAACATTCCGGTAGTAGTGTCCGATAGATTCCGACATTCCATAACCTAAACACCAGAAAAAAAGACTTTTTTGAAAAAAATCTGCATGACCAGTATCAGTATTTTTGTTTTTAGCGAAAATTGGTCCTGTGGTAGCTTTCTAATTCGTCTGCTTATGTCGGATCTAGAAATCATTCCATTGATCTCTATTATTTACATAAAATAATGGAGAAAATGGTAAATAATATAGATCAATGGATCATTCTCAGATTTTTTTTTTATTATTATTAATTGGCTTTCGGAACGTATCCATTGGCCAAATTCTCAGATTTAAATAATTTCATTCCACTGCCAACCCAAGGACTTTTTAATTTTGGAGGGAAATTTGATGACACGAAAAAATTGTGATCACGTGGCTGATAAGGATTTAAGGAGAGGGTCGCAGTGGTGATTCATTCTGAATAGCGGCTCGTGATCAATGAAGTTAAGCAGCATTGATGACGGCCAGCTACAGGATGGGTGACCGCCAACACTCTCTCCCTCTAGCGGGGATTGTAGGAATTACGGTTACAGCCATCTTAACCTCGTTGTAATACGTAGTTCCCACATTTAAAACACACTAGTTGGATATTCACATAAATTGGATTTACACATAAATTGGATTTCATTTATAACGACTTTGGACACTCATAAAAAACGGCTCACGATTAAGGATTAAAAACACAGAGTACATGGCCAAGGGTCTTCCGACCGATAGCCAAATAAATCAATAAAAAAAAAAAAAAAAAAAAAAAAAAGGATTTAAGGGGTTGAGACACAGAAAAAATATAACTGTGGTTGAGACTCAAAGCCTCAAACGTATCCTTTTCCCCAGGTTTTTTTTATAATGCTCATAAACATTTAGCACGATTTTAAAAATCACTATAATTTTGTGCTGACAATTAATGCGATAGTTATGATTTATATCTGTCACTATATTTCTATCTTTGTTACTTTATTTTTTTACCCTTCGAATTTGGCGGTCATTGCTGACGACAGAAACGACCACGTGACTTGGAAAAAACAGTAACGTTGCTGCTTCCACGATTTTCGACTATTTTGATTTTTTTTTCCGTACGTTTGTTTTTCACGTTTAAAACGAGTAGAAAAATTACTTTTATCTTTGTGATTGAACGATTCAAGTTATTCTCGCGGAAAAATGTGAATGTTTTTTATATTTTTCTTGTGCATAAATCACAACATCGGTTCTAATGAATTTAAGAAGTTTTCAAGGAAAGGATAGCTTGAAAGTGTAAGTACATTTTTTTTTTTTTTTTTTTTTTTTTTTGGTATGTAAGATTGCAAGAGTATGCATTGATACTATGATGCAATGAGAAGTTTTTTAACCCTTACTCAATGCATTTTTAAGCAATACACTAGATCTTTTTTTTCCCTCACAGGATAAGCATAAATGCACAAAACCATTTCGTAACAAATGAGGATAAAAATACAGCAGCAGAATAATGCTGCTGAAATGTTTATGCAATCGTTATCTTTTTTTTTTTTTCCAACCAATTGTTTGGAAAGGTCTTCCATGAATAAATTTGGCAGATGGGTCACAAATTGCAGATATTGTTAAGTTCTAACTTTTATTCAAACTGAATGCTGCAAAAAATATTAAGTTTGAAATTCTATCCTGTGAGTACGCTTGGAAAGGTTTGTGACTGGAAAGGTCCTTTTATTTTGTTTTTGTATGTTTCAACATTGTCTTCAAGGTAAACATGTCATATGCAGATTTTGAGGAAAAAACTGGATGTAAAGTAGAAAATAGTTTCTCCACTTAATTTTTTTTTCTGTTTTGTTGTTTAATATTAATTGTATTTCGTTTGCCAATTATTTAAATATTACACAATTCAATTTGTTTTGCTTTCTTTCTGATTTTATTTAACTCTTCTTTGCGATTTTTTGGTTTGAATTTTCTTTTGAAATTTTCTTCGGAAAATAAAGTATGAGAGGATTTTCTATCACTGCTGTAGGAGTTTGGTAAAAATTAAGACAAAAAATTTTAATGGAGTACCTAGAATCTTGGCAATTTTATAGCTGTCAAGGCCTGTGATTGCCAAGCCAGATTTGGAGACAAAGAAGTGAAATTTAATTTTTTTTAACTTTTTTTTGTTCATACAAAAACTTAACAGTCTAGTAAAAGGAAAATAGATTAAATTTAAGCCTAAAAAAAAAAGACAAAAAACTATTCCAAGGATCCATTTTACATAACCAGTTTCTTTATTATTATTATTATTTATATATTTTTTTCACCCATAGCCTGAGCATTTTCAACATTAAATACTTGCCGATGTATCAAAATTATCACAGATAATTTATGATAGTGCAGATCATATGGCAAGCGAATTGTCAACTGGTTGTATGAGGAAAATGACATAATCCCCATCACAGGTGTTCGAATAATGATTCTCCTACCAAAAAAAAAAAAAAAAAAAAAAATATGTGTATACAAGTCTATGAAATCCTCATCAAAGATCTCAATTTCAGACCAGTCGCTACAATCTACCTGTTTTTTATTTGTTATTGAATTAATGCTTTCTTTAAAATTGAAACATGTTTAATTAACTATGTTCATATGTATTTGTATAATATTATCGTTAAACCCTGGGAATTTTATTTAGGGGATGTCTCTTCTGTTTCCACTTAATCAGTAAATAAAGTATATTATTAATTTATTTCTTTATACAAGTACTGTGTAAAATTCAACCAGTTTGCTTGAAGATTTTTTGTTTTCGATGGGGAGATGCAAACAATATTGTGAGCATTTCCAGTCTGTTTTAATGCAGATTAAGGTGGGGAGGCAGACAGGTGGGAATAATCCTTTTAAGAATCTTGGAAACTCGTCATGCGTTTGCCGATGTTCCCTATCGAAATATTTATCTATTTGATAATGAAAATTAACGTGAAAGCCGAGAAATGCAAACACTTGAGAATCATTGTTATAAACAGCTGATTCATGATTCACTTTTTTTTTTTATTGATTTCCTTTCAATTTCAAAATCACTTTCTATGCTGCTTAATAGGGAGCATCCAAATTTTGTAACATTGGCATAGATTTTTTTGTTTTTGAAATTTGTTCCTCATCCCCCTATCTCTTTGGCGGTTTTGTTTGAAAACGATGTTGGCAACCTCCAAGCATATTTCCAACAACAACCATATTTGAATTGAATGCAGTTTCCCTATTTTACATACCGTAAATCTCTCTCTCTTTCTCCCTGAGATTGGTTTACCAAAATCAATATGCTCACAAGAGGCCTTCCATTTAATATCCAACCCACCGAAACTCAATGTCAACAAACACAAATATAATTAAATAAAGACGATAATGGCATTAAAATGATCCTCCACTTGAAATGAGTATTAAAAAAAATTATAATTGCATAATCCTATTAAATGGTGACTGTTTTGAAGGTTGCCGTTTCCTTTTTGCGCTTCCAGTCGAGATGTGAGGATCGGAAAAGGTCAGATAAAAGTTGAGCACCGCGGGCGTAACTAATTAATCTAAATAATATGTTTTTTTTTTTCTTTTTTAAATATTAAATTGAGGTCAAGGCTTTGTAGTTAGTGAAAGTCAGGTAATTACTCCCATAAGGTAAACATGTTAGTACATGCCGGTGCATTCCCTCTTTTTTTTATTAAGAAAATTCATTCCAGACAGTATTAGTAACAAAAAAAGAAAAAAAATGTTTTAAGACATAAACTTAACATAAAATCGTAACCGAATGTGAATAATAAACCTCTCATTAGTTGTCTTCTTCCTTCCGTCCGTTTGTCCGTGCTTCGTTTTTTTATTTCCTTGCTGTATTTTCTTTGCTTGCTTTTTATTATTTTCTCTACTCTTTATTTTTTAGGAATTGTTCAATTTTTGTGCTAAAGGGTCCGAGCGACATTTCTTTCGTATAAATATACAATTAAATATGCCTGTTTACCTTATAGAAGCGTATATATTCTGTTGTTTTCAAGGCGGTGAACGTGACTTGCACGGGAGCTGTAAAATGGCGGCGATAAGCTAAACATTGTTTTCGGTAATCCACCAATCAAAAATCAATCCCTCTGTTGCTGTTCTCTCACAGGTAGGGACCCTAGGATGCAAAATCTGCCGAAAGCTGGATGTTGATAAGCGGTTTTTCTGAGAAAAATTGTTAAGTCGTAGCAAGTTTCAACGAGTTCTAACCTGTAAAAAAGGCCTATGAATTATATTTGTTTCAATTCAACCACAGTTTTGCTGGAGCCGTACTTGCGGTGTAATGGCTTCATTCAGGCTTTTCAATGGTCTGAGAGGCGACCTTGGAAATGACCTTGAACGGAAAATTTTATTTTTTTATTGCCGCAGTTGGTCGAATTTGCGGTATTTCTAAATCGCCTTGTGAGTTTTTTTTTTGATATGTAGAATTCAGTGATGAAATCAAAAGTTTTCCAGAAAGCAACGGTACATTATGCAGATTCTTCAGATGTATTCTTTGGTCCCCCCAAGGTATAAAAAACCGAAGAGACTTGTGACAAAATTTCGGCACCTTATGACCTCACAATTCACGAATGCAAAACATTTGGCCCAGACGGCACTTATGCAATTCTCTGAATAATTCGTAATCCTTGGTCCATTATTGACCCTTTCCGAACGATTTATGTTATTAATTACTGTGATAAATTTTTTTTTTTTTTCTTTAAAAATTTAATCTCGAATTTTTTAAAAAGAAACCCATTAAATATAATCCACGCCAGTAGCGAATGTCACGGCAATAATTATTCGACATTGCTCAATAAAGCGGACTCTGGCATTATTAAAAAAAGAAAAAAAAAAGAATTGTTGTTGTAAATTAACAAGGTGTTTATCAGTGTCTCGTTCATGCGATTCTGCGTCGATCGGATCTTTCATTTTGGTCTCTCATAACCAAAGGGTAGTACAATTCCCTGAATTTTCGTTTTTCTTACTTAAGAGTACGCGTGGCAGCAGATAAATCGAATTTTTCATTTTACGGAAAAACGAATCCTAAAAAAACAAAAACTAAAAAATCTTCAGAAAAAGAATTTTAAAGATTTCTTAGTTTTTCTGGTTAAAGTAACGCAATTATCCTAAGTTGTATATAATTTATATATAAATTCAATCAGATAGAGATATTATCAGAGATATCACTTATTAGATAAATAATATCAGAGATATTATTTATAATATTATATATATATATATATTATAAAATCAGAGATATTATTTATATATTATATTTATAAATATAAATATATGTAATATTTTATATTGAGACGGTGTCAAATCCCAGACACCGAGTCTCCCAGACTCTACTCCCGGGAGATCAAATCCTAGAATATATATCATTTATTTATTTGGTCTATAATTTGTTAAACCCAGAGTCCTACAACCTAGACCAAAAAAAATAAAATAATATAATCCCGATTTTGCTCTCCCGGGAGTAAAGTTCCCCAGACTCTACTCCCTGGGAGTACAAAAAGCAGAATTATATCTTTTAAATTTGGAAATAAATAATAAAGCCCCAACCTGCGTTAGGCCCTTGTCTTTGACCAAGCAGCTTTCTGAAATTCTAGAGCCTGGGAGACTCGGCGTCTGGGATTTGGTGCGGCCTCTTTTAAAGAATATATATATTTCATTTTATTTAATTTATTTATATACAATTTAAATACAGTCGACTCTCTCTATAACGTCATCGGTTATAACGAAAACCCCTGTAGTACGTAAAAATTGGCACGGTCCGGCCGAATTCCCATATAACACCATGTATTTGATCTCCGCTTTATACGTAACGCCACTCCCTGTAGTACGTAACGAAATTTTCAATTTTGGAGGGAAATTTGCCATTTTGAAAGAGAAAATGACCATTTTTACATGTAAAAAGGGCAAAATAATTATTAATTTTTATAAAAAAACAAAAATGACGTCATATTTTTTTAATAAATGTTCAACCGCAACCAAATTATATTATATAATATATATGATATAATTATAATATATTGTATTATAATTATATTATATAATTATATTATATATAAATGATATATAAATTATGGCTATTAGTGGAACTTCCCAATCGCATAATTACCATTACGAAAGTTCCCATTACGAAACTACCCATAACCTAAGTTCCCAAATCGGAAATACCCATTCCCAATGTACGAAAGTTCCCAGAAAACAAATACTTTAGTAATCAAAGTGAATTTCGGATAATTTCTTATGCGTTAGGGAGTTTTATGTTGTTAAAGACGGGACCGCATATATGCGGTATAGGGAACTTTTAAATTCCTGACTTCTTAGTGGGTAATGGAAGGACCTACAATGGGTTATACAACAAATTTTAAGTTCAAAATTTAAAAATTTTTTAAATCCTATACTTAGCTCATGGGAGATCAATTTCTTGCAGTACAAGCAATAGGAAATCCTAAAATTCACTATAATTAGTTTTTTAGGTGTCTTTATTTTGAAACAAGGGCTTTATTCAACTTGAGTTAATGAAACAAATTCTAATGTTTAGCTTATGGAAACATCTTCCTCCTGTTTAGCTTATGAACGTTCCCTGAAAATTTTTCTATTTACTATTTAAGAAATTAGAAAAAACTTCACTTGCTCTGAAGTCGCTTGAATAGTCCATATACTTTATTTACGGAGATTGCGCCGCTTGTGTTTAGCTTATGGAGCTTCCTTAATAATTTGATTATTTTGGACTTAAATCTAAGACGAGTGATTTTACCTTTTTAATATCAAAGAGCTTTATGAAGGCCCTCTACAGGACCACCTAATGGAGCCCAAAACTGAAATACATCTCACGAATACAACTCGCGGTGTTTTTAAAACAACATATGAATCGAGGGGTTGCTCACTCTTGAATTACCGTGTACACCTTGTCTTGAATTACTTTGAATTACTTTGAATTACCATGAATTACTTTGAATTACCGTGAATTACCTTGAATTACCGTGAATTACCTTGAATTACTTTGAATTACCTTTGAATTACTTGAGTATTTTTATACATATTTCCATGGCTCTTTTTTTTTTTTCAATTGATTTCATTCTTATGCATAATTTTTGTCCCTTAAAAATTGTAATCAATTGCTTTGGGCATCATTTTTGTTATGAACGTCCTCTTTATCAATTAATGATTTATTTATTATCATTACTTTTAAATAATAATTTTATTTTTATTTTTATTTTAATTTTAATTTTAATTTTTATTTTTATTTTTATTTTTTTTGGAAAGTTAAATACCGTAGGCTATGTTTACTTTTTTTAACCGTTTGTTGTCGGAAGTCTATTTTTTCTTTGAAGCGTTAGGGGCGTAGATGCTGATTGGTCTCTTTCGGTAATATTTTGATACGGCATGATCCATTGAGGCAGTTAGTCAAGCTAAAAAAATATTTGGCCGCCTATGTTTGGCTTATGGAAAAAAAATATTTTAAATGAAATCTTACAAAAATTTGCTAAAAAGTAATAGCTGAAGTATAAAATGTTGTAAAATCAAGATAACAAGTCTCAGAATCTATATTGATATCAAAATTTATATCTTATGAAATATTTGTCATATTTCGATTATGAAGGTTTGATTTTATCTTAGCCCGATAAGCTAAGTATGGGAGGAATAATACATATGATAAACATATCAGCTCGCAATTTTTAATTTTGGCCATACCCAAATAGTTCGTAATTTATTTATTTACACTATAGTGTAATAACAAGTTAATGTTATAACATTAAAAATATAATTTTAATGTCATTAATTAATATTCTAATTAAGTAATAATTCTCCCATAAGCTAAACACAGGATTTACATTTTCGCCAAAAATTTATAATTTGATTTTTCCGGCACTTATGTTTAAGTCCAAGTCTATTTATTGTCGATCAAATATAATGTGTCCATACGGATACATCCGCCCGCAAGGGGTTTCAACTTAAAGCTGTTTCTTTATTGAGAAAGACACATTTAATTACTGAATTTATTTTTAAAAAACTGCTATTTGTAGACTTTATTTTTTCTAAGATTCTATTACTGCAGCCTCGTAGCCAGGGGGGGATAGAGTGGCTCAGCCCCCCTGTGAAAATGCTTGAGCCCCCCTGTGGATTTGAAATTTATATCTCAATTCCAAATCAAATTCTAATTTTAACAGGAAAAGAATTAATTATCATCTAATTCCTTACACTGTGTAAGACATAAAAAAAATTCCAGCCCCCCTTTAAAAACCTCCAGCCCCCCTGTATATGCCGGTTTGGCTACGGGCCTGTATTACTAAAACTATATTTGAGTAATCTTTGATTTCGGGTAGCACTAACTTTGTGCCGAATTAACGACTGATTAATGTTTATTAATTGGACAAGAAAATTAGCCGAGTATTATTTCATTTTTCACGACGTCACAGGATAGGTGATAGGCACTATTTTACATAATAGTTAATTATTCAAATAAATAAGAATGAGTCTAATATAAACTCGAAACATGTCGTTTTAATTTCATAACTTGAATGTTCCTAATTTCCGAGTAAAATAAAGAATAATAAATAAAGACTTCGTTTGCAGTGATTTGAAACTGCCAACGGACTTGAAGAAAAAAAAAGTATGATGACCAAAAGGATGCTTGAAATAAATAATACAGGTAGCATTGTCGTAGAAAAAAGAGTTCGCCAATAATAAAAGCATTTTTTTTCTTATTTGGTTTCCGCAGAAGAAGGGATATTACAGTCGGCCGGTCACGCAGTTAAAATAAATGTAGAGCAAGTGACAATGCCGAAAAAGAGAAAATTTATTGGGGTGATAGGAAAGATGTCCAGATTCCACGAAACCGACAATGAGCCACAGTTAGGAATAATTGAAAAGGAAAAAAAATTGAAAAGAATTTTTAAAGGATTATGAGGTTAACAACCCCTAGTTAAGAAGAAAAAAAATGATAGAATTACAAAAGCAAACAGTAGGTCAGGTAGCAAATGGTCATCTGGAAAAGAATTGTATAATGCACCATTTACATTAAATTAAATTATTAATATCATGCCCGAAAAAAAATTAATGCCCCGAAAATTAGAAGTTATGAAAATAAGTTAAATTATTAAAGAAATTAATGTTTTTAATTAGTATTTCCCGTACGAAAAAGGGATGCATAAAACTTGTATTATTTATACAAAAATTATACATAAAATATACAAAAAATTGGACATGCATAAAAAATGCATAAATTATGTATAAAGAACTTATATTTTTTTATCCTACAATATGATTATACATAAATTATGTATAAAAAACTTTAACTTTTTTAACAAATTTTTTTTTTTTATCCTCGGGGATGATTATGCATAAACTATGTATAAGAAACTAAGAAACATAAACTTTTTCAACGAAAAATTATACATATAATTATATATAAATTATACATAAATTATACATAAATTATATATATGATTATACATAAATTATACATAAATTATATATAAATTATGTAGGTCCAAATTTTTGTATAAATTATACAAAATTAATATATATTTTTTGTATTTATTTTGCAAAAAATTTACATATTTTATGCATCTCTTTTTTGTACGGGTTTCTAAACAACATATTTTTTCCTTTACATGCTACCTAAACAAACGGCAGCAGATTTTCCGGTGGACGCTTTATTAAAGCCTTGTAAATAACTTTAAATGACTCATAATAAGCCTTACATAAGTTAAACATGCGATTTAATTTATTGAATTTCCGGAATTACTTTGAATTACCTTGAATTACTTTGAATTACTTGAATTACTTGAATTACTTTGAATTATGAATTACCGTGTACACTTTTTTGCAGAGTGAGCAACCCCTCGATATGAATATAATGTTGACAAAATCGATTTTTTAAAACTGTAAGGTCCAAAAATGGCTACAAAAGGACCACATTCATTAATGCATTCATGTATTCATGCATTGCATTACATTCATTAATGCATTCAGTATACCGGTACTATTACTTCATTTTTGTAAGAGTAACCAATTTTTCAATAGAACAATAACAGCCAATTTTTCAATTTTTTAATACAACAATAACAGCCTTTCCCTTTTTTTCCTTTATCATTTTTTTTTCTGGGAACTTTCGTACATTGGGAATGGGTATTTTCGTTTGGGGAACTTTCGTAGTGGGAACTTACGTTATGGGAAGTTTCGTAATGGTAATTATGCGATAGGGAAGAACCCCCGGCAGCGATAAATTATATGTAAATAATTATATTTATAAATAAATGTAATATTTTATATTATATATATAATATTTTATTTTATTGTATTTATTTATATATAATTTCGGACAAGTGCGTTACATTAACCGTTTTGGTTTTTTCAAGATTTTTCTTCGTTTTTCCGTAAAAAGAAAAATACGATTTATCTGCTGCCACGGATACTGCGTGCTCTTAATTTCGTCACTCGGACAAAATAAATGTTTTGAGCAAGTTCTGTCTTGCGGCAAAACGCAAAAGTTTCGTAGGAAAGCAAAAATGCCTTGTGACAACGCACAAGTTGTTTTTTTACAAGATATTTTCATTGTTTTCGCTCGATTTTTAAGAAAATGTTTTGTCACAACAAGTTTCTGCGTCGCATTTAATATTTTTTTTTTTCTGAGTGATTCTTGTGTGCGACATCTCTTTTTTTTTTCCTGGTCAGATTCATAATTCTTGCGTCGGCTGTTGTAAATAAATTCTTTCTTTTTTTTAAAATATTTTTTAAAAATTTTGCTACATTTTAATCTGTCCGCCCGTAGATGATTATAAGATGCTGATGATGGCCTTCGACGAAATGTGGGACACATGTGGTCCAGGTGAAGGTCCCGACTTCCATTCAGGCCAATAGCCTTGCAAGGTCTTACGGGTTGTTGCGTAACCGTCCAAGTGCACAAGTTGTTTTATTAAACGAGAAGAAGAGATCAATGGACCTTTTTTTTTTTTTTTTTTTTCTTTTTTTTTTGGTTTTTCGTTTTTGATTTGCTTCTTGTTCTTGGAGCTTCCGAGGTGTTAAAATAGGAAGGCCGTGCAGTCACAAACGACCGTCGGGTTTGATTAGCGCGTTTTGGCGTATAGGTCAGTTTTAGACAATTAAGTCCAGAATTTTTTATTTGTACAGTAGTTCAAGGAGGAGATGGTAGGCCTGGGCAACCCTGAGTGGAGTAAATTACACGGTTTGCAATTTTTTTTATTCCTTTTAAACCCCTCTTAATGTGTAGTACAATCAAGGTTTCCTTTATAAGAATGTGATTGGAATGTTGAAGCCCATGACACTTTCGCGGGTTATTATCAAAATACTTATTTTTGTCCACGGAAAACGTGAGAAAACCAGTAGGATTTTTCAATGAAAGAAAAAATTGAAGCTTTCCGGTGTTTTCGCTTGTTGAAAGGCCGGCGGAACTGGAAAATCGGCGTCGTCGGCCGATTTGGTACTTTAAGAAAAATGCTTTTAGGAATCGTTTAAGTGTTTCCAGGTGAGACTGCAATCCCGGGACTCAAAAAGAGGATATCCCGGTATTTCAAGTCTCTACAATGTAGGCATTTTTAGGAGTTATTAGTGCAATATTTCGACAAAAGGACGAGAATCAATAAAGCCGACTCACTTGTCATTTTGCGTCATTTAGATTCTGGTTTAGGCTTTAGACATTTGGCTGCAGCCAAACTGACTCTGAAGAACTCTCTAATCGATTTTTATGGACCTATTGTTCTAAAAAAAGGAATTTGATAACGTTAAAAATTAAAGCATGCTTTCGGAAATTTATTTTTTATTATACGTGAATGAAACCCCCCTTTTATCAGTGTCGTCTGCTTCGGATATATTAGCTTCATAACAAACCAAAAATGCCTCATTATATCACACTACCCGCATGATATTTTTCACAAATATCATGCCTCTGACGTCGTCAGCAACAAAAATATTTTCTTTTTGATGCAAAGCAAGTGTGCCAACCTAAAAAGCAATGTTGGTTGTATTGTCAAAAATTCCTCTGCAGGCGTGCCACTCATCACGGTCGTACAGACAGGTCCGGAAACTCCTATCCCTTATACATGGGAGATCATGTCCCGCTTAACTACGCAAAAATTAGTTCTTCCTTTCTACCACCGTAAGCGCTACTTGTTAGAGAGACGCTTTTTGATTGGTCGTTGAGATTTCATTTGATGCCGATGATGGCGGCACACAGCCGTTCAGACGTTTATATGGCCATGGTTCCAACTTATACGATTAGACATGTTGCGGCTCTCAAGATCGCAGCGCCGCCAGTGGCCCATTTTAGAACTAAAATGTGCATAGTTAAACGGGACATGAATGGCGTAGGAAGTTTCCAGACCTGTCTATACAACCGTGCCACTTATAAAGAAAAGAATCTTTCATTGACTAAAGCACTATGGGTGAAATAACACCTCGACGTTTGCCGCTCAAGCGGCAATTTCTTCTCGGTGGTATTTCACACATAATGCCCTAGTTATGAAATATACTATTTCTAGCGTAAAAGGTTTTTCTTTTTTCTTTTTCTTTTTAAATTTTATAGCAATGCAGCCATCTTTGCAAATAAAAAAGTCCCTAGGTCAAGTGTTTATGTTTTTGGAACATAAGCACTTCTGTCTTCTGCTATTCTTAATGTTTCAAAAGACGAGGGTCGGCTTGTAATTCCTCACTGATGGAAAGCAAGCCATGACAGGACAGTTTGCCGAACAGCCAGTGATGCGGCGAAAGAACTTCAAGCCCGGTAAAGCCAGTTTAGTTATATTTAGTTTACTTCATGATGAATTCCAGGGTGAAAAGGTAATTAGTCGAGATAAATCCCTCTGTAGTCATCCTTCAAAATATTTTGACAGCGTTTATTAAGCCCCTCTTCCTTTTTACGCGAAGGAAGGAAAGTCGATAAAAGTTTTCTTCTGCGTAGTTTTGAGGAAATAATGTTTTTTGATTGAAGAATCAGTATAACGGGATTTAAAGGAAATGGAAAAAAAAAAAATTCCGTAAATTAGTTTTTTCTTTTTTCTTTTTCTTTTTTTTTTTAATATTTTTTATTCTTCGATCCTTGAAATTGAGACGGTTCCAGAATTACCTTGTGGGTGACATGAATGACATGATTTTGCGTTTGAGATTGATCGTCATTGTCCTTGTTCTATTATCTTCAATTGATGTGCATGGTCATAGGGATGGTGCTTTCGAGTCCCTTTTTAGCGACAAAGAGCTTTGCAACGGTAGCGAGGAGATAAGATTATCGACGTTTTGCGATTTCACTGAAATTGATTACAAAAGAAATTTTGTATTTTGGATGAAAATCAAAGGTTTTTAGGAGTATAAAGATCGCGTAAAACACACGGACAGCGTGGATGATGTTTTATGAGTTGTTTTATTCAGACTTGGTGCCTTAGCTGTTGTTTGTAAAATCGAGCCGAAAATATCCGCTAATATATTTTAGTAAATATCATCTATCGTGTTACCAGGAGCTTATCTTTTTTTAAAAATCGGTACGTAACACTTAATTTTTCCGCTGAAGCACTTAACGAAGGCTTAAGGCTCTGGAAATCAGCTACGTATATTTATATACTTTTTTTTTGACGTAGGAATACGTGTTAGGGTGCACCATGATGGTTTTGTCGTGTCCGGTTGTCCGGTTGGGGTTTTGGACACGGAACATGAAAATAACGAACATTTCAAAAATTTTACATAAATTTTTTAATAAAATTTTATCAAAAATCCTTGATGATCCTTAAAAAATTTTTAAAAATTTTCAGTGAAATTTGTAATAACATTTTTTACAAAGTATTGTAAATTTTTGACTAATTTTAAGAAAAAAGGGGAAAATTTTTAGAAAATATTTTAGATTTGGATGATTTTTGATAAAATTTTGTTGAAAACAGGGGCCACGTGGACTAAAATTAGGGCTTGGAGGATTTAGGGGGATCATTAACGTTTTTTGAAGCGAACGTTTCGATAATTTTTAATTGTTGAAAAAATTTTTTTAAAAACATTTTTTGAATTTCATTAAAAAAATTTTTTTTTTTTAAACATTTTTGAATTTTATTAAAAAAATTTTTTTGAATTTTATTGAAAAAAAAAATTTTTTTTTGAAAACTTTTTGAATTTTATGGAAAAAAAATTTTTTTTACAACAGTTTGTGAATTTTATTGAAAAAAATTTTTTGAATTTTATTGAAAATTTTTGGTAAAAATTCATAAAATTTTAATTTTTTATTTAAAAATGTTAATAATGTTTTGTGAAAAAGGTCATCCGCATTTTTTGAAATGAAGATTTTGATGATTTTTTTATAAAATTTTATGGAAAATGAGGGCCACGTGGACTAATATGAGGGCTTGGAGGGTTTCGGGGGATCATTAACAATAAACCAATAATGCCCTGGGGGGTAACCAAAAATTCTAGACGTAGTCCTACGTGAGGGATATGCCTCATACCCCTTGATTGTTTTTTTGTCAGATTTGTTATCTATCAGCGTCCACGAAAATCCCTAATTAAAAAAAAAAAAAAAAAAGATTTCTAATTTTTCAGGAATTTTTTCCCCCGACCGCGACCAAAGAATCTTGTTTATTGTTACTGATTATAAATTCTTGCTTTTGGTTGTAATTTACGAAAATGACATTCGTTCGAACAAATCATTTAGCCAGATTTTAATCCGGATCCACATTTTAATTAGCGTGATTCAAATCGGTTTAAAAACAACGGCAAAAAAAATAAGAAAAAATAATCATCCAAGATTGGCTACATTAATAATTTTGGAAAATGGGAAAACTCTTTGGTGAAAATTTATTTGTATCAGAAATTTTTCCATTACCACGAAAAATCGATATCGCAATCACACATTTTTTTTTTCTCCGAAAGATAGAAAAACTTTTCAATCCGAATCTCGTTTCGTTCGTCCCACGGATTTTCATCCTTCAAAAAAAAAAAAAATGTTTGATACAAGCTCGAAATACTCGAGGCGTTATTAACATGAAAAACCTCATTCAGTCGGGGAAAGAAATGAGAAATAATTTCCCACTTGCAGAAAACTACTGTTTTAAAAGTGGGTCGCATGTGTCATGCAGAGAGTCGTATTTTTTTTTTTTTTTTCCTTAACTAGGCTAATTACCACTTTTTCCAGATGAATCCTTATGTAAATATACACGAGACAAATTAATTTTCATTTAATCTTTATTATTCTCATCTATTCTCTCCGTACCGAAAAAAGAAAAAAAAAAAATTACTCTGAAATGATCTTAATTTTTTATTTTTTTTTATTCGCTCAGCAGCCAGCCAGGAAGACTGTCGAAAACCAGTAAAGTTCGATTTCCTGGTTTTTTGATGAATTTATTAATTAATCAATTGAATGAGAACCGTTTTACTTTATTAATGAATCGCTTTTTTTTTTCTTCTTTTGTTTTTTTTGTCGGCCGTGAATTTCGAGTTTTTCCTGTACATCTTTTTTTTCTGTGCTTATGACATAATGACTGATTGAAATATTTTTTATTTAATTTAATTTATTTCTTTTCTAAAGGTCGAAATATGTTTTTTCTCAAAAATTATTGGATTTATTTCCGGAATCGTTAAATATTTTTTCAAAAAAAAAAAAAAAATATCACAAAGCATCGCGATGACGATCCAAAAATAACAGTTTTATTATTACTTAACTGTAATGGCATGTAAAAAGTTTTTTAATTAATGCGTATCCGAGGTTTGTCACGTAGGTTCATACTAATTTATTTATCTCGGGACGATTTTTAAAAGTGTCACAATCAAAAATATAAGACAAGGGTGAAAGGAAGTCATCGGAAAGGAAGTTCGGTGTAATTAATTTTAAAATATGAAGAAGAAACAAATCCTCCCGGTCTTATATAATTTTTTTTTTATTTTCTGTTTCGAATTATGAAAGCTTTAGGATATTTTTTTATTTAAATGTTTTCCCCTCGTTGATGACTACAAGGTGATCCCAAAATTTTTTTTTTAAATTAGGGATTTTCGTGGACGCTGATAGATAACAAATCTGACAAAAAACATTCAAGGGGTATGAGGCATATCCCTACTTAGGACTACGTCTAGAATTTTTGGTTAGGGCATTATTGGTTTATTGTTAATGATCCCCCGAAACCCTTCAAGCCATCATGTTAGTCCACGTGGCCCCCTTTTTTAATAAAATTTTATAAAAAAATCATCAAAATCTTCATTTCAAAAAATGCGGATGACCTTTTTCACAAAACATCATCAACATTTTTAAATAAAAAATTAAAATTTTAAGAATTTTTACCAAAAATTTTCAATAAAATTCAAAAAATGTTTTTATAAAAATTTTTTTTAAATAAAATTCAAAAACTGTTGTAAAAAAAATTTTTTTTTCAATAAAATTCAAAAAAGTTTTCAAAAAAAATTTTTTTTCTCAATAAAATTTAAAAATGTTAAAAAAAATTTTTTTTTTTTCAATGAAATTCAAAAAATGTTTTTAAAAAATTTTTTTCAACAATCAAAAATTATGGAAACGTTCGTTTCAAAAAACGTTTCTGGTCTCAAAAATTCTGCTTCTAGCCTTCGTACCTGGACAGGGTAGTAGCCCGTAAAAGATAGAGCTTGGAGAGGCTTTTTTTTTTTTTTTTTTAATAATTTGAAAATAATATTGAAATAAAGCAATTATGATCATATTATTTATTCATTTTAGCTTTTTTGGCCCAATACTGATTACCGGTGACGGAATTTAGGTGAAATAGTAACATGGTTCAATTAATATATTCACGACAAAGAAGAACAATTATTAGCCAACATGTTTGGAATTCGATTGTGTGTCTCGACTTTTTTCTTCTGGAATATTCTAATGCGACGTTTTTTTTTTTTTTTTTTTTGGACAAAAAAGAATTGTTATTCTCATAAAGAATCAATAGATGGAGGATGTAGAGAAAGTTTGACATAATAATTACGGTGCCAGATTGTTTACGGTTATATCATCGTGTCGCCACCCTGATTCTCTTTTGTGTTTTTAATTTGTACACTGTAACTGGATATTAGGGTGCCCGTTAAATACCGTGTTGACGAATTTTTTTCGGCCTACCCCCCCAAATCGGTTCCAAATAATTCAAAAAGTCTAAATCCAAAATTTTTTTTTTTTATCTCAACGGGAACCCGTGCCCCAAGACACCTTTTTTTTCCCATATAAAAAGCACGGTAAAATGTCTTAATTTCGCATTCATTTTTTTTCCGACGGTTAAAATGACCCGAAAAATTTGATTTTTTGCATACGCGCTCCTTAGAGGTGTAGCTACCTCCATTTTTTCCCCCATCCCCCCAGAACAATATTTCTGCCCTCCAGGAGGGGGCAAAATTGTAGTCAAAATTTAAAAAATTACAAAATTATGATAATAGCAGAAATGTTACCTCTAACTGAGTAAGATTGATGTTTTTAGGCCATAGACGCTAAAGGAAGATGTTTTTTCACTGAAGGGGTCGGCCCCTGTCGGGTGAAAGAGGGGCCCAACGGAAAATTGGTGAAAATTATCGATATGGCACTCGAATTCGGCATAATCTAGGTCACCCATTTTAAATATCCGTTTTATTTTCCTTCCGGTTTTACGTACATTAGCAAAAATTACAATTTTTGTTCAAACTAAAGCTTAAAGGAAAAAAAAATTAGTTTCCACTTTTTTAATGAATCATCCTATCCACCAGTCTTAAATATCACCAATTTGACAGTTTCACAAAAAACTGGATTTTCCTGTCCCAGGTAAGGCCTTAAGAAACGACAGGAATTCAGCAACAGTTTGAGATATATAAGTACAGCCGCTGAAGTAAAAATTTTTAGGATATTTCATTGTATCAAAATGTTTTTTTTTTTCTTTTAAAAATAATTCTGCACAATTATTAAAAAAGTGGAAACTAATTTTTTTTTTCCTTTAAGCTTTAGTTTGAACAAAAAATTGTAATTTTTGCTAATGTACGTAAAACCGGAAGGAAAATAAAACGGATATTTAAAATGGGTGACCTAGATTATGCCGAATTCGAGTGCCATATCGATAATTTTCACCAATTTTCCGTTGGGCCCCTCTTTCACCCGACAGGGGCCGACCCCTTCAGTGAAAAAACATCTTCCTTTAGCGTCTATGGCCTAAAAACATCAACCTTACTCAGTTAGAGGTCACATTTCTGCTATTATCATAATTTTGTAATTTTTTAAATTTTGACTACAATTTTGCCCCCTCCTGCAGGGCAGAAATATTGTTCTGGGGTGATGGGGGGAAAAATGGAGGTAGCTACACCTCTAAGGAGCGCGTATGCAAAAAATCAAATTTTTCGGGTCATTATAACCGTCGGAAAAAAAATGAATGCGAAATTAAGACATTTTACCGTGCTTTTTATATAGGAAAAAAAAGGTGCCTTGGGGCACGGGTTCCCGTTGAGATAAAAAAAAAAAATTTTGGATTTAGACTTTTTGAATTATTTGGAACCGATTTGGGGGGTAGGCCGAAAAAAATTCGTCAACACGGTATTTAACGGGCACCCTACTGGATATGAATTATACAAACTAACTGGAGCGATTTTGTTGTAATTCAGGGACAAAGAAGATTATATTTCGGTTTGCGAATAGATTGGGATGCTGAAAATAAAAGCTGATTTAACCCAGGTCAAGCTTTAAATCTTACGGCTTTACGTCGAACTTTTAAAAAATGATCAAGTCGGCGATAACAAAGCCCAGCAGGTGCGGACTGGACGAAAAATCCCGGTGCTCCCTTCTGGATGCGAAGTCCCGGGTTCTCTTTTATTCTGTTTGATAAGCTTGTTCACAGCCAACGATTGTTGCTGTTTGCCACATTTTGCGCATTTATTCTTTAAGGAAATTTTTGTAAATTAATGACTTCTTTTTTTTTTACAATAGCAAACCCCCTCAACTTGCAAAACCACTCTTATTGATTTTTATTTTGACGCAGTTGATCAACTAAACATTTACTTCAACTTGTTTTTAAAATTACTTCCCGTTTAAATGTGAGAAAAAAAAGACGAAACCATTTTTTTTTTTTTTTTCTAAAAAAAGATGCAAATGATAAACCTAACGAACAGGGAGAAAGTAATAAACGCTACTACATAATCGTCCGAAATATGTAATGTGAATGTCACTAAACGACCTTCAAAAAAATAAATCGTTTTTAAAAAAGAAAAAAAAATCGAATCGAATGTTTTTTTACAAAATTTTTTTTACGTTTTGTGTAGGCCGATCTGATTTGACAAAGGAACCTAGGCGTAGGATTTTTAGTCGCATCTGCAGCCGTTTGATATCATGGTCATAGCTTCCTTATAAAATATCATTTCATTGGGCCAGAAGGAAACATTCAGAATCACTGGAAAAACTCTCAGTGACTTTTTTCGAGTAAAATCTGAAAAGCTGAAAGCGGTTAGTTTAGGAGGATCAAATATATATATATTTTGGTCTGGTATATTTTATACCCATAAGCTAAGCGTAGGCGATTGTACATATATATACTGTATATATATACACGGTGATTGAATTTAGACTGCACAGGTTGCCATGGTTACCCATAAGAAAAACATTGTTTGTAAACATACAATATAAATTCAATCACCGTGTATATATACAGTATATACACGTATAAATATACATTTTGTCTGCTAATTGCGAACTTTAGCTTTGACCATATTATACAGAAAAATAAATAGACAAGTCACATGTTTTGAGATTCCCCCCCCAAACTCTTTGGATTTAGCGTCCATTGCGGCCATTGCGTTTTCTTGCGACCATTTAAGGACTCAACTGGATGATTCTTTGGTGTTAGTAGTATTCGGCATTGGACTTTGTTTTAATTGGAAACGTGTCAAGAATTGCCAATGTTTGGAAACGTGTCATCTGCATTAAAAGGAGACACTTCAAGTGTTAATGAAACGTTTTCAAAGAAAGCCGGAGAAAATCCTAAATCATCTTTAGGTAAATCTAAAAGACTAATCTTCTTATTTGCTTTTAGCAGTTCTGTTCCCAAATCTTTAATTTTTTCTGATGACGATTGTAAATCCATTTGGAGTGTACCTATTGCCCCTTCATGATCGCTTTTTTCTTTCTTAAGTCTCATTTCTGTCCTTAACTGCTTAGCATGGCTTTTAGACCATGGCTTTCAGATCATTGAGCATTCCACTGGAGAATTCTTAATGGATGATTTTTTGGAGCCATGACATCAGGTTAAATTTAGACATAAGTTTCATAAGCAGCCGGGGTAAATGGTTAGTTAGGAAGTATGTAATTTGTTCTTGTATCTCTTCTAACATTTCTTTTGGGACTAGTTTTATCCAATCCATGCTATCGGAATCCTCAGTGTTCTGTTCTCTCTAATCTTTCTCATTTCTGTTTCTGGCATTGGAATAACAGGGGGTTGAGCATGATAACCTTACATCTGAATCGCAGTATAATTCCCTTGGAGGAGATGCATTTTTTCCTGGTATAAACTTATTTTTGGGGGGCTTTTCTTTGTAAACTGTATTTTTATGTCCTGATGTTACGGATGAATATGAGAGTTGGCTGATGGGAGTATAAGACCTCTGCTGTGTGGTCTCAGTTGGTTCATTATGTCTGGTAACGGATGGAAAGGATTTTTCGGTCATCCTGGGTATGTCCTGTTTGTTTCCTTTGAAAATCTGCTTCGCTTCCTTGATTGAGATGCCCTGTTTGGCTGCAAATTTTTTGTATTTTTAAAATTCTTCCTTGCCGGGCAGTCTCTTGAAACTGCTAAATATTCTCCTTTGCAATTTCGGCAGCTTAGTTTACTTTCTTGACATTCTCCTGATTTATGTCACTAATCGTATTTTATTTTTTACGGGGAAACGAAGACAAATCTCGAAACAAATAAATTAAAGACTTTTCAGGAAAAAAAAATCCGAAAACTCCGTAATATTTTTTGTTTCGAGATTCGTCTTAGTTTTCCCATAAAAAGTAAAATACGATTAGTCTGCTGCCACGACTGATGATTCCTCTTACCTAAAAACTAGTATTTAAACGTAAACATTTTTCATAAAATTAAAAAAAAAAAAAAAAAAACCAAGTCCAGAAAAGTTTGTCACGTGATCACTCCTTAAATGATTTTCTATTGGTGTGACGTCATCTGCTTGTATCGAAGCGAGATATCGAACTCGAAGCGAGACATCGAATTTGAATCGAAGCACGTCTTGTTTGTTTACTTTTTCTCTTGAGGTTATGTTACGTTATAACAATTTTATTTCATTGTGAATGTGCCGAAGGCACAAGTGTCGGCCGGTTTGAGAAGTCTACCCCCCTGAGAGTCTACCCGAAATTGATTATTTCGTTGATTATTTCAACTAAATGTGGTTTAGGTATCAATAAGCTACCGAAAAATGTAAAAATATAAGCGACTGAAGCATTTTTATCCCGGTTCCCTCTTTATGATCTAATATGCCGAAAAGTCCTCCAACTGAGAGAATTACACCTCCCTTGGGCTTAAACGCAATTTATACGGCTTTGTTGGAAAATAATTTTTATTTTTATTTTTAACATTTATTTCCCTACACCCACTATACATTAAGGGTATCCCAAGAAAAAGTGTGTTATAAAATTGAGTTATTAAAAACTTAAGGGCAGTCTCCACTTGATGACGTTCACGGCATTCGCGTTGTCCGTCATCGCGGTTAACGTAATCGCACCGGAAGTACTTTGCAGGTTTTGCTCCCGTAAACGTTTGTGGCATAAAAAGAGTACCGTATATTTCATTAAGTATACAAAATTGGCTTACCCAAAATTTGTTTTGGAACAGATTTATTGTCTTCCCCATGCCCGAATTAAAATTTTTCTTTTTAAATCCGTAAAAACATCTTTCAAAACCGCCATTTTTAATGTTTGTAAATAGAAAAAAGCAGAAGATGATCAAAAAAATCGTGGTAAAAGATCCACAAAACTTCCGGTGCGATTACGTTAATCGAGAAGGCGGATAACGCGAATGCGGTGAACGTTATCAAGTGGAGACTGCCCTTTAAACTTTGTTATAAAATTTTATAACCCGCCAAAAAAAGACATCTATTTATAATTCGTTATAAAATTTTATAACAAAAAGTATTTTTAGTTTTTTTATTTTCTTCTAACGCTTTCCGAATTTTTCTATTTCTGCTTTTCTTTATTTTTGAGCCTTTGTCGAAATTAAAAATACAAGAAATAAACCGAAAATTTGGAAAAATCTGGAAAATATTAAGTCAAAATAATTGGCAACTTAAGAACCATATTGCCTCTTTTTAAAAATCAGTTGAAAACAAGTGTAGTGGATTAAGGCGGCGGCTGGTAAGTCGTTCACAAGGCTCGGGTTCAATTCCAAGAAATTGTAATTTTTTTTCGCTTTTTTTTCTCATGAAAAATGTTTAAAAAAGAGCCGATAAAGTCCCCATATGCTAAATATAGTGCAATTCTAGCGTAAAATTAATATATTGCTCAGTTAAAAATTTTATTTATAAAAATTTATAAATAGTTATAGAATTTTATAATCGGCCAACACGTTATAAAGTTATAAAATTTTATAACAAACTTTTTCTTGGGTAGTCAGCGCCATCATTTTTTGCGGAATAGTTTGTCCCTAAAGGTCCTCGCACTTTTTTTTTTTACGTTAAAATGCCCCAAAGACCGAGTTACCAAAAAATACGCAAATAAAGAAATAAATAAATAACAAAGATACCAAAAAACAAAAAAAAAACAAAAAAGAAGAAATTGATAAAAATAAATGGTTCGCATTGCATTGGAGAGGGTCTCTGACTCACCGCCCCCTCTTAAAACAGCGAAACACAATCACTCTGTCTCTGTGCTAGGTTGTTCAGTCTCAGTCATTGTCTGACATTGGTTTCGTCATTTCCATCGCGCCGGTGTCTCGTTTCATGCCTCGTGCTTAAGAAATGTGATCCGCGCTTTTCGGCAATTTTCACTAGTTTTCTCGAGTTTTATTTTTTTAAAATTTTTTGTTTTTTAATTTTTAGTTTAATTGATGAAAGCGATTTTGGTGAATCAGTGCTCGTCGGTTTATAGTGATGCACTTTATGTTTTATTCAGTCATAATTAATAAAGTTATAGTGATTGTGAATGTTCATATTTAAGATCGGTGATTATTTAAATTTTTGTAAGTATCGAGGGGAAAAAAAAGAAAGGAAAAAAAAAACTTGACGTTTGATTTTTTTTTTTTTTAACTGCCGGGAAGTCCTTAAAGGCGTTTATTAATAGCTACTGTTTTACTTTCATTCTCGTTGGTTAATTTCCTATTGTTTTTTTTAAATTTTGTTATTATTTTTGTATTATTTTTTTGAACAATTTTTTTTTTTTTTTTTTTTGCTACAGCTGATCGTGATCCGTGTCTGTGACAAAAAATGACGTATTTTTTTTTTCTTTTTTTTATTATCAAAAGTGACGAGGAAGTCGATCACGTGCATTATTATTATTGTTATTATTATAATACCTTTTTTCGAGCATTTTTATGGTAGAATTCCTGCATATAAGGAAAGAAAGAAATTGATGAAGTGGAAAGTGAATGCATGTATAGGATTCGGAAAGAGAAAAAAAAAGAAAGAGTGTTTGGTATGAAAAAATTCGAGATTTATTTTTTGAAAATTCATAGTGACGGTTTTTTTTTTTTTTTTTTTTCTCGCTTACCCTTGTCTCACAAAGGAGCTTACCACGGGGGAAATTGAAAGTAAGAAATGCATGGAGAGATATGAGAAATAAATTTTAAGGGATAAAAAAAAGAAGGGTAAAGATGTAAATAAGGGTTTTTTAATGGTTGTTGTCCGAAAAATAAGAAGGATAGGTTTGTGATATCAATATATTTGTGTCGGATTTTGTATTTAAGTCATAAAAAATACTATGTTGTTGTATGCTTGAGAGATTTATTGAAAATTTATACCGGTTTGTTTTGAGGAAAATATGGAAAAAAAAAATTATTGCAGGCCCTTCGCATAAAATTTTACACTTGAAAAAAAAAATGTAGCGAACGTTTTGCTGAAATGATGTGAAATTATATGACTTTTACCTGATTTTATGTAGCGGCCGTTAACGATGATTATTTCGCTATACTTTTTCCTGACCTTTAAAAAGGTAGTCGCTGAAGCTTTTAATGACTTTTAATTTGACACTCACTTTAATCTCGAACTATTAGAATTCATGGTCAAAATGAATTTCTTTTTTTAAACTGTTGTTAATCTTGGCTGATCATTAGCGAATTTTGACAGGTTTTTAATTGTGCCGCTGTAATAGGTTTGTGGTCTGCTGGAATAGGAAATCAGAAAAATAAAATTTGAAAGACTGATGAAAAATGAAATGAGTAATGAAAAAAAAGAAAAATTTAAAAGACTGAGATTAGATATTTGACATGAATGTTTGATAATTTTTATTTTATCTAACCAAACGGGCTTACCAGGACGTGTACCTGACCTATTTCGATGACGCCCGAACAGGGACACGAACTCATGAGAGAAAGAATTTCAGGAAAAAGAAAAACTCATCATGGGTTGGACCTTTGACAAGTTCCAACCTGGAAAACCCAAGAAAAAGTGTGTCATAACATTGAGTTATTAAAAACTTAAACCTCGTTTTAAAATTTTATAACCCGCCAAAAAAGACGTCTATTTATAATTCTTTATAAAATTTTATAACAAAAGTTATTTTCAGTTTTTTTCTAAGTTTTTTTTATTTTCTTCTAAACGCTTCCTGAATTTTTCTATTTCTGTTTTTCTTTATTTTTTGTCAAATTAAAAATACAAGAAATAAACCGAAAATCCGGAAAAATCTGGAAAATATTATAAGTCAAAATAATTGGCAACTTAAAAACCATATTGCCGCTTTTAAAAATCAGTTGAAAAGTGGTGTAGTGGATAAAGGCGGCTGGTAAGTCGACCACAAGGCTCGGGTTCTATTCCAAAAAAATTGTGATTTTTTTTTTCCCCTTTTTTTCTCAGGAAAAATGTTTAAAAAAGAGCGTACAAAATCCCCATATGCTAAATATAGTGCGATTCAAGCGTAAATATAATATATTGCTCAGTTAAAAATTTTAATTATAAAAATTTATAAATAGTTATAAAGTTTTTTAATCGGCCAAAACGTTATAAGAGTTATAAAATTTTATAACGCATTTTTTCTTGGGAACATTACTTTATTTAATTGATTTGACTTTAATTCTTTACGATCTTCTTCAAAATCGAATGGTTTAGGGTCGCTCTCCTGTAATGGATCTTAATATCCAAAATTATAACCTTATCCATTTTTGTAACTTTTGTTATCACTACCACTTCCGACTGCACATGTGCCTGAGAAATGAATTCATCGAACGACTCGTAAACTGTCATACCTGAAAGGTATCAGTCATTTTCGTCTTCAGTATTTTGTGAAAGACGATCGTCCATTTGTAGTTGCATCACGTTAGGACTTGCAAAACGACTAAGGATGACTCATGCGTAGTTCAGTGTACTAAGATGGGTCGAAAATAAAAAATTTTGGATTTTTAAAATGCCTGGTAGCGCAATCGCTGCGGTTGATCTATTGAAATAGTATATTACAACACAAGAGCTGCAAAAGAAAAAATTGTCCGTCGAGGCCGATTTTGAGGCCCGAGCCGAAGGCGAGGGCTTTAAAAAGGTCTCGACGGGTAATTCTTTTGCAGTTCTTGTGTTGTAAGCTACTTTTCATCACAAAGCACAGCGCAATAAAGGTTTTTCTAAAACGCACTAGTGCGGAAAAATAAGTTTTCTGCACTGAGTGATGAAAAATTTTTTTCCTTTTCGAAATTTTTTTTAAACGGAGTCTTGAGGGTGCGCAAGAGGGTCAAAGTTTTGGAAAACTTCGTAAGGTATGAAAATTCGATTTTTAGATTTTTGTGAAAAAAAGTACCGTTTCCTATCGGATTTTTAACGTGGATTTCAAAAATTAAGTCGGCTTGCGTCTAGCTATTTTTGTTCCTGAGTTATTGTAAAAAATATGATAAAAATATTGAAATTTTAGAGCTTTGGCATTTTTATGGCTAACTTGGCCTGTACCTCAAGAACAGAAAAAGCTACAAGCAAACAGATTTCATTTTCGAAATCTACGTTGAAAATCCGAAAGGAAACGGTACTTTTTTCACAAAAATGCAAAAGTCGAATTTTCATCCCTTATGGGATTTTTCCAAAACTTTGGCCCACCAAGACGCCGTTTAAAAAAAATTTCGAAAAGGAAAAAATTTTTACAAATGATAAGCCACAGCGATTGCACTATCAGGCATTTTGAAATTCCAAAATTTTTAATTTTTGACTTACCCTACGTCTCAGGTACCGATTTAACCTTTCATTATTTGAATTATCAACCCCCTCATTTTCTTTGAAGTTCATCAGCCCATTCCCCCATTAACTTCCGAAGAATAATTTTGTATTTCATGGATTCCATTGCCCTTGTAACGCCCGTGACCACATCCGGGGGAACCTTTGAATTTTTCTACTGCAGAATTTTTTTTACAGGCGTATTAGCGACAGTTGGTTTTAAAATTTTTCTCATTAAAAAAAAAATCCCATGTGCCCTGGACACTAAATTTTACCGTCACGGGCGTTACACGGACACACGGAATCCATAATTTTTACCATCTCAGTTAAAAATATTGGTCAGTACAAATTTTGATGTAAATAAACTTCTTCACTTGTTTTTGATCTTAATCAAGCAGCATTTTAAAAAAATACATTGTTCATCAAAACAAAATGAGAAGTTTGTTTACATTGGGCTTATAAAACATCTCAGAGTTACAAAAATAACAATATTTATTTATAACATTTCAATTCTCGGTTCCTCTGCGCAAATTCCCTACACTCAGGAAAAGGAATTATTTTGAACAAGTTCTGTCTTGCAACAAACCGTAATGTTTCGTAGCAAAACAAAAATTCTTCGCGACAACGGACGTGTTGTCTCTGGACAAGATATTTTTATTGTTTTTGCATGATTTTTAACAAAATGTTTTGTCACAAGACATTTTTGTTTTCGCATTAGCAATTTTTTTTCCCCTTAGTCCAATGTTTCTTTTCCTTATTATCCAAAGCCGGTCCAGGTAGGGATAGTCATCCAAATATGTGCTTACCTCTTTGTAGTGGTGTCCAATTCCATTACAGGGCGAAAAAAAATGTTTTGCTAAAAGTTGTTTACTTTTTTAAAAAAAAAAATGCAGTTCGCATAAAAAGGTGTCCTTGATTGTCAAATATCAACTCCGAAAAAAATATTCGTGCTCGTCAGCGTTTCGCAATCAAAAAATTGCAAACATGTCAAATAGGTGTGAGAATGTGTTTTATCTTTAAAAATCGGAATCTGCGAAATACAAGACTATTTGAACAGGGAAAAAAAATACGACTAGCCTGTATATTATCATTGAATAAACTGCATTAAAAACATGATTACGGGAAGAAATAAATAAAACTCGATAAAGGAATAAAATTAGAATCATTAAAAAAAAAAAAAAAAAAAAAATTGTCTCGTTACTTACCTTAGCAAAACTTAATGAGTCAGATGCCAATATATCATGACTCATTTTCATACGAGAGAAGCATTTCACAATTTCTTAGCATTTTAAAGGTCTTATTTGTAATTATTTAGAGCAAAAAAAAAAAAAAAGTTCCGAGAATTTGAGGATTGAATTGGCAAAATTGCAAAATGTGGTGCTGTGTTAAGACCGCCTCGTGGATCTGTGGATATCGTGTCGAGTCACACTCTGGAGTCCAGGGGTCAAATCCATGTAATGGCTTGAATTTTTTTTTTTTTTTTTTTTTTTGACCGTTTATCACCTGCGACCATTAGGTTTAAAGAAGCGATTCGTGCGTTGATCACTAGGGCTAGGTACCCTTCGCATGGTTATGATCTGATAGCAAGCGGTAACTTGCGTCAAGAAAAGCCTACTTTCTGGAAGTGCTTAAGCCTGGATTTGGGCTTTGAGGTTGTGAGTAAAGTTTCTGCTCGAGATTTCTGGAGAATTGAGATTTATTTTGAGATCATTTTTGAGGGATTTCTTGGACAGTTTTGGAGAATTTTTGGGAAATTACTCGAGAAAATGGGCAATAATTCTGAAAATCGAGAATTTTGAAATCTCGAGACTCGACAGCTTGTAAATTTGGAAAACCAAAAACCAAAACAAAAACAAAAACCCTAGGTTTGATGTTCAGTTATCAGTATTTCATAATCATGGTGCAAGTCAGTCCCTGAGAACATTTCCCTGTAGTTTTTAAGGACGCTGCAGATCATTTTTATGACCTGATAAGAAGCGGTGACTTGCATCTGGAAAAGCCTACTCGTTGGAGATGCTTAAGCCTGGACTTGGGCTTTGAGGATCTGAGTAGGGTTTTTGCCGTTTGACGAACCCGGAAGAAAAAAGATCAGGTTCAATTTCGGAAAAATTTTCCAAGTAGTGTTCTCGATCGCTCTGAAATTTCTCCCTTAAGGAGGTTCTACCTGTGAATTTGAGATTCTTAGCTGATCGTTCTCCTGTAACTTAAACATGGGTGGAACTTTGTTTATTTTTTGAAGATAGGTTTTTCCACCCACAAAAGTTTAATTGGAATCGAATAAATTTAAAAAAAATATAGGATCATTCCTCCCAAGAAAAAGTGTGTTATAAAATTGAGTTATTAAAAACTTAAACTTTGTTATAAATTTTATAACCCGCCAAAAAAAGACATCTATTTATAATTCGTTATAAAATTTTATATCAAAAATTATTTTCAGTTTTTTTCTAAGCTTTTTTATTTTCTTCTAACTCTTCCCGAATTTTTCTATTTCTATTTTTATTTTCGAGCCTTTGTCAAAATAAAAGTACAAGAAATAAACAGAAAATTCGGAAAAATCTGGAAAATATTACAAGTCAAAAGAATTGGCAACTTAAGAACCATATCGACTGCTCCGAAGAAAAAGTACCTATTTTTTTTTTAGCAGTACAAAAAGTACCTATCTTTTTTTGGACAGTTGAAAAAATACCTATCTTTTTTTTGACGACTTATAAACGATCTATTTAAATGGCCATTGCTATATACGATAGATCGTTTTTGCAGTAACAAAAAAAAGATAGGTATTTTTTCAACTGTCCAAAAAAAGATAGGTACTTTTTGTACTGCTAAAAAAAAAATAGGTACTTTTTCTTCGGAGCAGTCGATATTGCCGCTTTTAAAAATCAGTTGAAGACAAGAAGTGTAGTGGATTAAGACGGCTGGTAAGTCGACCACAAGGCTCGGGTTCTAATCCAAAAAATGTAAATTTTTTTTTTCCTTTTTTTTCTCAGGAAAAATGTTTAAAAAAGAGCCTATAAAGTTCCCATATGCTAAATATAGTGCAATTCAAGCTTAAAATTAATACAGTATATTGCTCAGTTAAAAATTTTAATTATAAAAATTCATAAATAGTTATAAAATTTTATAATCGGCCAGAACGTTATAAATAGTAATAAAATTTATAACGCACTTTTTCTCGGGCTTTTAACATTCTCCACAGCTTCTGGTACATGAAATTTTGATCCCTTTTATTATTTATGGTGTTTTTTGTGAGATTTAAAAAAAAAAAAATGTCCAATGTTTGTAAACAAAACATTAGCATGTTTACAATTTTTGCAAATTATTTTTAAAAAGAGTTTAAAAACATTTTAATTAATAATAAAAGCTAATTTTCATGTTTCAAAGTTCCCACACTTTTAAAATAATTATTCGATCGTAGGCGGAGAGAATCTTTCTTCGAAAAGTGAACAATATTGTTCACTTGTAAAAATTTTTCAGCATCTTTGTATGCTGAAAAGAGGGGGGGGGGGGTGTCTAATGGTCCCAATAATTAATTATTTTATAAATTGAATACAAGAAACGATTTGAATCAGTTAATTTTTTGGAGGGAAAAAACCCGATTCTTTAGAAAACCCGAAAAAACACATGTCAAATCGCAAATAAATCTTGCATTACGCCAAGATTATTATTCGACAATGTGAATCAAATATCGAGAAAAAATCACACCTCGAGTGGGACTCCAAGGCGTGTCCATGGCCTTCGTGGGTTCGAGTCCCACTCGAGGTGTGATTTTTTCTCGATATTTGATTCACATTGTCGAATAATAATCTTGGCGTAATGCAAGATTTATTTGCGATTTGACATGTGTTTTTTCGGGTTTTCTTAAGAATCGGGTTTTTTTCCCTCCAAAAAATTAACTGATTCAAATGGTTTCTTGTATTCAATTTATAAAATAATTAATCTTTGTATGCTTTTTCTGATTTCTTAATTAATTTCTGTTTAACTCCAATATTAATAGAGCTTTCATCTAGTTCAACTTCATTAACTGTCATTAATTCCAAGACCTCAGACCGGATTAATTGATACTCTTTTTCTGATAAAATGTCTCTGATATTGTTTTTAGAGACATGCACCTGAAATCTAATTTTTTTTTAAATTTAGTTAAAAAAAAAAGTTAAGTTATCCTTTAAGAAGCAAATAGGAAATAATAGGAAGCAAGTGATGTACCCAGGTAGAACAAATCTCTTAAAGACGTCTTCAAGAGCTTATGCTGTGTTTAAGACATCTTAAATTTTGTTAACGCCCCACCTCACAGATATCTTTTAGATGTTTTGCGTAAAATTGATCTTTATACGCTACTTACGCTACTTTTTCTGTTTCAATTATTGTGTCTAAAAGATTATACTCAATAAAGCCTTTTTTTAGAAATTGTAAAGAGTTGCTCATATCTTCAGATGTGGATATCAGTGATTTAAATTCATCTAATAACAGTAGCTGTTTTTGCCAGGATATCTTTTCTTCCATCAAATTATTTAAATTAGTTGTCTTTAAGACAACTTTTTTAGTCATTTGTGTTAAAGACGTCTTCAAGGTGGGGCATTAACAGAATTTAAGATGTCTTCAAGAGTGCTCTAAGAATTGTTCCACCTGGGTACTCTTGCAACGTAAACATGGGCGCAACATATGTTGCGCCCATGTTTACGTTGCAAGAGTACGATCAACTAACAATCTTGAATTCGTCGGTAGAACACCCTTAAAAAAAAAAAAAAAAAAAAAAAAAAAAATTAATAATTTTTCAAAACAAAACAAAAAAAAAAAAAAAGTTAATTTTATTTTTCATTATTATTATTATTAGTATTATTTTTTTTCTTTTTAAGCCAAGCATCTGTACTGGTCCTAGTCCTCCGGGCCTAAAATTTCGTAACAGATTTCAAAATCCAAAATTTTTCCCATTGATAAAAGTTTCTTTTCAATATTTTTCCAATATTCTTGGCTTAAAATCGAAAAAAAAAAAAAAAAAAAAAAAAAAAAACAATAAGTGCAGAAATTGAATGCATTGGGAATTGCAACTATTTAGGTTCTTTGGCCGGCCGTGACAATGAATCCTAGCTTAATTAAATTACACTTTAAATGATTTCCCCGTTAATTGCAATTGAGAAATCGCTAGACCGCAATGCTAGAAGAAAAAAAAAATGTAAACAAACATTGCGCTAATGTAAATGGGCTCTTTGTTGTAATCACGCGTTTAATTTTTATGTTGCTACATCGTTTATAATTGTTACGTGCTTCACATAAAGTCACTTCCTTTTTAATGAAGAGATTCCAATGCGTCCTTGCCGTCGCATTTATCAATTTTTTTTTATTTTTAAACTGTCTTCCTGAGTTCTTTAAAGCATTCTTTTATTATCTTAAGACGTTACGCGACCTTGAAGAGGACGGTAGCGACACTCCGTAAGACTTTCTAAATAAAAATAAAGAAAAAAAAAAAAAAAAAAACAGGGAAAAAGTTAAGAAAAGAATGAATGATCCGAATAATTATTGAAAGTGAACTTACACGTCATATAATTTATCCGAGATGGAACGGAATCGGAAGAAGTCAATTATAATACGTGCCAGCTCTTTGGGTTTTAATTTTAACGGATGATTTGTATAGAAATCCATGTGTTTACTTCCTCTTCGTCTGTATTTTCGTTTTTTCTACTTAAAAAAAAAAAAAAAAAAAAAAAAAATTGAGCTTAAAGGGCGCCCTTGAAATTGTATTTTTTTGAAATTGAACGATCGCAATTTGTTTTTTTTCAATTTTTTTTAAACTTTTTGGCCTTCCAGCGTCGGAATATTAATATTTATTAACGAAGGCAAAATAGGTGATGTTTTGAACGGAATTTAATAATTTGTTGTTGATGATATGGAAGCGTTCCAAAATTTTGGAAGCTAACAAAAAAATGTCCTTCACGCAGTTTAAAAAAAAAAAATAATAGTTGAATTTGGATTCGTCGTGATACATAAATAAACGTGTATAACGCACTTTTTTTTTTTTTTTTTTTTTTTTTTTTTTTTTTTTTAAGTACTTCCGTAGGTGCATAGTTACCTTTGACCCCCTGAGGATAAAAACGATTTCTAGTTAGTTTAAACGAGTTGAATGGACACGAAATGTATTCGTTTTAAAAGTAATAAAATCGAAATGAAGTAATAATTATTAGCTGGAAGATACATGTTGCTACAAAATGGTGTGGGTAGTTGAATTTTGTTTTTCGGTGTTAATCCGGTCGGAACGGGAAAAATCGTTCCTTTTTTAACTTTAAAAGATTTTCACGGCGTTTTCCGTTTTAAATATTCCGGAGTGAAAATTTTATGTGAGGCAGGAACCTTTTTTACTTTAGGGCAGTCGTTATGGGGAGAAATTGAAGAAGGGCTCCGAATACCGGTGCGGAAGTATTGAAAATTAAACGGGACCGATTGGCGCCGTGCTTGGATACCGGCTTGGCAACTTTGGAAGAAGTACTTTTTTTTTTTTTTTCTTTTTTCTTTTTTCGGAGAGAAATTTCGTGAGTACTGGCATCGAATTGTGATATCCAAAATTTTTTTTAAGTCTCAGAACTTTCCAAACAACTCAGGCTTTCCTCCTGCCTCCTTTATTTAAATGAATATTGAGCAATTTAGGGTGTCCCTTATTTTGGCAATTTTCGAATTTCAAATCGCTTACTCCCAACAATGGTTCTCCTTGGTGTACTGATAAACCCGAATTTTTTTTAAAATTTTTTACTCAACGGGAAAGTGTGGCGGCTTGAGCTTAAAGTTCCGAAAATTGCTATAAGAGGAAAAAAATCGTAATTTTTTTTTTACCCGAAGAAATGTGGTTTTTTTATCGAAAATTTTCCATAGATTACGAATCTGAGGTCGGTTTTTTTATATCTGGTCCGGTTTTTGAGCTAAAAGCCAAAATATGGCAAAAGAACGTATTAAAGTGACAAAACATACCAAGTCCTCGGTTTCACTCTTATTTTGTCTCTAGCTCAAAAACTGGACCAGATATAAAAAAACGGACTTCAGATTCGTTCTACGGAAAATTTTCGATCAGAAATTCTATTTCTTCGGGGGGAAAAAAAATTGTCGATTTTTTTTCTCTTATGGCGATTTTCGGAACTTTAAGCTCAAGTCGCCACGCTTTCCCGTCGACTAAAAAAATTCAAAAAAATTCGGGTCTATCAGTACACGGGGGTAAGCGATTTGAAATTCGAAAATTGCCAAAATAAGGGACACTCTATTAATTGAGCATATATATTAGGGCGTTCTAACCTCCGAAATTTGCTCTTTTTGTTGCCCCTAAACACCCTGAATTTTTTCAGATTTTAAAAATGACGGGAAAGCGTGCCCCCGCGTGCTGAAAGGTCGGAAAATTCCCATAAGAACAAAAAGTCCATCCTTTTTTTTTTCTTTTCTTTCGAAATACAGTCTATTTGTATCGAAAATTTTGTGTAGATCAAAAATCCTTGCGGATTTGCGCTAGAGCTTAAAAATATGCACCAAACTAAGTACTTAGTATGTATTGCCACTCTACGCCATTTTTTTTCTTTGTTTAGCTATATTTTGGTTTCTAGCTTGAAAACTGGGGAGAAAATAAGAAAACTGACTTACACCCAGAAAAATGCTGCTTTGGGTCTAAGCAAAAATGCTTTGCCACAAAGCATTTTTGCATAACTTAGGTCTAAGCAGAATAAATGTTTTGTGTCAAAACTCGTGATTGCTTTGCCGCAATGCATAATGTCGACAAGTCGAGCCATGTTGCTTTGCGGCAAAGCATATTCGTTTTGTCGCTAAGCAACATCGCTTGTATTGCGAACGAGGCATATTCCTTTTTCTGGGTGTAGGATTCTTGATCAACGCAAATTTTCTGATAGGAATAGACTATAATTTTTCGACGAAAAAAAAAAATCGACTGTTTTGTTTTTATGGGAATTTTCCGACCTTTAAGCTGTCAGCTGCAAGCTTTCCCGTCATTTTAAAAATCTGTTAAAATTCATGGTGTTTAGGTGCACCAAGTAAAATGGATAAATTTGAATTCAAAAATTTGGAACACCCCAATCATTTCCTGTGGCGTCTGTTCCAAAAAGGAAGTTTGCTGATTATGCGGCACTTAATGTCCGATGCATTTGCAATTTGATTTAAAATTTGCGTCTGCTGACAGGGGCGCCATTTTTAGAAAAGTCATTTTGGTCCTCTCCCTGAGTAAATGTTCTCATTTCTTGTGCTGATCGTCGGACGTCCCATAGAATATTTCACTGGTTCAGAAATGATTTCTCTTGCTTCCGATTTGAGCCATTTTTTGAAATTTTGGTTGCGTTTTAGGCCAGATTAATAATGTGGTAATAAAATCTAAGATTTATGGTCTAGAAAATTTGAGCCGGTCAGCACAAAATTTTTACCGGCTTTTTCGTAAGATTTTAGCTTGCACATTTTAATTGTCTTTTCTATTCATACTGCAAAGCTTTTCGTTAACTCTTCGACTTGCACGAATCAGAGTAACTTAGGATATTTGACTTCTTTCCTGTTCCACAAACTGGAACTGATAAGCTCGACTTCAAAATTAAAATGCCGGTTATTACTTACTAATTTTTATTTTATGGAGTATTAAAATTATAATTGCTTTCCTTTTGGCTGCTCCAGGCTTTGTGTTTTCCATTTTAATCGGCGCAGGAAGTAGAAATTATATAGAACCATATATTTACATAGACGTTCTGAATTTTCAGTAAACAATGTGACGTTTTAGGGATTTTTAAAAGGAAAACTGTTTAAAACAACCTGGGTTTTTTCCTCTGAATAATTGTTCTTGATATTTGTTGGTGATATTGATGCTGTAATTTGAAATTGTGTTTTTGGTGGTGTTTTAAAATCCTGGTCGAAAAACACAGGGATGTTTAACTGACCTACTTTTTTGGATCATTTTTTAGATAAAGCTACTTTTTTTCTTCCTAAGCTTATTCGAAATAAAAGCGATTATTTTCATATTTTTCCCCGTTTTCGACCTTTAAGAGGCAGCTTCACTGAATACCCGTAGGAATAGCTGTTTTGTCCTATTTATGGGGGAAAAAATTCAAATTTTAGGTATTCAAGAACTCCCTGGACTTATTCTTGCATTTTTGGTGCAAGTTTCACCTTGTTTCAAGGAAACGCGAACCAGAAAAACAAAGTCAAAGTCTTTCGACCACGAATTTTTTTGAATTATTTTTCGGCCTCACGTGTTTTTCAGTCAAGTTGATACTTGTTGAGACTCGTTGAAACTTGTCAAAACTTGTTGAAATTTGTTAAAATTTGTTGAAACTTGTTGAAACAAAAAGCAAGGGTAAGAAATTGCAATATTCGGAACTCTTAAAATGGGTTTTAGTAGATCTTGGGGGTACACCCCCCTCCCCCGCTCCACTAATTTTGAATAAAAGTAAGCAATTAGTTGGTGACATTTTTTTGAAAAGATTTAACTTGACCTTGACCAAAAGCAATCCGATTTTTTAAAATTAGTCTTAATTAAAGAAATTGGAGAATAAAAAGTCTGACCAATTTCTGGAATCCTCCACCCAACTTTTCAAAGTCAGGATCAACATTAATCCTCGCTAATTGGAGTAAGCTCTTCTTCTTTTTCCGCTCTATTGAAATCGAAAAAAAAATCTGATTTTTTTTTTCCCGCATAATGGAAAATCTATTGAAAATATAAATCTGAGGGTTGAATTTCTTCACAAAACGAGACAAATGAAGCATCAAAACTATTAAATCGGCATATGATCAACATCACTTGCATTACCATGACAACCTCCCCGAGACCTGATTTTTCTTTTCTTCTTTTTCCTAGGAAAAGAAAAATCGCTTTCTTTTCTTTCTTTTTTTTTTTCAGAAGAAAAAGCCTTTAAACGAATTGTCTTTTGAAGGAATATTGCTCTGCTCTTTGGGACTTCCACAATAGATCCGTCGTTAACGGATTTTTTTTTTTTTTTTTTTTTCATCTTTGGAAACAAGAAAAGATTTTTAAAAAAGCTTACTTTTGTCGATCTCTGGAAGTTTATGATGAGGGTGCGAGTTTGGCACGATTTTATTAAGTCTTGTGCCATTTGGCTCTTTGCCACGATGACAATGTATGGCGTCTAGCCTATTAAATAATAATATCGATAACAGGGGCAGGAAACCGCCGTCATCGCCAGAATCTTTCTTATGTTTTTGACGTCCCTTTGTTTTGTTTATGTTATGTAAAACAACGTGTTTGCATGTTTTGAAAAATTTAAAAAAAAATGCACTTTTTTGTTACTTTACATTTTTGGTGGTCGGCGACCTTTGACGAGGAAAACCGCATTTTTTTTAAAGGCTTGAATATGTCTCTTGGGATTTCATTAACTGGACACCTGTGAATATAATAACGGCATGTCTGTTTTTTTTTTTTTTTTTTTTTTTTTTTTTCAGTGACTGACGCAGTTTTACAAAAAAAATATAAAACCGCACCTCTCTGAAACTCAAAACAAGAAGAATCTCCGCGGGTTTGGCATTGAAATATTTTCATCTTTACAATTTCCCCGTTTTTACTACAATTTCCTTGTCTCTCGGTTACATAACGGCTTCATAATTTAATTTATTTTTCTTGTGTATATCTTTATGACGAAGCTAATTTTAATTGACGTTTGTAGAATACCGACCTTGTCTTTTTTTTTATTTATTTATTTGAATACTATTTTTTCTGTTTGTTACAAAAGGCTCAGCCGCCGTAAAAAAAATAGTATCGAATGACTGGACAAATAGGAGTATTTGAACTAGGAAATCTATGGTTATTACCTTGAAAATATTTTCTTCCTTGAACTGCAACATGTCATTGATGTGTCGATGATTAATATAAACGAAAAGTTAACGCGATTTAAGTATATCGATTGGAAGTAAATAGTCATCTGGTTACATATAAAGGGCTGTCCTTTTACCGCTAATTAGCTTTTCGAATGACGTCATAACTGTAAATGTTGATTTTATCGTAGACAAAAAAAAATAAAGTTCAAACAATGCTTCAGCAGTGGACGTTATTTCGTGTCGCTGACATGAACCCCAAAGATGCCTTTAAAAAAATGTATTCGATATTCTGCATATTCTGCATATTCGATATTCTGTTTTGTAGGTCTCTTTATGTGCAATTTAGGTCTGATAAATAAGTCACGAGTTGCTTTCCAATCTCTCACGTGAATTTAAACCCATTCCACCTTGATCGAAAAGAATTTTAAGTAGTCATCCGCCGCGTTTTGTGTGTGTGTATGTTGTGTGTGTATGTTGCTATTATATTGGTTCAAAGTCAACTACTTGTGTGTCATGGATATCATGTAAATAACGGAGAAGAAACGTATATAAAACTCGAACGATTTGATGAAATCGAAACTTGAGAAAAAAAAAAAAATATGATATGTATTCACGTGACCTAAAAAACCGTGTAAATCCCTCAAGCTCGATGACCTTAACGAAACAAAAGTGTCGGTGAAAAGAATCGAAGAGGGAAGTTTCGGTGAGACTTTGGCTTTGATTGGTCCCAGTCGCAGGTCTTAATTTGTCATCGAATCAGGAAAAGGCATGGGAGATCTTGTCCCGCTTAACTACGCAAAAATTAGTTCTTCCTTTCTTTCACTGTTAGCGCTACTTGTACGCGAGATGCTTTTTGATTGGTCGTTGAGATTTGTAAACAACGATAGCGACGCACGGCAGGTCCGGAAATCCCTATCCATTATGCATGGGAGATGTTGTCCCGCTTGAATACGCGAAAATTAGTTCTTCCTTTCTGCCACCGTAAGCGCTGCTTGTACTCGAGACGCTTTTTGATTGGTCATTGAGATTTGTAAACAACGAAGACGGCACGTGGCCGTATAGACATTTATACGGCCATGGTCCCAACTTAAACGATTAGATATGTTGCGTCTTTAAGATCGCAGCGCCACCAGTGGCCCGTTTTAGAACTAAAATGTGCATAGTTAAGCGGGACATGAACGGCATAAGAAGGTTCTGGACCTGTCTATACGACCGTGGTTAAACTGCGTGGCGATCAAGGTGGTTCCACTTTTCTGGGTGTTTGTTCCAGTTTCCCGCATTTTCACTCTTGCCGTTGCTTAAGAAAAACATTCCACGTAAACACCCAAGAAGAACGAACACGCGGTACACACCCTCGAATCTGGCGAGGGGTGAAAGATAAAGAGGGAGTCAGGAGGTGCCCACTCTGCGGGGCTTTGGATGGATAGAATCACATGTGGGTTGAGTGTCCCGATCTTGAGGAGGATAGGGCAGCATTTATATATCAAAGGAGGGGGAAGATAAGAGACTTGGGGCCTAAGCCTAAGCTAACTTATATGTGTATTGATTGTATTGGAAAATAATGTCAAAATATACATACTGTTATATTATTACCCTCGAATCCACTCTAGGACAAGTTGTGACAAGTCAGTTCTCACTAAAAAAACGATCATTCATGCAAGAGCACGCCTGCCTCCCATAACAGCTCAGTAAAATACAGTAAATAGTTATACCTTCGTCTAATCCCTACCTTTAAAATACCACGTCCAAGAGGGGCGAAAGAGGTGGAAAAGAACGTTTATTCACTCCACTGTCAGTTCTAATGAGTCAAGCTCCAAGTTTACACCTGAATGCGTTGCCTACATCCTTAGCCGGAACCCCTCAGAACACGACCGTAAACGCTACGATAAACTGAAATGACGCGAGATGATGCTGGGTATTTTCTCTTCATTGCTTTCAAATAAATCTTCTGGAAAAAAAAAAAAAAAAAAAAAACATTTCCGATCATCATCTCAAAATCCCGAAGACGTTTGTTAATAAATAAATAATCGATAAACAACATTTTACCTATAGACGACGTAACAGTTGGATGAAATTATGAAACCAACACATAATGTGGTTCTCATCCAGTCAGCTGGGTCACGTAGGAGAACAACTCTCACTTCCGAATTCCAAGACAACACCTCACCGTCACTTCAGTTTCCTGCACTCTATTGTACAGCACAATACCAGCATTTGCATGCTAGGGCCATATTTATTTACTTTATTTTTATGGTTTGAGATTTATTTCCCCGAGACTGACGCGCAGAGTCGCTTAAGTTTAAATTAAAATTCCGGTGGTTGACAGCGCGATGCCTCTTAACGTCTTGATGTATATGGGAAAATAAAGAAATAATCAGCTTACGTCGAATTTTCTTTTCTTTTTTTCTTAATTAAAAATTTTTTTGAGAGAGAGAGGGATTTTTTTTTTTTTTTTTTTTTTTTTTTTTTTTTTTTTAATGGCGCGAAAATTTTCAATAAAGGGTACGAAACTATTTTCTTAAAAGTCAAGTTTTCAAAAGAGAAAAACGTTTATACATAAAGTTTAATCCTTGAGACTCTTTTCCTTGGCATCCTCCCTCTCTTTCTCTCTTGCGAAAAGAGAATTTTAAAACAAATCTGAAACTGGGAAAATAGTTATAAAGAGTGAAAACGAATTTTCTTAGGAAAATTGCTGCATATTATCAAATCGGCGATAAATTTAAAGGCGAAATTGAATTCCGCGACGAGGATTTTTATCGAAGTAAAATGGCTTTGAGGAATAATTTATCAACGAGGATAAATATAGCGGCAAAGTTTTCTTTTTTTTTTTTTTTTTTTTTTTGCTGTTTTCTTGATGAGAAAGTGATTTTGTTCCTGATGTGTTTTTTTTTTTTTTATTGCAATTGCAGTTCGAATTTTACGATTCTTTGTTTAGGTTTGCGTTGCTCATATTTTGTTTAGATTGACTTTGGCTGAAGTACTATATTGCTGTTGGAATTTACTGGAAGAAGAAACGCATAAATTATATAAAAAATATTTATAAATTGTACAAAAAATTGGACATGCATAAAAAAAAGCATAAATTATAAACTACTTGATAATTATATGGGCTTTTTTTACCGGATAGTTTATTTTTTCAAGCTTCAATATAATTATGCATAAATTATGCATAAATAAGTACGCATAAAATGGAAAAAAAGTTGAAGAAGCATAATATGTATTTTCGAATTTTCCTGCTTTATGATATGCATAAATTATGTAAAACTTATGCATATTCGAATTTTGGTGCTTAAACAAATATGCATAAATTTTGCAAAAGTTATATGCATAAATTATGCAAAAACTATGCATATCGAGATTATCTTACTTATGTAAATTATGCATAAAGTTTTACAAAATTTATGCATATTCATATCTTGGTTCTTAAAAAAATATGCATATATTTTTCGAAAATTATATGCATAAATTATGGAAAATTATGCATAAACATTTCCAAAATGAATGCATATTCATATCTTGGTGCATAAAGAAAAATGCATAAATTTTTCCAAAATTATATGCAAAAATTATGCATATCCAGATTATCATACTTAAGTAAATTATGCATTATTAAAAAATTTATGGATATTCATATCCTGGTGCTTAAAGAAATATGCATAAATTATGGAAAAATTATGCATATCCAGATTATCATACTTAGGTAAATTATGCATTTTTAAAAAATTTATTCATATCTTGGTGCTTAAAGAAATATGCACAAATTATGCAAAAATTATGTAAATCCAGATTTTTATGCTTAAATAAAATATGCATAAATTTTGTAAAAGTTATGCATTTAAAGTTTTTTTTCAAACTCCAATACAATTATGTTCAAATTATGCATAAATTATGCAATTTTGGTGCTTAAAAAAATGTGCATGAACTTTGCAAAAATTATGCATGTCCAAATTTTTGTACAAATAATACAAAAATAATACAATTTTTATATAAATTTTTTGCATTTTTTTGCAAAAAATTTTATACTTTTTTGATCAGTTTTTCGTACGGGTGGTGGCAATTTCTCAAAGGGTTGCATTTTCTCAGAATTGGAAATGCAGAATGCATTACCAAAGCATTACCAATGCATTCTGCATTACCGCCGGAATGCAGAATGCAAGTGTATTGTGCAAATGGTGCAAACCAGGCAAATGCATTGGTAATGCAAAATAATGCATAAAATGCTGAGAAATTGCACCTAATGAAGTTGTCTTACATCTGATGCAGAGGTTATGCAGTGCATTTGCAATGTTTGCACCATTTTTACAATGCACTTGCATTGGTAATGCAAAATAATGCATAAAATGCTGAGAAATTGCACCTAATGAAGTGGTCCTACATCTAATGCAGAGGTAATGCAATCAGTAATGCAGTGCAAATGCAAGTGCATTGGTAAAAAACGCAAAATGCATGTAATTCCAAGACAATGCAATGTCATGCAAAAGCAAGTGTAAACCTAAACGCAACTTGCTTGAGTAACCCCTCGCAAGTTGCGTTATCGGCCGTATTGAGAGAAATTAATGTTTTTAAACAAATTTAAAAGTTCTGGCAGCAGTAGTAGCGCAGCAAACCGAACAGGTAGCGCTTTCTTTATCCTCCCGACATGAAGTCATTGCCATCAAGTTTCCATATATGACTTGCATATATTTTTCAATTTATGAAAACTAATTTAAAATAAACAATAATGATAACAATAATCGAATGGATAAACGACTCCCTGTGTTTATGTTTATGTTAATTTTGGAATTAGGCTAATTTTAAACGAACAAATCCTCATTTATTAGGAAGATATCTCACGGGTGATTGATTAAAATTTTTAATTTTGTTTTTATTTTTTTTATTTTCAGGATAATCAAAGATGGTGAGCCGGTTTTTCCGAGCTCACGGGGAGATATGCGCTTCCCATCCGTGGGAAGTAATAGTAGCTACCCTAACCCTTACGGTATGCATGCTGACGGTAGAGCCGAGGCCTTCGACATCCGCTCCCATAGATCCTGAGCGACATTGCGGATGGTGGCAGAACTGCGTGGGCAAAGAGGTAATTAAAGAAAATTTTTTTTTTTTTTCAAAATACTAAATTCCTTTTCCTCGTTTCCTTAATAATTTCAGCCTTTGCCATTTTTTTTTCTTTTTTTTTTCACGAAAAAATGTGGTTTCTTATCGGAAACTTTCGGATTCCGATCACGAATCTAAATATCTGTTTTTTTATATTTGGTCCGGTTTTGGAGCTCGAGACCGAAATACGAGTGAAACTGAGGAATTGATTCAGGCCTCGAACTTGGTCCCTGAAAGTCCCTAAAGTCCATATTTTTAAAAGAAGTCCTTAAAAGTCCTTAAATTCGAAAAATGGTCCCTAAAGGTCCATAATTTTTGAATCTGCAGCGCGTTTACGAAAAATTTCCTATCGTTTATAATAAAAAAGATGACATTATTACGAAGCAAAAATTTTATAGAAGAATTTAAAAAAATTTGATAGAAAAAGAGCAAAAAACAATTGAAATGCTTTTTTTTTTTTTTTTTTTTTTTTTTTTTTGTGCTAGATTTTAAAAAGTTTTTATGTCATGCCACAAACCTTTAAAATTAATCAAATAGAGGAAGGTGCCTGAAATAAAAAAAAAAACTCTAGTTTTAGGCTACTTTTATGTTTTTAAAAAGGTCCTTAATTTTCATGTTTTTGGTCCCTAAAGTCCCTAAATTTCAGACCAGAAACCGGTTCGAGGCCTGTGATATGTTTATCACTTTACCACTTTTTTTTTGCCATATTTTGGCTTTTAGGTAGACATTCCAAATTCCCGGGAATTTATTTATTATTTTCGGGAATCGGGAATTCCCGTTTTTGAAAAAAATATTAATCCCGGGAACGATAATTCCCGTTTTTTGTTAGCTTTTCATTTCCCGGGAATCGAGAGATTGACACATTGAAATTCCCGGGAATCCCGGGAAAACCGAGAATTTATTTTGAAGGCGAAAAGAAAAGAAAATAACCCTGATTTCCGAACTTTTGGGAACCAAGTTCGGAAATAAGCGGAGCCATGCAGAAAAAAATTTTTCTATGTTGTTTGAAGGGCACGCTTTAGGCAAATTATGAAAAAAAATTTCTGATTTAGTTAAGAAAAAATGTTCCCGGGAAATTTTTCGGGAAAAAAACTCGGGATCCCGGGAATTCCCGGGAGGAATCTCTACTTTTGGGTCAAAGAATCGGACCAAATATTAAAAAAAAAACGGACTTCAGATTCGTGATCTACGGAAAATTTTCGATCATAAACCACATTTTTTCGCGAAAAAAAATTTTCGATTTTTTTTTCTCTTATGGCAATTTTTGGGAACTGTAAGCTCAAGTCGCCAAGCATTCCCGTCGAGTAAAAAATTTTATCAGTACATTAAAGGAAACCGTTTTCGGGGGTAGGCGATTTGGAATTCGAAAATTGCCGAAACAAGGGACACCCTAAATTGACCACCCTACTATATTTTTACAAAAACGAAAACATTTTTGTTGGAGCATCCCGGAATGACCTTTTACCTAATAGTTCTGAAATACATAAATTTTGTCATTTAAATATGTTTTCCTGGTTCACCATCAAAGCTCAATCCCAATTTTCCTGATATATGGCACCTTAGTAGAATAAAGGACCTATCTGCTTGGGTGTCGCCCTCAAGAAGTGATGTTTTTTCTCTTCATTGTCTGGTCAAATCTTTCCCTTGAGCAATTTTTTTCGGTTTCTTTCTTTCTTTTTTTTTTTTTAAATCAACAATGCTAGATTTTGTTCAGGACTGTGTGTTAGGCATATTTTCAGCATCTAACGACTTCGATTCCGTTAATATATAATTTATAAATTTTTTATCCAACATTTCACCTTGGATGAGTCAAAATCAGTGCGTAGCAGAAATTCAGGGACTTTTAAAACCAGTTCGGCAAGAATAATGGCTAATTACGCCGATTCCTCCCTAATGTACGTTATGAAAAAAAAGTCTCCAAAACAAAAAAACTTCGTTTTAAAAATTCATTAATACTTTTTTAAGCATTCCTTTTTTTGTTAAACCGTGTAAATAATGATGTCTGCTTTTTTTAATTTCCGGTAAATTTTTCATGTTGACAAGCAGACAATTCATATTATCGAGTTTATTTTCTTTTTTCCAACGGCGAAAAAAAAAATGAGAAGACCGTTCGCTTTTATTAAAGCGTTGTACTGTCTTTGAAGTAAATTAATGTCAAAAAAATGAGGTCGCGTCGTCCTATATCTGCATATACGCTTTAATCGTTAAAAATGATCTTTTTCTTCCAGGAAAAAAAATTTCCATTCTCATCTTCTTAACTGTCCCCTTTCTCCCTTCTCAAGATGTTTTTTTTTTTTTTTTTTTTTTTTTTTTTTTTGTGAATATATATAAAAAGTTAAATTGATTAATAGCTGACCTCATGACAGCTGTTGTGTTGTTGCGCCTCCTCCCTTGTCACAGTCAGATGTTACAGAACCACTTTCAGCATTCTAGGTCAGCAAACACATTTCCTTCTTTCCTATTTTTTTTTTTTTTTTTTTTTTTTTTTTTTTTTAAGAGAAAAAAAAAATGTTACGTGAGGTCATTGTAATGAATAGAAAAGATCGGGGCTGGAAAGGAAAAAAAAAATGCGAAATTGAAAATGAAATGATAATGCACTGCGTGTTTGTGTGGCCGAGACGTAAATGTAACTAAAAGCGTGGCTGTTAATGAATCGCAGCATTGCAAGGTCGTGGCCGGTCTAGTAATTTCTGCACTATGAGGTCAAGGTCCAGTATGTCCACCGCGGCCTTCGTCTCTTATGTCATTTCACATCCATTATTTGTAATTATTAATGGTAATAAATCAGTGCTATTATTTCTTTTTTTTTTTTTTTAATGCCGTTATTTTTTTATTTATGTATTATTATTTATTTTTTTTATACTTTCGGGCCGGTGTTTCGCTCCGAAAATCGGAAATTCATGTTTTGACTGATTTTGTCTTGCGATAAAAAGACAAATAAAAAAACCATTAACTCTTTTGTGATGTATCTATTCGCATATTTTTTGGTCAATAAATTTTTTTTAGAGCCGAATAATCCGTAAAAGGCACTAGAATACTCGGCCATCAGACCGGAGTTCAAAAAAGCTATAGCAAGGCCTGGTAAAGATTCTGCTAGGGAATTTTTGAATGGGAATTCCCGGGATCCCTAGTTTTCACTGAAGCCTACTTTTAAATCCTAAAAATTTTCATTCTACAATCCTCTACAATTCCCCTACAACCCTCTTTTTTTAAAATGGGAAATCTCGAATCGAATTTTCACTCCCCCGAAAAACAAGCTTTTTTTTATTTAAAAAAAAAAAAAAAAAACGAGAGTCCCTCTAGAGGTTCTGCCCAGAATTTTCCGTCCCGGGAATTCCCGAGATTGCTAGAAAATTCCCAGTCACAATTCCCGGGATCTAAATTTTTTGGGATTTTCGAATTTTTCGGAAATTTTGTTTTTTAATTCCCGGGAAAATTCCCGAGAATCGACGGGAGATCCCGGGAATCACCCGAGATCCCGACGCATTTTAATTTCCCGAATCCCGCGAATTATTTTTTCTTAAAATCGGGAAATTTCGTATCCCTCAAATAATTTTTTCTTAAAATCGGGAAATCCCGAATCCAGGATTAAAAAATTTCCCGGGAAATCAGAATATCTAGTTCAGGGACAGCTTGGAAAGGCAGTTCATGACTAAGATTCGGGTCGGTTCCCATGAATGAAAAGTAAATTTTCCCCTTTTTTCAGGAAAAATAGTTTACCGGGATTCGGGGAATTAAAATTCGCGAAAAATCCTCAGTTTCAACTTGTTTCAAATAAATGCAAACCCGGAAAACAAAATGAACCTTTTTCGACTTGACATTTTTTTTGAAATTATTTTCCTGCAGCATACACAATTTAGACAAGTTGAAGCTTGCACTAAATATTCCAGGATAGACTGGGATACACCAAATATTCCAGGAGTTCGTCAGATCCCTAAAATTTAGAGTTTTGCCCCAAAAACTGAGTGTGAGACAAAACAGCCATTCCTTCCGGTATTCCCGGACGCTTACCCTTAAGGGAATTTTCGGGGGTTTCTGGAGGATTTCTTGAAATTTATCCTAAAAACGGGTAAAATTCGTAATTATTTAAACCCGGACAGTCCAGAAAAAAAAAAAAAAGAGTAGCAAAGAGAAACCGGAAATCATCCTGTTTTTCAGCGGCATTGACGTCTCAGTCATTTTCCGATCAACTCTTTTTTTCCTTTGCAAATAAAACCTGGACCGCATGGAGTCTGAAATTTGAGTCTGGAATCCGAACGGGAAGGAAAAATTATTCCCGGAAGCAAAATTGTGAATCCGAACCGGAACGACGGGCTTGCGGGCCTGTGTTCACAAAAAAAAAAAAAAAAAAAAAAAGTTGGGATCGCTTTTGACAGAAACGGGATTTAGTTTTTCAATTTTCAATCTTTTTTAAATACTAAACTCATGTTCTTACTTTCCTAATTCTTCAAAAATTATATCGGGATTATTATATTTTTTCTTTCCCCTGATTTGTTTTGTTATATAATCCGTTTAAAAGACTCTTTCGCTGAACTTGACCTCCAGATGAACCGCATAGCTTAAAACGCACGAAACAGGAAAAAGACACGTCCCAGTATGTGGATGTACTCCCGCTTTTATTGTCTTTTTTTTTTTTTTTTTTTTTTTTTTTTTTTTCACGTGTGGCGATTTTTAATCGCACATGCATATTTGCCTTCAAGGCCGATGTGAATCATATCTCACACGTTTTTATTTTTTTTTATTTTTCAGGAACAGAATGCGGCAGATGTGATTATGATGACCATCATCCGCTGCATTGCGATCCTCTACAGTTATTATCAGTTCTGCAATCTCCATAAGCTCGGCTCCAAATATATTTTGGGTAAGTAAAAAAAATTCAAGCGGAAAAATGAAAAAAAAGAAAATAAAGGATCGGGGCAACGACCTACGATACGAATTTGATGTGAAGGAAAAGATGAAGTACGTGTAAGGACGCATGAATGAGTTGGATGTAAATAAAATCAGACGTCAGTTCCATGAGATAAGAAAAGGGATATACAATATTTAGGGAAATGCTTGTTTTTTCAGTGTCGTATCAAGGTTTTATTTTTGCGGATGTTTTGACATTTGATGATTGTTAAATCAGATGCATAGCCTTTATTTAAAAGACGAATTCGGTTTTTAGCTCTTTCCTTTCTCTTTTCAATCTTGTATATCTTCTATTCTCATTCGATCCTCTCTTTCGATCTTCTCTTCTCTTTCTAGGTAAATTGATTTAAAGCCGTCGATTTATATTGTTTTATTCAGCCTTTTAGTATAGGGTTTAAAAACCAAAAAATTACTTTTTCAAATTATGACCTAATAAATATATCTATCCATGTATCTATCTATCTTATCTTATTTATGTGTGTCTGTGTGTCTGTCTCTCTGTCTAGCTGGCTGACTGCCTATCTATCTAATCAATCTTCTACACTCGGTCTTCTGCTATCTTCCCTTCTGTATCTCTGATTGTCTCTTCTCGCCTTTTATCTTCTCTTCTCCACTATTCTATTCTCCATCTTCTCTTCTCTTCTATTTTTGATTCTATTCTCTCTTCTTCTCTTTTCTTTTCGACCTTTTCTCCTCTTCTATTCTGTTCTCCATCTTATCTTTATTCCTTTCTTCTTTTCTTTTCTCTTTTTTTTTCTCTTTTCGATCTTCTCTTCTCTTATCTCTTCTGTATTTCTTCTTCTTTCTTCTCGTCTCTTCTCTAACTTCTCTTTTCTTTCTCTTTTCAATCTTCTCTATCTTCTATTCTCTTCTCTTTTCTCTTTTCTTCCTCTCTTCTTGTCTTCTCTTTCAATCTTCTCTTTCGATCTTCTCTTCTCTCTCAATCTTCTCTTTCGATCTTCCCTTTTGATCTTCTATTTCGACCTTCTCTTTCGATCTTCTCTTTCCTTTCGATCTTCTCTTTCCTTTCAATCTTCTCTTTCCTTTCGATCTTCTCTTTTGATCTTCTATTTCGATCTTCTCTTTCGACCTTCTTTTTCGATCTTCTCTTTCGATCTTCTCTTCTCTTTCGATCATCTGTTCTCTATCGGTCTTCTCTTCTCTTTTGATCATCTCTTCAATTTCGATCTTCTCTTTTGATCTTCTCTTGTCGTTCGATCTTCTCTTTTGATCTTCTCTTGTCTTTCGATCTTCTCTTTTGATCTTCTCTTGTCTTTCGATCTTCTCTTTTGATCTTCTCTTGTCTTTCGATCTTCTCTTCTCTTTCGGCCTAATTTTTCGATCTTCTCTTTTAATCTTCTCTTGTCTTTCGATCTTCTCTTTTGATCTTCCCTTTCGATCTTCGCTTTCGACCTTGTTTTTCGATCTTCTCATTTAAACCACTCTTGTCTTTTGATCTTGTCTTTCGACCTTCTCTTCTTTTTCGATCTTCTCTTTCGATCATTTTTTCTCTGATGTCTTCGGCATTTCTTCTCTTTCCTTCTACTCTCTTCTGTATCTTCTCCTCATTTCTCTTCTCTTCTCTGCCTTCCTCATGTCTTCTCTTTGTACGCAGTCAGAATTGGCCGGGTTTGTCTGGCCTATCCTGTCACTTGACCCTGACACGGAACAGACGGGGTTTATCTGTACGAGATATCGATTGATTTATTAAACACAGAGCAAGCAGACTTCGGCTAATCGCAGCAGCTATTCAAAAATAAAATCGGGAGTTAATCGGATTTTTTTTTTTTTTAAATATCCCAAAATTCTAGTCTAGAATTGAACTCTAGTCTAGAATTTCTAGTCTAAAATTGAATAATTCTAAGCTAGACAGTGGACAATAATGCATCTCATTGAGACGTAGATAACCTAAAAAAAACTCTTTAAAAATATTTTTTCGTGTTTTTAAATTGCGTAAGGAGTTTCGTTATTAACCGAAGACGATGAAAGTTCCAACATTTTGCCACAAGAACGATAATAACAAAAGCCAATCTTATTATGCATGTGGATTTATTTGTCGTTGATTTGGGCTTTGTTAAGCTATTTAAAGATTAGCTAAGGTAGCTGAAGCAATATGGAAAGTGCGTAACAGAAGGAGTGCCTCTCCAAAGTCAACATAATGGAATAACCTGCCTGCGGATTCGTTTCTTTGTTCATTTCTGGAAAATTTTCGTGGAATTCGTTTTAAATGTAAATTTTGCCTTTCATCGTCGAAAATCTGGTCCATTAACTTCCCACACGCGCGCACACACATTTTTTTTTTTTTACTGTATAAACAAAATTTTAAAATGTTTTTGTTTCGCTTCTCAAATTAAAATCTGTTTCTTTACAATTTCGGGAAAATTACGTTGGCCTTTTTTTCAATTGGTAAGACCTTAACCGACTTTCTCGAAATAGTTATAAATGTTTTTTGAATAATTCGCTGATTTTAGCTTATTCCTCTCTCTCTCTCTCTGTTTTATTTGCAATCTCAGCACGCCCCTTGAGCGACTTGTGTGTGTATCTTCGTCTTTGGTGGCTTTTCGTGTCAATTTAAAATTTTCCATTAAACTTGTATTCACTCTGCGTTCTTCCCTCTTGCATCACTTCCTTAGAATAAACGAAAAAAAAAAACCATTGCCAATAATTTTGTTTTGTTTGGCGATTCACGAATGGAATGACAATTTTTTTATTTTATTTTATTTTTTTGTGCTTCCCTCCCAAAAAAAATTAAAAAACGGTTTTCTGTGCTTTAATTTTTTTTTTTTTTTTTACCTTCGTTGGAGCGAAAATGAAAAATGTGGAGTAAACAAAACAACGCCGCTCCCATATATTAAAAAGTCAGTTCACGTTTTTTTTTCTTTTTTGGATGTGAAGAATGTTTCTTTGATGGATCGCGGTACAATTGCTTCTTGTGAACCGTTTTTTTTTTTTTTTTTTTTTTCTTCTTTCAAAGGAAGCGTTTTTACGCTTTTATTTAAGTTGATTAGCCTGGGGGATAATTATTTTAAAAAAAAGAAAAAAAAAAAAAAAAAAGCTTGAGGTAATGTAGATGACCTAGATGGATCCGGTTAACTTGTCTCAAGGTTGTACCACTACAGCATGGCGCCGGCTACGGCAGGGTGAAAGTAAATTACCACAATACGTGGCAGCGGCATTTCCTGAGCCGAGTATTTTTAAATCTTGATCTTAATTAACTGCATTGGATTTTGATGACTTTTCGAAAAAAAGAAAAAAAAAAAAAAAAAAAGATTATAGGCCTTTGAAAAAAGAAAAAAAAATTACAACTTGACTTTGTTTCGTGATTTACTTTCTATTTGAATAATTTTTTTTTTCTTTCTCTGATGCAGACGTCAATTGAGGAAAATCGCTTTTTTTTTTTTTTAAACGTAGGGTTTTTGTTTTGACGTGTTTTTGACGTCTTAGAGCGCACCATGATGGTTTTGTCGTTTTTGGTTGTCCCGTTGTCTTGGTGTTTCGGACACCGAACATTTAAAAAAAAAAAACTAATATTTCAAAAATTTTAGATAAATTTTTCAATAAAATTTTATCAAAAATCCTTGTTGATCCTTAAAAATTTTTTTAAATTTTCAATGAAATTTACAATAAAATTTTTTACAAAATATCGTAAATTTTTGACTGCACGGTAAAAAATTTTATGTTAACTTGCTGAAAAAGGGCTTCACGTTTTTTATGTTAAAAATATTAGAATGTTATTGTCCATAAGACATTCTTTTGTTTTTAGTGTTTTGTTCGAGGCTATAGGAAAATTATGTTACTTTTAACATAACATTTTTTACCGTCTAATTTAAAGAAGAAAGAAAATTTTTAGAAAATGTTTTAGATTTTGATGATTTTTGATAAAATTTTATTGAAAAAGGGGACCACGTGGACTAATATGAGGGCTTAGAGGATTTTGGATTTTGTGAAAAAGGTCATCGACATTTTTTGAAACGAATATTTTGATGAAAATTTCATTGACAAAGCTTCCATTCCCAGCTCGGAAATTCGGTCCCAACCAAAAATTCTGGACGTAGTCTTACTTAGGGATATGCCCGCTGACTGTTTTTTTTGGGTGGGGTTTGATGATATTATATAGTTGTGTTTGCAAAGTTTTTTAGGAAAGACCATGGCCGAAATTAGTGATGGGGACATGCCCTTGATGTTAATGCACACACTTGTTTGTATTAATTGTTAAAACATCTCTTGCGGTGTCACAAAATGGGAAAACCGAGAGTAACAAAACCGAAGGATTGAAGAAATAGCAAAAGCGTTTTTTTTTTTTTTTATTTTATTTATTATTTGTTTTTTTTTTTTAAGTATCTCAAATTTGTCGGTCTTATTGTGATGTCAGGTTCTTTATTGTCATTTGCTGCACGATGAGAATTAATTAGCAAAGCAAAACCTAGCTACCTATTATGTGTTACTTGTTTAAATATTATTGCGCCCTTAAAGGGATCTCAAGTATTTCGTCTGAATAATTTTTGGGATTTTTGATTCCCTCTCTACCCCTTTTGTCAGCTTAAAAAAAAGCTTTTCTTTTGTGAGGATTTAACACTGTCGCCAGGAGTCAAAGGACTTGTTCCTCCAACTCATCAGTATTTCCTTTAATTTTGCCAGGGATGACAAACCGAACATCGAACCAAAAAAAACCAAACGGCAAGTTTGGAAAAAAACCAAAGTGAACCAAATTGATTTTACCAGTTGGTTTTTCAATTTTTGTTTCAAAAACCAGAACCATATTGAACCACCCATTTACTCCAAATTATTTAACCAGAACCGGAATTCACTATGGAATTTGCACCCTAAAAATTTTATAACTTTTTTTTTTTGCAAAATCCCCCCCCCCCCCCAAAAAAAAAAAAAGATTCATAAAACTTTTATAAAAAAATGACTTATAATTATTTGGTCACTATTTTCAATAAATGGTCAGTGGGTGAAATGAATGGTCAGTATTTTAGTGGTCAGTAACAATTTGATCAGTTATAAAAAATAGTTGGTCAGTATTAAAATTAAAGGATCGGAATTAAAATTAAAAAATCATTATTTTAACTATATCATCAGTAAATTAATTATAAATTTCATAAAATTTGATTTATTTGGTCAGTAAAGAAAAAATTTATTTTGGCCATGGAAATATGAAATTTTTTTCTGCGACACACTTTATGCAATACAAGGATTTAAGTCAAGACTTTAGTTTTTACGTGGGGGACATTGGCGGCCCCCCAGAAAATCAACTTATTTTAAATTAACGGCCTCCCGGAATAATTAAGAATTTTAAATTTAAAAAGTTAATGTATATTGTTAGTTAATGTAAACATTAAAGTAAATTTTAAGGGTTAATAGTCCGCCATCTTTAATTTCAATTTTTTCAAAATTTGGACTTCAGATTCAGAATTAGCAGTTAAAAAAACCCCCCAAAATATTTAGTTTTTATTATTTTTGAAATTGTAAACATTTCCGCACAAAAAAAAGTTGTTTTGCCCATAAGCTAAACATAAGTAAAGAATTTTTGTTAAATATTGCTTAAATGACTGTCCACCCGCTATTTACTTGCATTTTGATGTTCATAGGAATAAAAAAAGCAAAGCGTTTACAAAATTCGAATATAAAAAGTCTGTAATATATTTAAAATAAGATTTTACCAACTATACTTGAATTTTGTTTTTCGTTTTTTTATTTTGACTTGATATTCGGTTTCAGCAGGTCAAAGTACCCTTAGCTCACATTTAAAAAAAAAAATAAAACACTAACCATTTAATAATTTTACTTTATCAAACACTACACGGTAAAACATTTTATGTTAAAAGTAGCATAATTCATTAGTAAAAAAAAAAAAGAGGCTAAATATATTTTCTATGTAAATTTTACATGAAATGGTTATGTTGCATCAATCTGATTGTTGATCAATAGGGTGGGCAGAAAAAAGCGAATTTTTGAATTTGAAAACGCCTGATATGGGAATCGATGCCTTTTTATAATACTCTTAACCCTAATTTTTTTTTCAGATTTTTTGAAGGTCATCTTGAGGTCGCGCAATGACCTTGAAGTTTTTAAAAAGTCCATATGAGGGCAAAAAATAAGAATTTTTTTTTTACTGAAGAAAGTATCGCTTCCTATCGGAAATTTTGCGTAGATCACGAATATGTTGTCCAAAATTCATTTTTGTGTGCAGTTTTTAAGCTAAAAGAAAAAGCAACCTAACGTATTCCATTGTTTAGAAAATAGGCTTAAAGCTCAAAAACCGAACACTTAAAATCATTTTGGACATCATATTCGTAATCTACGCAAATTTTCCGATAAGAAGCGATTCTTTTTTCAGCAAAAAAAAAAAAAAAATTATTTTTTGGCCTTATATGGGCTTTTCAAAAACTTGAAGGTCATTGCGCGACCTCAATATGACCTTCAAAAAATCTGAAAAAAAATTAGGGTTAATAGTATTATAAAAAGGCATCGATTCCCATATCAGGCGTTTTCAAATTCAAAAATTCGCTGTTTTCGGCCCAACCTATTGATCAACCAATAAACAATCGTCATTTGTGAACATAAAAATGTTTACATTCAACTTTTAACATAAAAGGCCGGAATACACGCGGCTGGTGTACTAAGCTCATCTCCTATATTTAACTTAAGTACAAGCTACTCGCTCCTACTAACTAGCGAGTAGTTTGTACATAAGTTAAATATACGAGCTAGTACACTAGCCGTTTGTATTCGGCCTAAAATGTGTTACATGTAGAATGTGTAGCCCTTTTTTAGGTTGTTGAAATAAAATTTTTTACCGTGTATTTTTTTTACCGACCAAAATCCATTATTTTTGCAGACAAAACAGCATTACTTCTCCGACCATTTATTTTAAATACTGACCAAAAATTCGTTTAAATACTGATCCATTTAGGATCATAAATACAATCCTATATAAAAAAATGCAGATCGTTTAATTTAGAAATACTGACCAGTTAAATACAAGCCTAAAAAAATACCTTCGATTTTTTACCCTAACTCAAATTTCTTTGATAAAATTTCCCTACATGGAGGTTTTTTTTTTTTTTTTTTTTAATGCGTTGTTTTGCTGTCCTCGGACACTCATAAGCTTATACACTAATAAGCTTAAGCAAACGCTCATTCTCAAAAAAAAAAAAAAAAAAAAAAAAGCGTTTCATTTGCAATAATTCCGTATCAATGCCAAGGATTCAAAACACTCTCGACAACAATCCTTCCATCAAAACCAATTACCCGAAAAAAACCTTTTTTTTCTCCCCCGAAATAAAGAGAATTTGAACGCTACAATTTTCTAAACGATTTTCACTTAATCCTTTTTAAATTCCAACTTGTTTTTTTTTTTTTTTTTTTTCCTAGCAGTCAAACCAGGATTTTTAAGAGGAAAGGAAAAGAAAAAAAAACGAAAGGGAAAATTGGCCGTGATACAATGAAAAGAGCGGGATTATAGAATAGAAAATCATTTTCCGACTAGTTGAATTCCTATTCCCCATTTCTTATTTCCGTTTTATTCGTTCCAACGCTTTTCACTTTTGTGTGACATTTAAACTCTCAAAAATCGTTTTCTTAATGTCGAAAAATTTTCGACAAGCACGAAATAAATGATAATAAACTTTTTTTTTTCTCTCCTTTTTTCTCCTTTTTTTTTTTTCGTTATACTTTGCTGACGGATGGATTGTTTGTTTTACGCTCCAAATAATTTTTTTTATTTACACCGAAAAATCGATAACGTTTATGACCCGACGATTTGAAGTCAAATGTAAATAACGCCAATTACACTTGCAAATCGTAATTTCACGGGGATTTGTTTGACGTTAATCCGTGGTATGGTTATATACCGTAATTTTGTACAAAAAAGATATTTTCTGTACCAAAAGGTTTCTTTTTTTTAAATAACCGATGCAGATTACAACCTTTTTTTTTATAGTGTTTTGTTGGGAAATTCCCAGAGCGTGTGTCGAAATTGACGTGAAAGTCAATAGGTTATGAGGTTAACTCATTAATCATAACATTGTTACATGACAAATCGGTGGTTTCAGATATCTTCACATACGAATTGGTTCGATAAGTTTTTTTTTTTGTCAGCATCTGCGATTCTACCCGTGATTCTGATATTTTAACCTTATTTTTTGTTCTTTAATTCTTTTTTTTAGCTTGTAGTTTGTTTTCACTGCTGCTATACTACACGGTAAAAAATTTTATGTTAACTTGCTAAGAAAGGGCTACACATTTTTTATGTTAAAAAAAATGGAATGTTATTGTCCATAAGACATTCTTTTGTTTTTAGTGATTTGTTCGAGGCTACAGGCAAATTATGTTACTTTTAACATAAAATTTTTTACCGTGTACGGTTTTTTTCCCCAGCTTTGTTGATGTTACCGATGTTATGTACTTGAATTTTTTATCAAACTTTGAACCCACATTCTCCATATAATCAATCAAATGACTTATATTTTTTGAGCAATGAGTCCAGGGATGGCTAACCGCTCCAAAAATCAGAACGTTGGGTTCGGTTCGGTTTCAGTGAGTCCACACGGACAAAAAAAAATTATGTCAAAAGTAACATAATTTGCCTGTAGCCTCGAACAAAACGCTAAAAACAAAAGAATGTCTTATGGACAATAACATTCTATTTTTTTTTAACATAAAAAATGTGTAGCCCTTTTTCAGCAAGTTAACATAAAATTTTTTACCGTGCAGGGTTACCAATCGCTCCAAAAATCAATACGGTTCAGTTCGGTTCGGTTTCTTTTCAAGTTGAAAAGTTGAATTCGGTTAAAATGTTGTCCACCAAGTTCGGTTCGGTTTGGATACCGATCCAAAAATTGTATAAATGTGATTCGGTTCTGGTGTTCAGCTTTTTTTTCCGTCGCAGTACAATTCCGGTTTCAGGTTCGGTTTGACTTTTGAAATTACTTGGGTTTGGGTTCGATTTCGGTTTGGCTTTTTTAAACCAAAAAAACCGATTTTGGTTCAGTTTGGTTCGGTTTTTTGCTAAAACCTCCCCCAGTTTTAGTTCGCTTTTCCTTTTAAAAACCGGTTTTTTCGTTAACAAATACCCGGTTTTGGTTCGATTTTTTTAAAAATGAAAAAAAGCCCGCTTTCGATTCGGTTTTCAGTAAAAAAAAAAAAAAAAAAAAAAAAACTGTTTCTGTTCTTGTTTTTAATTGAAGACTTAGGCTTGAATAACCATGGTTTTCGAGGATCTGGTTCTGCAGAAGGAAAGCTTGCTGGTTTTGGTTCTGGTTTTGGGTTTTTTCAACGAGTAATAAGGTTCGGGTTCTCCCGTTTTTTTTTTTTTTTTTTTTTCCATCTGGTTTTAACCATGGTTTTTTGTTCGATTTTGGTTTCATATTATGCTCTTCATTGGTTACGGTTTGGGTTCTGGAATTTTGGCAATAATGTTTCAAAACTTTTCATTTGGCTCTCGCAGATCCGGGGGAGGGGTGGGGAGCGATGTGGCTGGGCTCCTCCCTCTCCTCCTTCCAAACTAAAACAATTTTACACTACACGGTAAAAAATGTTATGTTAAAAGTAACATAATTTACTAGTAAAACATGAGGCTACACATATTTTCTATGTTAATTTTACATAAAGTGATTATGTTGCATCAATCTGATTGTTGATCAACCAATAAACAATCGTCGTTTGTCAACATAAAATGTTTATATTTAAATTTTAACATAAAAAAAAGTATTACATAATGGGATATGTAGCCCTTTTTACGGTTGTTAACATAAAATTTTTTACCGTGTAGGTAGAATGCGATTTTATTTAAATTAATTTTACACTAGATACACGGTTAAAAATTGTATGTAGAAAAACTACATTTTCACAATTTTTTAACAATTGTTATGTTAAATTAATATGAAAAAAATATGTCGATTTGACACGATTTTATGTTAAAAATTATTTAATATGATTAATATTTTATGTTATTTTTTTTAACATAAAATCGTGTCAAATCGACATATTTTCATGTTAATTTAACATAAAAATTAACACAAATTCTTATAGACTTTTTTTTTACTAGTGAATAATATTAATTTTTACATAAAATTTTTCACCGTGCGGAATCGGATTTTTTGCGCCATTTTAAACTTCCGCCCATCCCCCCCTCCCGACCTTTCCTGAAATTCTTGGATCCGCCAGTGGTATGACTATAGACTCTTTTATCATATAGCTTTTTGGAGATCGTATTGACCTCTAACCCAGAAATTGACCTATACCAAGGAGGGTTTTTTTTTGTTGAATCATTTTACGGAATATTCGACCGTTCCATACTTTTTTTTACTCCCTTTCCCGGTATAGTCTGCATATTTTCACCTACTTGAAATTGATGCCGTCAATGACATCTTCACAACCCATAAATAACGCATTCGGTATTTTTTTTTTTTTTTTTTTTTTTACCGACGTGATTCGAATGATTAAGTACCGAAATCCATTCAAAACCAAACAATTCTTTTTTTCTTTTTTTTTTTTCCGTTCAGAAGAAATTGACGTCACTGAAAGCCACGGGGACTTCCAACCAATCGGTGTCCTAATAATCGGACTATTATATTCAATCTCGAAAACTAAACAGCCCTCAGCGGGACGAGAGAAAATTCAATTTTCATTTGAAGATGGTAACTAAAGTAAACAAGAAAAAAGAATAGGAAACGTGTTCAATAACATTGATGGTGAAAAAGAAAGAAGAAAAGCGCGAAAGTTTTTTTTTTTTTTTTTCTTTTTTCTTTCTCGAGATTGAAGATACCGGCGTGAAGTGTTTGGGAGTCCACGCTTCTGGCAATAACTTTGTCCGATTTGTAAGCGAATCTTTCTAAATTAAAAAAAATAGAAGAATAAAAAACATTACACTTAACCTAAGGGAAGAAAGTATATTTATTTCCGTACTGGTCCGCGCACTTTTTTTTTTTTTTTAATTTCCGTGATGTAATATACCTACACCCTCCCGGTAGCGTAAATTAAAGAATTATTTAAGTAAACAGTTAAATGAAAGTATGACATTGAGTGGAGCACCAGATGCAGGCAGGTAGTGAAAGTATTACTTCATAATAATTGCAACATGTATGGCAATGAGTTCCTGATCAAGTTCAGTGTTATATCTAGAAGAAGACGAGTTTTTTTTTTTTTTTTACTTTGTAATTTTTGTATGTTATTGTCCTTCCCAAAAAAAAACTTGTCTTTGATATACAAGAAAGGCGAATTTTCTGATCGAATTTTTGTTTTTGTTTTTATTGTTGGAATTTTTTCTTTCTTTTTTATTGTTACTTTTTTTTTTTTTTTTTTCTTCTCTGATTCGGACGGAAGACAAGTGAAGATAACTGCCGGTGTGACAATGATTGATGCGACATTGTCGACCTTGCGATTTATCGTTCCCCCTGGAGTGAAATATATTGAATCATATTTAACATCCACTGATGTCCGGTTAAAATTTCCTTGAGAAAGAAAGAAAAAGGAAGAAGAGTTAAGGTGATTTTTTTTTTTTTTTTTTTTTTTTTTGCTCCTCTGAAAAGATAAAGAGGCATTTTTTTCTGTTTATTTTTCGCAAAGATGGAGAAGGGGGAAGGGAGAAGAGGGGACGAAAGGGAGGGGGGAGGTTTGGTTCATTTTTAGGAAGTATGTCGGAGATTTAAAGAAAACAAAAGAATATCATGCAAAGTGCAGGTTAGGGTGGCCCTTATTTTGGCAATTTTCGAATTTTAAATCGCTTACTCCCAAAAATGGTTCTCCTTGGTGTACTAATAAACACGCATTTTTTTAAATTTTTTACCAATGTTCCAAAAATTGGCCATACGAAAAAAATCGACAATTTTTTTTTTCGCGAAAAAATGTGGTTTCTTATCGGGAATTTTCCGTAAAAGCCAAATTATGGCAAAAAAAAAAAAAAAAAAAAACGTGGTAAAGTGTCAGTTTTCCTCGTATTTTGGTCTCTAGCTCAAAAACTGGACCAGGATTGTACAACATGCAACTTTACATAAACTAACTTTTCTTGATATTTTTATTTATTTTTTTGTTTCAGGTATTGCCGGATTGTTTACAGTATTCTCAAGTTTCGTCTTTAGTTCCACTGTCATCAACTTTATGAGGGGAGATATATCAGACCTCAGGTGAGTCGGTTTTTCCGAAAATTTTCCACCTTATTCGAGGTATACGATAAACTTGCTTCGTTATTTCGTTCGGTTTTGGTTTTTGCATCTTCGGAAAATGTAGTGAAATATTGACTTTTGCCTTAGGGAACCATCGATTAAAATTATATTCGAAGCTGAATTTTCCGATTTTCGTCCCTAGAAAAGAATGAAAAACATTTCAACAGCAACAAAAAAAGGGGAATTCGTAAAGAATTTGAAAAAAATTTGAAAAAAAGCGGTTTTTTTTTTTAGAGAGGGGGAGAGAGAGAGAGAGAGAGAGAGAGAGAGAGAGAAAATAATACATCATATACATGACAAACGTTATACTATACGTCTTCGTCGAATATCTGATTTATCCCGATAAATCGATTGTTCGATAAAATAAGAAATTGGGGTGAGCTTTTTTTTTTTTTTTTTTTTTATTTGAATATTTATTTCACATAACGATGAGGGGGATGGCGTTTTCAGTACCGTATTTTTGGTTTAGGAATTTTTCAGGCGAGAGTAAATGGGGGGAGAGGGGGTAGAGATACAAGGGCTCCGGCCTGTACGGATAGTGATATAAACCCCCTGAGTCCTTTCTTTCTCTTTTGTGTACCCTTGGCTATTTCATCACTTCATCACCGGTAGAGCGATTTTTCTTCTTACCTCTTTTAGTCTCTACTTTTAATTTTTTTTTCTTCCTCTTCACTTCCATTCATTTATCTATCCGTCAGCCATTAAACACTCAATCGACTGATTTTTCTAAAAGCATTTTAATAATAAATAAAGAGAAAAATGATTTTTTTTTTTTAAACCATTCCCCGTTGCCGACTCAAAAAAAACCGATTTGAATTTAAAAGTGAGCAATAAAAATCTGCTTTCTTTCAAATGCAAACATTAAAAAGTTTGAAAAAAAAAAGTAAACCGTGATTTATATTAGTTTATCGAATTCATCGATTGAAGGGAAGAGTAGGAAGGGAAAAAAATTGGCAGTTGCAAACGTGAGATAACCCAAATGCTTACTAAGTAAGCTGATTTTCCTCTGCGGATTTTCCTTAAAAAACGTCAGTCGATTTTTTTTTTCTTTTGAAATTTCGCATATGTGGGAATTTAATTTTATTCGTGATTTTAATTTAATTTTCCTTGAATAGCTCGTTCTGTTTATATAATCAACCATTTAGCTTATATTGTTTGAAATTTTAAATGGGCGGAATGACAGGGCCGAATTACGGAAGAATTCGGTTATAGACGCGGTAAACGATTGCTGTGATAATTTTTTTTTTCCCCGCTCGCTAAACCAAAATGTTTGATTAATTTTTTGAAAAAAAAGTGCAGGAAAAATTTATCAAGAAAATTTTAAAGACTTTCCAAAATTTTTTTGGGGAAAAGAAGTTGGATAAAGCTTTAAGGGAAAGAGAATAAACAGCAAGGATGGCAAACCGCTCCAAAAATCAAAACGGTTCGGTTAGGTCTCTTTTTAAGTAAAAAAGTTGAATTCTGTTTGGTTTCGGTTAAAGTGTTGTCCGCCAAGAAGGGTTCGGTTCAATTTGGGTACCGATCCAAAATTTTTTGAATAGGATTCGGTTCGGCTCGGTTTGGTTCGGTTTTCTTTTTCGTTTAAAGGCAAAGTCGGTTTCATGTTCGGTTCGGTTTTTAAATTAGCTAACTGGATTATGGTTCGATTTCGATTTCGGTTTCGGTTTGGTTTTTTTGGTAAATCCGGCCCGATTTTTTTTTTCGGTTTCGGTTCGATTTTGGTTTGGCTTTTTGAAATGAAAAAACCGGTTTTGGTTCAGTTTGGTTCGGTTTTTTTAAACCATTCCCAACCGGTTTAGGTTTGGTTTTCCGTTTAAAAACAGTTTCTTTTATTAACAAGTACCCGCTTTCGGATTTGGTTTTTGGTTTTTAAAAAATCCAGTTTCGGGACTTTTAGGAAAAATAAAACCAGTTTTGGTTTGGTTTTTAGTAAAAAAATAAAACTGTTTTGGTTCGGTTTTAAATTTAAAAAAAATTAAACCCGATTTCGGTTCTGATGTTTAGTGAAAAACCGAACTTTTTTTTAATATAAAACTGTTTTAAAACGTTTTAATGAAAACTGTTTTACTTCGGTTCGGTTCTTTGGTTCGGTTTGAGTTAGTTAAGTTTAATTTGATTTTTTTTTTTTTCTAAATAACTTTGTTTTGGTTCGGTTTGGTTTTTCTTCTAAACGATTCGGTTCGAATTTTGGTCCGGTGTTTTCTTTATAAACGGTCCGGATTCGATTTCGGTTCGGTTTTTTTCATTCCCTGATTTGGGTTCGGTTCCAGTTCGGTTTTTGGTACAAAAAACTTTGGTTTTGGTCCGGTTCGGTTTTTACTGAAAAAAACTTCGGTTTTGGTTCTGGTGTTGAGTAGAGAACCGATTTTTTTAGATGTAAAGGAAAAGGTTTTAGTTCGGTTCGGTTCGGTTCTATTTGGTCTTTTTTTTTTTTTTTTTTAACCGGTTTCAGTTTGGTTCGGTTTTTCTCTCAAACGGCCCGGATTCGATTTCGGTTCGGGTTTTTTATTTTCCCTGATTTGGTTGGGTTTCGGTTCGATTTTGAACTCTTTTCAAATTTGAAATGAGTTCCGTTTTGGGCTTGGCTTTTTAATGAAAATTTTCTAAAAGATTCGTTTCGGTTTTTTTTTCTCAGAAAATCTGGGTTCGTTCGGTTTGCCATCCCTGAAGATTTTTATGCTCTTTACTGGTTGTGCAATTCTCTGAAGGGAAGATGTCAAAGTGTAATTAAAAAAATCGCACTGAAGATTTTTCCGGGAAAAAAACAAAAAAATGCAGCAAGGTCCTTTGTGAGCTGATGAAAATGTATTTTTCGCCGGCCGGCGTGATGAAATTAAATATACAATTTAGGGTTGATGTGACGCAGACGTGCAGAATTATATATAATTTATATATAAATTATATATAAATTATATATAATTTATATATAAAATATATATAATTATATATAAATTATATATAATTTATGTATAATTATATATATTTTATATATAAATTATATATAACCATGTATAATTATATATAATTATATATAATTATATATAATCATATATAATTATATATAAGTACATTTTATGTATAATTTTAAATTTTCTTGCGTTCCCAAAATTGATATGTATAATTATATATATTATATATAATTATATATAAACTGGTCTCCCAAAAGAGTTGGAATTTAATAGCGGTAATAAAAAATTATATATATATAAATTATATATAATTTATGTATAATTTTTCTTCGAGCTGAAAGGCATAAAGTGCAGTCCCCTTCAAAGAGCTAAATCATTTTATTTTTTAGAAAGATTTGAATTTAGCTTTATACGTTTTATGCAACGGCCTTTTTTAAATTATTAATATTTTTAAGATCTTTTTACGCATCACCTTTCTGAAGAAAAATTAATTTTTATTTTGATTTTCCAACAAACCTAAAATACTGCTTTTGAGGCAGGGGGGTGTAATTCTCTCGGTTGGGGTTATCGGTATATGGATCACAAAGAGGGAACCGAGGAGATGTTCAGTAAAAGAATACACCAGAGGCACTCGAAGAGTGGACTTGAACCACCGACCTTCCGTTTTCATGACGGCTGCTCTACCACTGAGCTACCTCGGGCTCTGATGCATCTCCTACTGAACTGGGTTACATAAGGTGTTGGGTGAATAATGCGAAATATTTCACATAACTTCGAATTAATTTTTAGTTCATCCAGGAAAAGAATTAACTTTTTTTTAAAAAAACTGTCAGTACTTGTTCTGGAATGTTATCTACTGTAATTTGAAATTCAAAAGTCTCGGCATTGCCTTCTTTATCATTGTTTCCGAATGATGTAAAAAATGGAGAAAAACATAGGGAAGGCCTGGAAGGTCAAGTATTTTTATTGAGTGATATGCATAAAAAGTAGTAATTGCTTTTACTTGAAGTAAAAGCTTTTACTTCGAAGCAAATGCTTTTACTTCGAAGCAAATACTTTTGCTCGGAAAGCAAATGCTTTTACACGGAAAGCAAATGCTTCTGCTTTTACTTTTGACCATTTACTAAACACCTTTTACTTAACACCTACACCTTTTACTTAGGAGCTTTTGCTTAAGACCTTTTACTAAGGACCTTTTACTTAGGACCTTTTACTAAGCATCTTTTACTTACGAGCTTTTTACTTAGAACCTTTTACTAAGCACCTTTTTTTTAGCAACTTTTGCTTGGGACCTTTTGCTTAGGATCTTTTGCGTAGGACCTTTTACTAAGCACCTTTTACTTAAAAACTTTTGTTTAGGATCTTTTACTAAGTATCTTTTGCTTTGCACCTTTCACTTAGGACCTTTTGCTTAGGACCTTTTCCTAAGTACTTTTGGCTTAGAACTTTTGCTTAAGACGTTTTACTAAGGACCTTTTGCTTAGGACCTTTTACTAAGTACCTTTGGCTTAGAACCTTTTGTTTAAGACCTTTTACTAAGGACCTTTTACTTAGGACCTTTTACTAAGCACCTTTTTTTAGCAACTTTCGCTTGGGACCTTTTGCTTAGGATCTTTTGCGTAGGACCTTTTACTAAGCACCTTTTTTTTAGCAACTTTTGCTTAGGATCTTTTGCGTAGGACCTTTTACTAAGCACCTTTTACTTAAAAACTTTTGCTTAGGATCTTTTACTAAGTATCTTTTGCTTTGCACCTTTCACTTAGGACCTTTTGCTTAGGACCTTTTACTAAGTACCTTTGGCTTAGAACCTTTTGCTTAGGACCTTTTACTAAGAACCTTTTATTAAGATATGGTTTTTCTCGTCGTATTATGGTTCTTCGCCCTTCGGGCTCATCACGATGTATTTGGGCTCTTGGCTGAATGAGACAGCTGACCCCAACGAGGAAATCCGAACTTGAATTGAAATAGCCAGATCGGCATTTATGCGTATGTGGAATGTGTTATGTTATCGGTCTTTAAAACTATCCGGTCAATTCAAGTTTGGATTTCCTCGTCGGGGTCCGCTGTCTCATTCAGCCAAGAGCCTAAATACATTGTGATGAGCCCGAAGGGCGAAGAACCATAATACGACGAGAAAAACGATATCTTAATAAAAGGTTCTTAGTAAAAGGCCCTAAGCAAAAGTTTTTAAGTAAAAAGTCCTTAGTAAAAGGTCCTAAGTAAAAAGGTCCTAAGTAAAAGGTACTTAGTAAAAGGTCCTAAGTAAAAGGTGCTGAGTAAAAGATCCTAAGCAAAAGCTCCTAAGTAAAAGGTCCTAAGCAAAAGCTCCTAAGTAAAAGGTTTGAAGTAAAAGCTTCTAAGGGGGATTTCCGACGCAACATTATTCCGCTAGAGGCTCTGGATGTCTTTAACGGTTCGTAGATTGATTGGATAACTTTCTTTCGTTTTAATTGTTGACATGCAATAAAATTAAAAACCGTTAAAGACATCCAGCGCCTCTAGCGGAATAATTTTGCGTCGGAAATCCCTAGTAAAAGGTGTTTAGTAAATGGTCAAAAGTAAAAGCAGAAGCATTTGCTTTCCGAGCAAAAGTATTTGCTTCGAAGTGAAAGCTTTTACTTCAAATAAAAGCAATTACTACTTTTTATGCATATCACTCAATAAAAATATTTGACCTTCCAGGGCTTCCCTACGTTTTTCTCCATTTTTTAAATCCAAGCCCTACCAATCCTATATACGGGAATGTCCGACTATTGTTCTAATAGTCGTCCGCCATATTGTTGGAGAACATGTATTTTTTAGGTTGGATTCTCGCAAAGTCCCTAATAAATGCCAACTGAAGCAATTAAAAATTCATAATTTTAGGGACTTTTTGTTTCTTACGTTGATAGTTTTAGGGACTTTGCGCAAAACAAACCTAAAAATATACGGTCTCCAACAATATGGCGGACGTTTCGGAACGTTCTAATTGTCGGATGTTTTCGGAAAAATTTTATATGGTATTGGTAGGGCCTGTTTAAATCATTCGGAAACAATGATAAAGAAGGCAATGCCGAGACTTTTGAATTTCAAATTACAGTAGCTAGCATTCCAGAACAAGTACTGACAGTTTTTTTAAAAAAAGTTAATTCTTTTCCTGGATGAACTAAAAATTAATTTTTCTTCAGAAAGGTGATGCGTAAAAAGATCTTAAAAATATTAATAATTTAAAAAAGGCCGTTGCATAAAACGTATAAAGCTAAATTCAAATCTTTCTAAAAAATAAAATGATTTAGCTCTTTGAAGGGGACTGCACTTTATGCCTTTCAGCTCGAAGAAAAATTATACATAAATTATATATAATTTATATATAATTTTTTATTACCGCTATTAAATTCCAACTCTTTTGGGAGACCAGTTTATATATAATTATATATAATTATATATAATTATACATATCAATTTTGGGAACGCAAGAAAATTTAAAATTATACATAAAATGTACTTATATATAATTATATATGATTATATATAATTATATATAATTATATATAATTATACATGGTTATATATAATTTATATATAAAATATATATAATTATACATAAATTATATATAATTTATATATAAAATATATATATTTTATATATAAATCATATATAATTTATATATAATTTATATATAATTTATATATAAATTATATATAATTCTGCACGTCTGCGTCACATCAACCCAATTTGGTCCATTTCATTGATGGCCTATTTATATTGCATAGCGTATAATTCCGTCGAGTTTTTACGAAAAAGTTCTAAGAAAAGAACAAAAGACAGTTTCGCGGAAAGTCGTTTTAATCAGTATCATTTTGATTCTCCGTTTTAAAAAAAAAGAGGAAAACGAGGAGAATTTTCTCTCGGGTTTAAAATAATTTTTGCAATTTCGCAATGCGAAATCATGCATTTTCACTTTTCGCAAGGAAAAAATGGTTTTTGCTTCTCTGATATTACATTCGGAGCATTCTGTGTAACATTTAATTTCCCCCCCCTTTTTTTTTTCAAATTGTTTCGATACTCTAACCCTCGGGAATGACCCAAATATGCTTTTGTTGGTTTCAAGCTCTGGGAATCTGTATTTAAAGTGGACGGGTTGGAAATTTGCTAACCGACCCGATCGACCCGGGATTAAAACCGCAAAGCCCTAGGAGATAGTTAACTTTTAAGGTCTTTTCAACTAATCCCTCCCAACTGCCTCCCTCTCCCCGACTCCTGTACTCCCCTTATCATTTTATTCGGGAATATTATTGAAATTTGTAAATCCCGAATTAGTATTTAATTTTGCGTATCATTGTTTTAAAACGTTTTAGTTTTAAAATAATCTGTTTTTAATTATTTTCGCGTGTGAAAATGATGATTATGCGGATTTTTCGATTAGGTCAAATTGACTTCCTAGCCGTGAAATATTAATTCAGTTTTTTTTTATTTTATTTTAAAATAAAAATAATAATAATAAAAAGAACCTGCCTTTTTTTTTTTTTTTTTTTTTTTTGAAAATATAATAAATCATCCGGAATGTAATGCGACGAGACAAAAAATTATAATCCGTTTTTAAAAAACTTTCATTCCACTTCTGGGAAAAAAAGGGGGGGGGGCTTGGTGGAGTGTCAAAATCATAATTTTGACGTGTTACATAAATTGCTCGAGACATGGGTATCTAAATTGTTCAGTTGCATTAGCCATAAACATCCATATAGGACATAATATATTTTTGATGGATGGCACCCATCTTACTTTTTTTTTAGACTTAATTCATCCTAACTTTTGTTTTAAGTGTCATTTTAAAATAAATAACTTTCGCAAGCTAAATCACGATTGGATTGATTGTTAATGACATCATTTTTTTTTTTAAATCTTAGTGTTAATGTTATCAAATTTTATGAATGAATTGACTGATTATAATGCGTGTAGTGCTGAAGATTAGAGAAAATCGGGATCGAGATTCATTCCCATTTTCGCTTGTTTTTGGGTTTTTATTAGGGTCGTGAACACTCTAGGAAATCGGATTACACGGTAAAAAAATTTATGTTAAAAGTAACATGATTAACTATTAAAAAAAGGGGCTACTACGTAAATTTTGCACAAAGCGATTATGTTGCATCAACCTGATTGTTGATCAACCAATAACCAATCGTCATTTGTCAAAATAAAAATGTTTACATTCAAAATTTTTTTTTTTTTTTTTTTTGAAAAAAATTTCAACATAAAAAGTGTTACATATGGAATGTGTAGCCCCCTTTTTTTTCAGGTTGTTCACATACAATTTTTTACCGTGTATGTTCAAAATGTAATGAAAATCCGAGTTTGAACCTCGAGAGTCCCAATCAATTATTCTTACGTAATTTTTACTCTTAAAAATTTAATTAGCCTACATTTTTATTTTGTTGAAGCCTTTTACTGCCAAATTGGTTTAATTTAAAAAGCATATATGTGTCACAGAAGAAGTGAATATTTTTTGCCCTTTTTATTTATCCGCGAAATTAATAACGTGATTAACCGTAACTCCTAAATTAAATTTAGTTATGCAACCGGCGTTGCTCGTGTATATGACCTTTCGTACTTCGATAATTTGCGAATCTTTTTTTATCAGTTCCTTTTCAAAATCTTATATTTTAAGTTTTCCTCACCAAAGGCTGAGGCAAAATTTTTGAGATGGAAAAAATAAATAAATTTTTGTCATCTGAAAACTGTCTACTTAATCAAAACAATTTTTTTTTTTTCAAGATTTTTGTTTTTCGATCCTGATTAATAATTTTAAAAAAAATTTTAAAAATTAACAATTTAGGGTGCAAACTCGTTATGGAATGTTGGATCAACATGTTGGTACAACAAGTTGAACAAACATGTTATACCAACTTGTTGGAATGTTGGACGAATTTGTTGTTCCAACATTCCATAGTGAATTTGTACCCTTAAAAAAATGTTTTTTTAATTGTTAATTTTTAAAATTTTTTTTAAAGTTATTAATCAGGATCAAAAAATAAAAATCTTTTTAAAAAAATTGTTTTAATTAAGTAGGCTTCAGATGACATCAACAAGTTTTGTCTTGCAGCAAAACCGGGATGTGTCGTAGCAAAACAAAAATTATTCACGACAACGGACAGATTGTTTCTTGACAAGAAATTTTTACTGCTTTTGTATGATTTTCGAAAAAATTTTTCGTTAAAGGGTATTTTTGCTTTCGCATTAGTCGTTTTTTTCTGAGTGTACAAGTTAAAACTTGAACCGAAAAATCACGAATAAACTAAGAAACTGTTACCGGAATTTTACCATTTTATGCGCCGTTTACTAATTTAACCTTTAGGGGAAACGGAATTTTATTAATCGATTTTGAAGAATAAAATTTGGCACCTAAAAAACCTTCACAAGCAACCTCCTTAATATTCTGCTGGAAGCAAGGGAACTAGACGACGACAGTCTTTTCAAAAAGAGAACAAAAGATTAGGAAAGGACATTAAAAGTGTGCAAAACGAAAAGAATGGGGAAAGAAAAAGGAGCTAAGGGGAGAGGAATTAGATGGAAGAACACGAAGATAAAACGTTTGGAGAAAAATAGTAAAAGCTTGGAAAAATAAGGAAGGTCGTAGGTGAAGAGCAAGTGATTTTTCCACCCATTGCATTTTCCGACTGCACTTTTTTTAAAAGTAAATCCTCCAAAATGTTTTAAGATATCAAGAGAACGTGCATTTGATTGAAAGTGTAAAAGCGATGGATTTTTGTCTCTTTTTTGTATCATTTCGTGTGCAATGGACGTATTTCAAAGAACGGAAATTAAAAAGAAAAAAAAATCGTAAAATATGAATCTAAATCTTCAGTTGATATTTTCATTCAATATCAATAATGGAAAATGGGAATCCAAAGTTTTACGTCTTAGCACCTTTTTACGATTTGATGGGTGGGTAGGCATTAAAGCAAAGACGCCTCGTCAGTTTTTCTTTTTTTTTAAATTTTGTAGTTTTTCAATTTTTGCTTTGACAGTCGATATCCTTGGATTTTTTTTTATCTTGTATTCAATCAGATTGATCAAACATTAGATTTGACTTTTTGTTTGCGTGAGCAAACACGCATCTTTCGTAAAAAAAAAAAAAAAACAAAATACAAACAAATGTCAGTAGGATCATATGTGAAATAAGAAAATCAGTTTGGTAAATACAAAAAAAAAAAAAATGATTTTGATTTCGTAAGATTTGTAGTTTTTATTAAATTCGATTTATCGTGAACAACGAAAATTGTTCGTTATGTTCTTTGTTTTTTTTTTTTTTTTTTTTTTTTGCCACACTCCATAATTCCGGCTTGAAACGAAGGAGCAAGTCATATCACAATGTAATTATATTTTTTTTAACATAAAAAATGTGTAGCCCTTTGTTTTAGCAAGTTAACATAAAATTTTTTACCGGGCAGCGAATTTCTACTCAGTAAAAAATTTTATGTTAACTTGTTAAAAAAAAGGGCTACACATTTTTTATGTTAAAAAGAAGGGCTACACATTTTTTTAACAAGTTAACATAAAATTTTTTACTGAGTAGAAATTCGCTGCCCGGTAAAAAATTTTATGTTAACTTGCTAAAAAAAAGGGCTACACATTTTTTATGTTAAAAAAAATATAATTACTGTATATTGTGATATAACTTGTCCCTTCACGGTAAAAAATTTTATGTTAAAAGTAACATAATTTTCTTGTAACCTTGATCAAAACACTAAAAACAAAAGAATGTCTTATGGACAATAACGTTCTATTTTTTTAACATAAAAAATGTGAAGCCCTTTTTTAGCAAGTTAACATAAAATTTTTTACCGTGTTCGTTTTGAGCCGGAATTATGGAGTGCGACAAAAAAAAAAAAAAAATAACGGAGAACATAACGAACAATTTTCGTATGCAACAAAACATAAAATGTTTTACTGTGCAGAAATTCGCTGTCCGGTAAAAAATTTTATGTTAAAAGTAACTTAATTTGCCTGTAGCCCCGAACAAAACACTAAAAACAAAAGGATGTCTTATGGACAATATAACTCTATTTTTTTTTTTTTTTTTTTTTTTTACATAAAAAATGTGTAGCCCTTTTTTTTAGCAAGTTAACATAAAATTTTTTACTTTGTAGAAATTCGCTGCCCGGTAAAAATTTTATGTTAAAAGTAACACAATTCACTAGTAAAAAAAAGGGGCTACATATATTTTCTATGTAAATTTTACATAAAACGATTGTGGTGCATCAATCTGATTGTTGATCAACCAATAAACAATCGTCATTTGTCAACATAAAAATGTTTGCAAAATGTAATAACAACATAAAAATGTTGTTAACATAAAATTTTTTACCGTGATGGAAATAAAGAAAACCTGATTAACTGTTTCTGGACATTATCTTTAAATTTATTCTAAATGATAACATTTCTGCAATGCAGTTTCGACATATGCTAATAAAGGCATAATCGGGTTTAATTAAAACAGCCAACGCCATCTTTTGGAATGAATTTTAGGTTGACTTCTTTAAAGAAAACCCTAAGAAAGTTTATGGGGAAATCCAAAGTTACTTTCAAGATAAATGAAAGTTGCTTAACGAGCACTTCCTTTTTAGAAAACATTTATCAACAGGTCGAACGGTTTTGTTTCGATCACCTAAACCTTATCTGGCTGAAAAAGGATTTTCAAACAATTTTTTTTTTCTCCTCTTCTTTTTCTCTCCTGGTCTCATCTGTTTTTCCAGAAGAGTTTTTAATCGTTGTGTCATTTATTTTTACGACAGGAATTTTCGTGAGCTGTTTCGCGTCGGTTGTTGGAAATTACTTGTAGCGTTTTTTTTTCTTCTTTGGGGAGAGAAAAAAAAGAAAAAAATAGAAGAAAGTAAGAAAAAAAAAACGTAAAATACCAAATTTATTTTGATTTAATCGGGAAAAAGAGAAAAATCTTTTTATCAAATCGGTAGTCTCTTTTTATTATAAAATTTTTGCAGACTATATCAATTTTCCCTCGTTTTCCTCCGTTTTATTAATTTAATTTAACATTTTTTTCGAATTTAATACTCGTTCCCCCAGTTTTTTTAAGGACGTTTTAATACTGAAGGAAAAAAAATATAAAGTAAAATAAAATTGTTCACTGGTGCAGAATGCTGTGATAATCCATTTTCGTACTGAGGAAAAAAAAGGAAATAAAGAAAGAGAAAAAAAAAAAAGGCATTAGTTATTTATGTTTTGTCAGACTGGAAGAGGTCAGTCGGGATCGATTTTAAAATGAAATGCATTATATTCTTTATTTATTTATTTATTTATTTTTTTTTTTTTTTGTTTTTTTTTTTACAGAGATGCGCTCTTCTTTTTTCTTCTTCTGATCGATTTATCGAAGGCGACCCTTTTAGCAGAGTTCGCTCTGAATTCTTCGAGTCCGGATGAAGTCAAGCATAACATCGCAAAAGGGATGGCTAAACTTGGTCCCACTATTACGTTGGATACGCTTGTTGAAACTCTAGTCATTGGCGTCGGGACGCTTTCAGGTGAGTTGAATTTACAAAGAAAAAAAAGTTAGAGAGAAAAAAATGTCTAGGATGAAATCGAAATTGAGAGTTAAATCGGGAAAGTATGCTCTTGGAATTAAAATTTTCATTTTTTGGTTTTTCATCTCTGGGCGCGATGTCACGCCAAATATGTTCGGCGACGGCGAACATGTTGGTTTTTGGTAAAAGTGATGGCGAACATCTTGGACAAACATTTTCAACGAATATTTTCCGCAACATACAGGGGAAGCTCCACATAAGCAGTGACGCTTTTTTAAGCATGTTCGGTGAAATTGTTTGTCCAACATGTTCGCTAATTTTATCAAAAACCAACATGTTTTCCCAACATGTCCACCGAACATGTTTGACGTGAAATTGTGCCCTTGAAAATATGAAATCCAGATGATACTTTCTGTCCAATTCTGACAAAGTCGCAGCTGCTCTGGCTCACGATCATTTTGTTTCACTCGTTCCTCTTCAGACTTTCATCTGTTAAGCTCCAACAGTGACATGCTTAGATTTTACCCTCACACACTCATTTTCTCACCCTCACATTCACATATGATCAGTCTTATACTCGAAGTTATACTGATACTCAAACTCTTGTTTTGACACGTATCTCTGTTACTCTTAGTTACTCTTTAGTTACTTACTTCTTAGTTACTCTTAGTTACCTTTTTACTCCTAGTTACTCTTAGCTACTCTTCTTACTCTTAGTCTTTCTACTCGGTCCTTCTATTACTCTAAAATAGAGCGTAATTTATCCGAACATTCGACTAACTGAATACCAGAATTTTTTTGACATCCGAATCTAAAGTCGAAACCCGGATATTCAGTTCTCAGATTCTTTCATTCTCACAGATCTCCAATAGTTCCGAATTATGGTAACCCTCTCCGGATTCTCCAATTTAAAATAACCCTGGGGGTTAAGATAACCCTTACCGGGTTAAGATAGCCCTTTCCGGTTATGATAATCCTCTCCGGTTATGACAACCCTTTCTGAGTTAAGATAACCCTTAGGGTTATACTAATCCTCTCCGGGTTGTGATGAATTCCAAGTTAAAATATTCCTGCGGGTTATACTAACCTTCTCCGGTTATGATAACTTTCTCCGGGTTGAGATGATTATAAGCGATATGTTTATAATCATAACCTTCTAGGGTTAGACATAACCCTGGTTAGCATAACCCTGAGGAGGTTAGTGTAACACTGAGAAAATTAATTAACCCTGAGAGCGTTATGATATTAATGTTGGATTATGATTATGACCATACCTTGGGTTATGATTCTAGCCGTAGCTTTGGTTATGATTATAACCATAGCGTTATAATTCTCTCAGAGCTATTATAACCCACAAAGAGTTATAATCACTCTCAGGGTTATACTAACCTATCATTATAACCTTCTAAGGATGATAGTGCTACGGTTACTTATGATTTTAACTATAGCGTTATAATTCTCCCAGAGTTATAACAACCCTCTAAGTGTCGTAATAACTCTCAGGGTTATAACGCTATCGTTAGTTGTGATTATAACCATAGAGTTATATTTCTCTCAAAGTTATAATAAACCTCTAAGAGTCGTAATAACACTCAGGGTTATAATAGCCTGTCATTACAACCTTCTGAGGGTTATAATGCTATGGTTAGTTGTTATAACCATAGCGTTATGATTCTCTCCGAGTTATAATAACCCTCTAAAAGTCGTAATAACTCTCAGAGTTGTAATAACTCTTTGGGTTATAATAACCTTTTGACAATGCTATTGTCAGTTGTGATTATAGCCATCGCGTTATAATTCTCTCAAAGTTATAATAATCCTCTAAGAGTTATAATAACTCAGGGTTATAATAACCTATCATTATAACCTTCCGTTATAAGTCAGTATGGTTAGTTATTATTATAACCATAACGTTATAACTCTCTCAGAGTTGTAATAACCCTCTAAGAATTATAACTCTCAGGGTTATAACATATTATTATGACCTTGAGGGTTACAATGCTATGGTTAGTTATACTTATAAAAGCTAGGGTTATAATCAGAACCTTCTAGAGTTAGACATAGCCTTGTAGGGTTACGCTAAACCTTATAGGGCTATGTTCCCTAGACTATGATCTTCAATTATGTTCCGCATAACCTAACATATGTAACCATCAGAGGTTATGTTTAATCCCTTCTGATTATATTTTATCTTAGTTCTTAAATTCTTATATCTTATATTTCTAAATCTCACATAAGGACTTTTCCGAGGATAACTGTGTCCTATGAGTAACGCGGGATCCTTCTTTATCTTATGGGTCTGTGTTCACTTCGTTGATCCATGTTCATTGTTCACTTCGTTGATCCATGTTCAGCTTATAAACCCATGTCACTCTTAGGACATAGCTATCCTCAGACAGGACAACCCCATATTCATTTTCCCATTCTCAAAACTTCTCACATTTTTCGCGTCCTCATTCTTATGCTAGCTTTCTTCTTCCTCACGAAAAAATAAAGAAACGAAGTCATAATTTAAAAAAAAAAAAGAAAAAGCAAAAACTAATAAGAGCTGGAAAGGAAGCTTGAAATAAAACAATAAAATCAAACTGGAAAATTATTAAAACGAAAATCATTTTTCGGATTTACATGGTTTTAGTTTTAAGAGCAACCGTTGTTGAAAATCATATTTTGACGTTGTAACGCTAATTATTTTTTAAAATTTTTCATCCCCAGGTGTGCGACGTTTAGAAGTATTATGCTGCTTCGCTTGTATGTCTGTCGTCGTCAGCTACGTTGTATTTATGACTTTTTACCCGGCTTGCTTGTCTTTAATCCTGGAGCTTTCACGGATCGGAGCCAACGAAAACGCGTCTTGGCAAAGCAGGTTCATGGTCATCAGAGCTTTCACCGATGAACATCAAAAACCGAATCCGGTCGTTCAAAGAGTTAAGGTCATCATGTCTGCCGGATTGGTCCTCGTCCATGCCAGGAGGTAATTATAAAATTCTTTTTTTTTTTTTTTTGGTGTGTGTCTTTTTAAAGCGCAAAAAGAACGGATTTTATTAAATCGAAAATCTTATGAAAAGATTTTCATTAAAAAACTTTTTGAGGGGAAACATAAATTAATTAATCCTAATTATCATTTTTTGAAGAATTGAAAAGTCGGGTTTTTTAATCTTTCGAGATAAAAATCTTCTTAATTTTCTCCCGGTTTTATGTAAATGTAATTAATCGATTAGAATCGGAATTCCAACCGCGTAGATTGTTTTTTTTTTTTTTTTTTTCTTTAAATAATAATTGTTTTAAGACGTAACTTTGATCATTGGGTCACCTATTTTTTTTTATTTATTCGTTTAATAAGATGCATGAGGTATTATTCGCATACTTTTGACGTCTTCTCGGCCCCTTCCAACGAGGAAATATGAAATACTAGGACATGTTATATCATCTTTATATCTGGTTTAAATGAAGTTTTTATTATTAAGGTTCATTAGTAGTTATGGTCGGGCTTATTATAGACGAATGGAATAAACTGGTTAGGAATATATTTTTTTATTTTAGACGAAAAGTGTAGCAAAGACATTGTTTTTTTGAAACTTTTTAATTATTTTCGGATTTTGGGGTTTTGGTTTAAATGAAAAAATGTTGGATCCAATCGAAAGGATGGAGTAAGTGTATAAACTGGTGGCAAAATTTGGTTTTTGCTTTAGATTTTAATTTTTTTTTAAATGTCCGATTTCTTAAAAAAAGAAAAAGATTAGGAAATTTTGAGGAAATATATAAAAAAATTTTTGGTTTATTTTTTAGTGATTTTTATGGAATTGGGTTCTGACTCTTTAGAACAATGAAAAGTATCCGGTTAAAAAAATAGTTAAGTTATTATTTTTCAAGCATGTTTTTTTTTTTTTTTTTTTTTTTTTCCTCTCTCTCTCTCTTGAAAGTTTAGAATGATTTACTTGAAAGCTAGAGTGGGTCGAAAATTAAAATTTTGGATTTTCAAAATGCCTGATAGCGCAATCGCTGGGGCTTATCATTTGTAAAAATTTTATTTCTTTTCGAAATTTTTTTTAAACGGCGTCTTGGTGGGGGCAAGAGTGCCAAAGTTTTGGAAATCCCCTAAGGGGTCGTACATAAATTACGTAAGCACATTTAGGGGGGGGGAGGGGGTCCAAATTTGACATCTTACTCATAAGCTAAGCATAGGCGAAATGGGATAATGCGTGCAAAAAGGGCCTAACCCATGCTTACGTAATTTATGCACGACCCCTAAAGGATGAAAATTCGACTTTTAGATTTTTGGGAAAAATGTACCGTTTCCTATCGGATTTTTAACGTAGGTTACGAAAATTAATTCGGTTGGAGTCCAGGAATTTCTGTTCCTGAGTTATTGCGAAAAATGTGATTAAAATATTGAAATTTTAGAGTTTTGACATTTTTATGGCAAGCTTGACATGTATCTCAAGAACAGAAAAAACTAGACGAAAACAGATTTCATTTTCGAAATCTACTTTAAAAATCCGAAAGGAAACTGTACTCTTTTCACAAAAATCTAAAAGTCGAATTTTCATCCCTTATGGGATTTTCCAAAATTTTAACAAAAGATAAGTCACAGCGATTGCGCTATCAGGAATTTTGAAATTCCAAAATTTTTGATTTTCAACCCACCCTATTGGAAGCCCATTTATGTATAATTCTATTGGACGTATTAAAGACCTTAAGAACGTGTCAAAACGTGCTTTTTGTAGAGGCTGCATATTTTCTTGGTTATGCCCGATGCACTCCCTTTTTGGTCCTCCATAGTTTTCTTGTCTTCTTATAGTCTAACGTCGTGGCCGACGTGTAGTGGCCGCTATGGGGGTGGCCTATCCAAGTTGTTAATAATACGCCGGACCGTAGTTCTCCAGGTCCCGCGATTAGTAGCCACACGTGCAGCAGTTACATGGTAAAAAATTTTATGTTAAAAGTAACATAATTTACTAGTAAAAAAAGAGGCTACATATATTTTCTATTCAAATTTTACATAAAACGATGGGTTCGTATCACAATCCCGACAGTGAAAATCCCGACAGTGAAAATCCGGTTCCAGACCGTGGAATCCGGTTCCGACAGTGAAATCCAAAACGATTGTGTTATATCAATCTGATTGTTGATCAACCAATAAACAATCGTCATTGGTCAACATAAAAATGTTTACATTCAACTTTTAACATAAAAAAAGTGTCACATATGGAATGTGCAGCCCTTTTTTAGGTTGTTAACTTAAAATGTTTTACCGTGTACGAAAGTGAAAATTTGTTAATTTAGAGATGACGTCGGTCCAAGGAGTCGGAGAACGACCTCATTTTTTCCTATCTTTAGGTTTTCCCTGGAAAACTCAAGGTTTCCCAAAATGGTTTCTCATGGCTTCTCCCTCATGGTTTTCTTGTAAATTTTGTCAAATTTTGACATGATAACTTCTGAAACGTCTTCCATTGAAATCCTGGTTTTTTCTCCTTTTTAATCCCGAAATTTGCGGGATTAAAATAGGTTGAAGATAGGTAGACGCAGATTTTGAAACTAACTACCTCAAACGTGTTCATGTCAGTGTTTTGTCACTGTTCTTAATCCAGATATTTTAAAAACGAAAGATTTAATGGGTTACACAAGTTGTTTTACAATGTCAAGGGCAGTTTAAAACGAATTATTATTATTATTTAAAATGTGCGGGTTTAAAATGATTTATCTTGTTTTCGAATCTAACCAGCCCTGTAGTAGGGTGGGTCGAAAAACGCGAATTTTTGAATTTGAAAACGCCTGATATGGAATCGATGCCTTTTTATAAAACTATTAATCCTGATTTTTTTCAGATTTTTTAAACGACATTTTGAGGTGCCGCAATGCCCTTGAAATTTCCAAAAAGCCCATTTGAGGACCAAAAGTAAAAAATTTTTTTACGCATAAAAGACCGTCGGTTTCCTATCGGAAATTTTGCGTAGACTACGAATTTGAAGTCAAAAATTAGTTTTGGTGCACGGTTTTTGAACCGCGGGCAGAAAACCATAACAAGATTTTCAGAATTTTGGAATCCGGCATGTGGCTCTTAGGCCTTTTTTTTTTTTTTTTTTTTTTCAAGAAAAAGAAGAAAAAATTGATTATTGGAAAATAGGGATTAGGAAATAAAAATTTTTAAGTTTTTTAACAAAAAACTTGTGGTCCCCCTAGAGAGCGTTCAAGTATTACGTAAGACCGGAAGGGGAGGGGAGGGGATGCCAGAAATTCTTACTATCTCTTACATGGGGGAGGGGTCCGGAAAATCTTACGTAAGAATTTTCATTATTGTTTATTGTTCGAAAAAATTCCAATTTAATATAAAAAAATGGACACCCCTCCACTTGCAACCCTCTCCTCTTTAAAAAAAAATTGTGCTTTAATTTTTAAAAAAAATAATTTTCCTGAAATTCTGTAACACATTTTTTAAATTTTGCGGTAAAGAAAAAAAAGTGGGTACCAGCGAAAATCTTTCGTAAGTTCTTTTAACTTAAATAATTTAACGGGGGGGGGGGGGTCAAAGAAATCTTACGACCGGGGGGGGCGGTAGGGGGTCGGAAAACTCAAGAAAATGTCTTGCTTAATACTTGAATGCTCCCCTAAACGGCCGAGTGTCCCCCTTGGCTTTGAGTCTGGTTACAGGGCTGAATCCGTATGAAAGAACTTGCGTTTAGGAGGCTATTTATATTTTTACAGCACATTTAATAAGGATTTATTTTTATTTTTTATTTTTTTTAATATTGAAATGGAAAGCGTCCCTAAAAAGACAAAAATATTCATTAATCCTACGTGTAGGAATTTGGCCCTCTAAATGCTAAAACAAGTCTTGCAGACAGTGGTAATGTTTTATAAGATTATGTAAGATTCAGTCGCTTGTTTTTATTTCCATGATTAACTTTAGTGGGTTTTTTTCCTTCAGATATTCATCATTATTAACATATAAATCGGCCTAAACACTTTTTTTTTCACCTCGAATTAAAATCCATTAATATAAACTCTTATGTCACTTCTTTATTTTTTTTGAAAAATATTTATAGAAATATAAATTTGAACAACATTTAAAGCTATAGACTTTAGAAATAATTATTTTTTATGGGTTTTCAAGATCTTCCTCCCCATTAAATCTTTTCTTGTGCGGATAGACTCTACACGTGGCAGCTTCCTTTGAATTAAATTTAAGAAATTTGCATTTGTTTTTTGAAATGCGATAAATGCTTCTCCTAGGAACAAGGAATGAAAGACCTGAAAGTTTTTAAAAGGTCTTTAAAAAAATTTTTTTTTGGATTTTTTTTAGTCTCTTATATTAGAGGAGGAAAAAAAAAAGTAGGACTTGATTTCACGGCACGAAAGTAATTTTGGTCGGAAATGATGTTGTCGCTCACCGCCGCTTTTTAAATACGGAGATTAAAATTTTTGTAACGTTCCAAATATAGTTATGTTGGATGAATGATGCAAGGTGGCCCTGGGGCGACCCATCATGTTATATATTCATCTTATATTTATTCACCGAGTCCTATTGATTTAAATATGTAATCAACCGGCATTATGCTGTTTGAAAAATAAAGAAAAAGAAAAAAAAAAAAACATTATTATGACAAGAATAAAGAATTTGTTTTTCATTTATTTTCAAACTTTTTGCCGTGAACTGTGGCACTCTTAAGTCTTTTTAAAAGGAAGAAATCGAAGGAAGTGAACGGGTGGTGGCAAAGTATAAATTTTTGAAGCCGGCCGAAATTTTTTTTAAAGATTTTGCTGGATCAAAGTGGACAGTGTTTTAAAACTGTTAAAAGCATCGATTGTCCAGGCATTTTGCTATATTGAACGTCGAAAATTAGCGGCTAAAAACAATCTTTTAAATCAGGAAAGGTCTGTATTGAATGTAGATTTTTACCGGACTCTAAATCCGACAGAAAACTGTCGGCTGCTGTACCGGTAAAATGGCGGCCGGTTTCAGATTGGTTAATAAATGACTTACGAGACGGCGCTGTAGACAAGGAGGGGCCAGCAGACATCCTAAATTGCCCCCCCCCCCATGGCGTTTTTTCAAGAAAAAAAAAAATCGATTATTGCAAAATAGGAATTGGGAAATAAGAACTTCCCTGGCATCCATAAAAGTGCTCCCCTTGCCTTTTTTCAGGGAAAAAAAACGATTAATTATTGCAAAATAGGGATTAGGAAATAAAAATTTTAAGTTATAATTGACGACCAAGTGGGGAACACTCGGCCTTCCTACACCCCCCATAGACTTTGAGTCTGGCTACAGGACTGTTAGGAGAATGGAATGTTTAAGAACCGATTCGAAGTCTGTCGCCATTTTGATTTTACCCGTTATCAGCCGACCACCGGCAGCGGATTAAATTTGAAGTAAAAATTCTCATTATCCAAAATTAAAAATTAAATTGCTGTAGGCCCCCTAGAAGTTATGAAGTTATGTATGACAAGGCAGCTTAAACAACCAGAGTTGGATTTTCAGGAAATAGAAGTCCGACGACACCACATCACTCAGAAAAAGGAAATGTTTTGAACAAGTTTTGTCTTGCAACAAAATATAGGAATGTTCCATAGCAAATCAAAAATGCTTCATGACAACGGCAGGTTGTTTCTGAACATTGAACATGATTTTTTTTTTTTTTTTTTTTGTATGATTTTTAAGTGAATTTTTTTTCACAACACTTTTTTGCTTTCGCATCAGCAATTTTTTTCTCTGGATGTAGCTGCTGATCATGGAGAGCGTTCAAGTATTACGTAAGACCTTTTTTCGAGTTGTCCGACCCCCTACCCCCCCCCCCCCCCCCCCCCTCTGTCAAGATTTGGTAAGATTTTTTTTCACCCCCCAAATTTCCGGTGAAGGGCCCCCCTTTATTTTTCTTTACCGGAAACTTTAAAAATGTGTTACAGAATTTTCCATTTTTATATTAATTTGGAATTTTTTTGAACAATAAATAATAATAAATATTCTTACGTAAGATTTTTCCAATCCCCCCCTCTCCCCCATGTTAGGATTTCTTGCACCCCCTCCGCCCCCCTTCCGGTCTTACGTAATACTTGAACCCTCCCATGGCAAAAGCTTCATAAAGAATTACATTCTTCTGCAGTTGACGAAGCTCAGAAGTGTTAGTGCAACGGTCGATAATAGAACCTAAAAAATATGAGGTAGGTACTGCATTTTAAAAATTTACCCATTCGAACTTTTTTAGATTTTTTATTAAGCTCAAAAAAAACGGCTAATGCGAAAGCAAAAATGCCTTGTGACAAAAAATGTTTTTTAAAAACCATGCAAAAACAATGAAAATATCTTGTCAAGATACGACCTGTCCGTTGTCATGAAGCATATTCGTTTTGCTGTGAAACATTCCGGTTTTTGCTGCAAGACAGAACTTGTTCAAAACATATCCTTTTTCTGAGTGTATCAATTTCTTAGTTTATTCGTGATTTTTTAAATTCAAGTTTCGACTTGTATTTAATAGATTGCAGTTGAATTTTTTCGATTTTCATGACGAATAAATTCAAAGTTAATGTCCGGAAACAGTTGAATTTTCCATCTGTTTTTTTTATTTCCAGCGAATTTCTATATTTAACCCGCACAATTGAAAAAAAAAAATTGCTGATACGAAAGCGAAAATGCCTTGCGACAAAAAATTTTCTTAAAAACCATTCGAAAACAATGAAAATATCTCGTCCAGAAACAACCTGTCCGTTGTCGCGAAGAATTTTGGCTTTGCTGCGAAACGTTCCGGTTTTGTTGCAGGACAAAACTTGTTCAAAACATTTCCTTTTCTAAGTGCGCTGAAAGGACAGTAATATAGCCTAACGCGCATTTTTTTTTTTTTTTTTTTTTTTTTTTCTGTTTGACATTTCAAATCTTTTTCGAAATTTTACATACCGGTAAACAAAATTAGCATTCGCAAAATTTAACGATCGGAAATTAATCATATTCGAAAATGTTTATATTATTTAAATGAAACAGGATTAAAATAACTATTGAATGTACAAGAATAAATCTAATCTGAATTTATTTCTCTTCTTGTTTAAAAAAACGATGACGTATGAATATTCCTTATTTTACATGAGAATCAAAATTTGACGCAAGACAATATAACCATTGGGGGGATTGTTAAAAAAAAAATTCTGTTCTTTTTGTTTGCTTTTTGCAGTTAGTTGCTCGGCGGATTTTTACTTATTAACATTATTTTAATATATCTTTTTTTTTTTTTTTTTTTTTTTTCTTTTTTTTAGCCGCTGGCCTTTCCGGTATGAGGAAGAAGAGATGGTATCACCGTTGGCTGTAGTCGACCACATGCTTCCGTTAAACGCGACAGAAGAATCTTTGCTTCACCTTAACGTTATGCATTGGATTACGGTTCGGGCGGACCAAATCATTGTTTTCATATTGCTGTTATTTTTGGCGTTGAAAGTGATATTGTTCGATAAAAAGGAGCAGCATTTTGGGCCGTCCGATTTGGATTTGGATGGTGAGTGTAAAAATGAAACAAACTTACCAAAATAACAAACTTCAAAAATTAAAATTAAATTGGAAAAAAAAAAGAAATTCATAAATTTCCAAAAAATCTAAAACTGCTTTTTTAAAGCATTTTTGGTAAAAAAAAAAAAAAAAAATTGCTGTGGTTAAAGTTCCAAAAATTAAAGTGGTTCATCTTTTTAAAAATAAATCGCGGTTTAATTTTTGAAAAAAATAGTACAACCTTAAGCTTCGTTTCCGGTGTTTATTTTACAATCGGATTAATTTAATTTAATTTTTTTTTTTTCAGGTTCTGTAAATAGTTTAAATGCTATTTTAAGACAAAGGTATCCACTGCCGCAGCAGGAGCCTGCAGTGGAGGTGGACTCTGTTCACCCTGTAGATAGGGAGACTGTTGTAGAAGATAAACAAGTGCAGACTGAATCGGAATGTTTGAAGACTGATTGCATTATTAAGGACACAAGGAAAATTGAAGACGATGAAGATTCTGATGAAAATGACGAAAAAGTTAAAACGATTGAAGAGTGTGCCAAAATATATAAGGAAGTAAGTATTTAATTAATTTTTGGGAAAATGAAAATATGGAAAATCTTAAAAGGCGCTTTTTTACCAAAATTAAAATCTGCAAAACGTCGTTAAAACTTGACGTAAGCTCAAAATGAAATTTTAAAACTTTTTTGCGTCTATTTTATTGGATGCTAGAAATTTAATTCCTATTCCCCTTAGGAAGTTACTTAGGAAGAACGAATTTCTCAGAAGGAAGAAAGAAAGCAAAACCGTACATAAACCACACGAAAATGAAAGCACTTAAAAAAGTTTAAGAATTTTAACTTTTGAAGCAATTCAGGGTTTTAAGTAAGTTCAGCCGTCAGATTTTATGCTTTTATTATTTTTTTAAAATTTTTGAAGAAAACAGCTCAGCCCTATAGCCTAGTGGGAGGCAGCAGGGGCAATGCGCCCTTGCATCCAAAAGTGCCCCTCCCCTCCCTGGCATTTTTCCAAGAAAAAGGAAAAAAATGATTATTGCAAAATAGGGATTAGCAAATAAAATTTTAAAACGTGCTCGTTCCCGACCATTTTTCCGAATCCGTTTTTCCTAAAAAAAAAAAAAAAAAATAAATAAATTACTAATCCATTTTTTCTAAAAATTTTGGTTCCTAAAATTTTTTGATTCCTAAATTAAGATTTCCCAAAATGAATATCTTTCCTAATTTTTTAAATCCATAAAGGGACTTTAAAAAATTTCATTTTAGCTCTTTTAGAAAATTTTGTTTTAGGGATTTTAAGAAATCTTATTTTAGGAATCAAAAAATTTTAGGAAAATTAAATATTAGAAAAATAAAAAGTTACGAAATCAATTTTAGGAACTACAATTTTTAGAAAAAATGGATCAGGGATTTATTTTTTTAGAAAAAATGGTAGGGAATCGGGAATCCTCCCGCTAGACGGCCGAATGCACCCCTCCCCCCAAGCTACAGTTCTGAAACAGCTCCAGAACTTTTACATTCTTCCATGCTTTCAGAAACATTTCATTTTAGGCAGTTTTATTTCCTATTGCATTTATACGTTCATTCTCAACTCTGAAAAAACCCGTCTTTGTCTAAAAATGATTAGATTTAGCTAATAGCGCCCTGAAAACTTAATGATAGATATTTTTCTAAATTTTCCGAGAATTCAAGCTTCTTAATTAATGCCGGTGCACTAATTATATCATAGCATCGCGTCTTTAATCTGGAATTTCCGGGAAACGATTTTTAAAAAATTGTTTTAAATCCTGAAACGAGCTTTGAAAACGGATTTGTAAAATATATCCTGTTTGGGAGGGCTAACGTTGGTGAAGAACAATGGCTTATTTAAGTGAAACACGCAGAAAAACAAAATAGGGGCGCTTAATTTTCCGGTGTTTTTTAATTGAAAAAATACTGTCGGATTAAAACTGATTTCCATCTCATAAAGCCGCTTAAGTCAGAAGACGTTCCCGACCATTTTTCCTAATAGGTTTTTCTTAAAAAAATAAGTTCCTAATCCATTTTTCTTCCTAAAAATTTTGGATCCTAAAATTTTTTTCCTAAATATTTTTTTCTTAAGGAGGTAGTTCAAGGTTTGGCGCATGCAGAGAATTTAGTCAAACTTTAGAAAAAAGGACTTTTAGGAACAGTGCATGCATCTCTATAGGCTCCGAGCGACTTTTTTTAAAATAAATATACACTTAAATATACCTGTTTACCTTATAGAAGCGTATATATTTCCATCACGCAATTAGTTCGCGGAAAATATTGCTTTTTTATAAGCTAAACATGATTTTAATGGTGGCGCTGCAGTCAAAGTCGCTCGGAGCCTATGAACTATTTCAGATTTTTTGTGACCCTCAGAAGGAAGTTAAAAAATGCATTTTAACATGGACTCTTATGTGTGTTTACTTTTTAAAAGGCCTTGTTTCATAAACATTAATAGTACTAACGCTGAGAATTTAAAAAAAAACTAATTTTACAAATTTGGGGAGTCAAAGATCATTACTCATTAATAAAATTAGAAGTTCGGTCCTTAGTTTTTAATTTTCAACACAATGAATTAAAAAAATAAATTAACTAATCAAAACAAAGCGCCTTCTGAAATGTAAACAAATAGCATGAATTTAGCCAAGTAACGTTCTATTTCGCAGTTTTTACATTTGAATTGAAATTTTTCAAAAGTTGGTAACAAAATCTCACACCCATCTTTAACTTTTGTACTATGCTTTATGTACTTATATCCTTTCTTGCACGGAAAAAAGCTTGAACTTCCTCCTTAATTTTCAATTTTCGTAAAATTTTTTGATTCCTAAGCTGAATATTTTTCCTAATTTTTTAAATCCCTAAAGGAATTTTAGGAAATTTTATTTTAGAAATTTTAAAAATTTTATTTTAGGGATTTTAAAAAAATTATCTTAGGAATCAAAGATTTTAGGAAAATTAAAAATTTTTAATTTTTCAAAAATTAAAAATTTAAAGAGAAAAGTTGGGAAAACAATTTTAGGAACCAAAGTTTCTAGAAAAAATGGATTGGGAATTTATTTTTTAGGAAAAATGGATTAGGAATTTGTTTTTTAGGAAAAATGGATTAGGAATGTAGTTTTTTAGGAAAAATGGATTAGGAAAAATGGTAGGGAATCTTCAAAAGATGTTAAGTACAGGTGATTTTGTTCATTCAAAAGAAAAAAAAAATTACTAATTCCAAAGCAATATATCTGGCTTTATTTGAGTCACAAATATTTTCATGAATTACTTCGGAAAGGATCAAAAGAATCACGAAATTATTTGCTTCCTTACGAAACATTGCTGTCTTGTTGCAAGGCGGATTTTCTTTCAAAATATGTGGGCACCTGAATATGAATCATCGCGGTCTTGTGAGTGATTTTTAAGTTGACTAAGAATGAATCAAACACTTTACCCCTCGTGGATAAATTTCCCCCATTCACCCCCAACCAGTTGAAGGTTTCGGTTTTGTCGAGTGTCGTTCGCATTTTCATGGAGTTAAAAGATCGTTCAAATTTTTCGAAGTGTAATAGTGCACATTTGAAGAAAAAAAAAAATTATTTTATATCGTTGTGAATAATAAGTCAAGTTTTTTAAGTGGCTTTTCGTGGAATTGATTATTAATTTAATAAGAAGATACGCAAGGTTCTGGTGTTGAGGTTTGGGTTTTTCTTTTCAAATCATTTATATTTTGAAATTTCATTAAATATACACGGTGGAACAATTTTTGTGGTGTGATTTTATTAAGGTAAACATAGGAAATACCGCCATAAAAATTGTTCCAGCGTGTACGTATAGTAGGGTATGACATCTTAAAAAAGTTCTTAAATGCTTGAAGGCACGTTAAACATTTTGTAAAAGAAAAAATTGTTTCGATTTTTAATTTTACAATTTTTAAAAAAACATTGTATGAAATTTTGACCAAAACAGTTTTAATGACCTTAAAAACTTAATTCAAATATCGATTCTTGTGTAAGTAAAGCAATTAATGCTCTTATAAAATAAATGCATGACCGATTTTTTAAAAAAATATATACATGTTGTCACATTAAAAAATATCTGTTTCCTTTGCACCTCGAATTAGGCACGCTTACTTATTAGGTGAATATTAACATTAACGTACACCAAGATTATGTAGACAGTTTTTATGGCGTTATTACGTACATTACTAATAATGTTAACATAAACAACGTTTTTCGGCATATTGCTTTCTTATATAAAATTATTTTTCTGTGAATTTTACCGAACAGAATTTTTTTACCAATGAAATTTATTTTCCACCTGTCACAAAACTACTTTTGACGTGCGGCGTTTCAAATATTGTAAATTTTTTATGGAAATTTTGACTTAAATTAAGTAGCAAGCCTACTGTAAGACTGTAACTAATTTTTGTTTAAAATACACTGAGCTGTTTAAAAATATTTAAAATACATCCGGAGTTTTAAAGATTTTTCCTTTCACGATAACTCTATATACTTCGTACCACGGTATTTGATCATAATTTTTCTTGTTTTTCAGATGGGAAGTGCGAAAGGGTTGACGGACAAGCAAGTTATGCTTCTAGTAAAAAACAGACATATCTTAGCTCATCAAATTGAAAAAGCTGTCAACGATTCAGAACGCGGCGTTAAAATTCGGCGTAAAATCGTTTCCAGTGATGGAAACTTTAAAAACGCCATAGTTAGTTTACCTTACAAAAATTACGATTACGACAAGGTAAGTGTGAATCTTAACGGAAAAAAATTTATCTCAGAAGAAATTGGGACTTGGGGCTGCGAAACATTTCTATTTTAAGATTTTTATTTTCGATCCTCATTGATAATCTTTATTTTTATTTTTTAACGGGATATGGATCTTTTTATTAAGAAAATCACGATTATAAGTTCGTGAACTATATAAGATAAACATGGGAAATCAGTTGAAAAGTTAAATCGAAGTGGCGAAAGATGGAAATTCGGATTTCCATTCAAAACATTTCTGTTTTGTTCTGAGGCAGAACTTGCTCAAAACGAGAAATATTTTTAGAGATATCAGCATTTTTCCTCAATTCTACCTAACCCAGATAGCAAAGTCTGTCCAGTCTTGAGGATATTTATTAGACTTTTATTGGACATACCTATGTCCGCACTGATCCAAAAAGTGTCCTTTGGACTTCCTATGGATATCCCATGGATTTGGTTATCCTGCGTTATCTAATGACATGGCCAGGTACGAACCGAACCAGAAACTCCTATCCCTTAAACATGGGACATCTTGTTCCGCTTAACTACGCGAAAATTAGTTCCTCCTTTACACCACCGTAAGAGCTACTTGTAATCGAGACGCTTTTTGATTGGTCGTTAAGATTTGTAAACAACGATGGCGGCTCTCAAGATCGCAGCGCCGTCAATGGCCCGTTTAAGAACTAAAATGTGCGTAATTAAGCGGGACATGAACGGCATGGGAAGTTTCTGGACCTGTCTATATGTCCATGTCTAATCGACAATCCACAGGATGTCCAGTGGGTTGAAAATAGAATTTCCAAGACCATTTTTGAGTTCTTCGGGTCGAACGTACATATATCCGTACGTTATAAGTCAAGTGACGTATCTCCATCTTGCATATGATTGGTGATTTTTAATAGTCACGTGATAACAAGGTTACAGGCGTAAACTTGTGGTCACGTGATTTTTAAGAACTGCAGTCAAAACAGACTATATATACCCAATCCTGTTTATGATGGAGATACGTCAGTTGACCTCCGGCGCACCAAGGATATAGAGACCTTTAATTTTGAAACTCCTTAATAATTTGACCCTCAGTTGTTTCCCAAACCCTCAGTTGTGTCCGAAATCCTGCACCATGCGCATTAGGGTGGTTCGAAAATCAAAAATTTTGGATTTTTAAAATGCCTGATTGCGCAATCGCTGTGGGTTATCATTTGTAAAAAATTTTTCCTTTTCGAAATTTTTTCTAAACGGCGCCTTGGGGGTGCGCAAGAGGGCCAAAGTTTTGGAAAACTTCATAAGGGATGAAAATTCGACTTTTAGATTTTTGTGAAAAAAGTACCGTTTATTATCGGATTTTTGACGTAGATTTCGAAAATTAATTCGGTTTGTGTCTAGCCATTTCTGTTCCGGAGTTATTGTAAAAAATGTGATAAAAATATTGAAATTTTAGAGTTTTGACATTTTTATGGCGAACTGGGCCTGTGTCTCAAGAACAGAAAAAGATTGACGCAAACAAATTCGAAATCTACGTTTAAAATCCGATAGGAAACGGTGCTTTTTTCACAGAAATCTAAAAGTCGAATTCTCTTCCCTTATAAGATTTTCCAAAACTTTGGCCCACTTGCGCACCCTCAAGACGCCGTTTAAAAAAAACTTCGAAAAGGAAAAATTTTTTACAAATGATAAGCCTCAGCGATTGCGCTATCAGGCATTTTGGAATTCCAAAATTTTTGATTTTCGATTCACCCTAATGCGCAAGCCCCACCAGCTCGGGGATGATTGATGGAAAAATTCTTAAAATCCACGTGCATTCCTCGGGAAATTTTTTGTTTTGAGTATTAGGCAGTCATTAACGCCCTTGCTTTATAATTACGTATTCCTAATTTATTTATTAACGTTTTGTTTTTTTATTGTTCGTAGGTGATGGGAGCGTGTTGCGAAAACGTAATCGGTTACGTTCCCGTGCCTGTCGGAGTGGCTGGACCCCTTTTACTGGACGGCCGTCACGTTTATGTTCCTATGGCTACGACGGAGGGATGTTTGGTAGCTTCCACGAATAGGGGATCCAGAGCGCTTTTGAAATGCGGAGTTCACACTCGAGTGATAGCGGACGGGATGACAAGGGCGCCCGTTGTTAGGTTTCCAAATATAGTCAGAGCGAGCGAGGCCATGTCTTGGATGCAAAACCCTCAAAATTTTAAACTTATCAAATCGGAATTCGATTCCTCGTCGAATTTCGCTCGGCTCGACGGACTTAAAATAACGATAGCCGGAAGGTATTTGTATGCGAGATTCGTGGCGAAAACCGGGGATGCCATGGGTATGAACATGCTGTCTAAAGGGACTGAAGTCGCGCTCAAATTTGTTAGGCAGCATTTCCCGGATATGGAGATATTGAGCTTGAGCGGGAATTATTGCTCAGATAAAAAACCGGCTGCTGTGAATTGGTAAGAAAATTAATTTAAACTTGGCAACAGTATTTTGAGGTTGACAGTAGATTAAATAAGTTAGATTAACGTGGAGAACTAGTATCAGCTGGAGGAGAGTTGGTAGAACGACATTATACTGGTGCCACAAAATATTTAAGTAAACGAAAAATTAACTTTTAAATTTTTTTTTTTTTTCGTTTAAATAGGATCGAAGGCCGTGGAAAATCTGTTGTCGCCGAAGCTATTGTTCCTGGGGATTTGGTTCATAGCGTTCTTAAAACTTCTGCTCGTGCACTTGTAGATGTTAATATTCATAAAAATTTAGTGGGATCGGCAATAGCTGGTAGCATAGGAGGATTTAATGCTCATGCGGCGAATATCGTCACTGCTATTTATATTGCTACAGGGCAGGTAAGGAAAAGAAACTTTTTTTCTTTCCCTACAAAGTGAGGAATTAAAACTTTATTTATAATAAGCCCCGATCTAGTTAAACTAGCCCTGAATCACACGGCAATTCTAAATTTTGACTAAAATCGATGTTATCTGTATTTCAGGACCCTGCGCAGAATGTAGGCAGCAGTAATTGCATGACTTTAATGGAAGCTTTCGGAGAAGATGGACAAGACTTGTATATTTCTTGCACGATGCCTTCAATAGAAGTAGGAACTGTGGGAGGAGGAACCATTTTACCCGCTCAGTCCGCGTGTCTCGATATGCTCGGGGTAAAAGGTCAGTATTACAGTCATTCAAACCGTTAAACCCGTTCACGACTATTTTTCCTAATCCATTTTTCCTGAAAAGAAAAAAATAAATTCCTAATCCATTTTTCTTAAAAATTTTGGTTCCTAAAATTTTTTTCCTACCTAATTTTCAATTTTCCTAAAATTTTTTAATTCCTGAAATGAATATTTTTTGTAACTCTAAGTATAAATCCCGGAAGGGATTTTAGGAAATTTAATTTTAGGGAATCAAAAAATTTTAGGAAAATTAAAAATTGAAAAAAAAAAGTTTAGAAAACAATGTTAGGAACCAAAATTTGTAGAAAAAATGCATTAGGATTCTTTTTTTTTTTTTTTTTTTAGGTAAAATGGATTGAGAATTGTTTTTAGGAAAAATGAATTAGCAATTTTTTTTTTAGGAAAAATGGATTAGAAAAAACCGATTAGGAATTTTTTGGTTGCAGGAAAAATGGATTAGGAATTTTTTTTTTAGAAAAATAGATTACGAATTCATTTTTTTTTTTTTTTTTTTTAGGAAAAATGGACTAGGAATTAATTTTTTTAGGAAAAACCTATTAGGAATTTTTTTAGAAAAAATGAATTAGAAAAAATCGATTAGGAATTTTTTTTCTTTTATTAGGAAAAATGGATTAGGAATTTATATTTTTTAGGGCAAATCAATTAGAAATTTTTTTGTTTTAAGAAACATGTATTAGGATTGTTTTTTTGTTTTTTGTTTTTTTTTTCAGGAATAATGGATTAGGAAATATGGTAGGGAACCCGTTAAACCTGAATATCAAATTCTTCATAAAATTGGCAGTCCCACTTCATGCCATGTCAGTAAAATTATGTAACGAATTTTCATTCTCTCGGTTTTTTTTTTCAGGTTCGAACGAAAAGAATCCGGGTGAAAACGCCTGCATGCTCGCTCGTATTGTCTGCGGGGCCGTTCTAGCCGGCGAACTGTCTCTCATGTCTGCCCTAACAGAAGGCCATCTCGTTCAAAGCCACCTTAGGCATAACAGATCTTCTGCGAATATGAGTAGGATACAAAACTCAACGGAATCGTGATATTCACGATCTATATTAAATCTTTTCGTCTTCCCGTTTTAAAAAATAGGCCTATGAAAAAAGAAAAAAAACCATTTTTTTTTCTATTTATGTATATTTTGATGAGGAAAGGAAGGAGAAAAAAAAAACGCACACACATATATATATATAAAATATATTTTAAACGAAAAGAAGAATCGAACAAGTCGAGGATTGTTATGGAAGTTAATTAAATTACATGAGATCTTATATTTTTGTGCCAAAGAAATTTACGATTCGTTTTTTGTACAAATAAGTGACCGAAACTTTCAGCGCAAATCTCGTTGAGTAGGCGACACGTCTACTATTTAGCGTTTTAGAAACATCCTGTAGTTTTTTAAATTATTATTGAGAAAAAAAAAGGAAATGTAATTTGCTAGTTCCGTCCCTAGAGAAACAAAAAAAATTATAAAAAAAATAGATTTAGTGCCAGCTAAAAATTAGACGCGATATTTTATTTTTTGTTTCTTTGCTTTTTAGATTCAGGAATATAAAAAAAAAAACAGGGCAACAATGAATAAATTAATGAAAATTAAAAGTTACCTTAATTTAACGAAATTCGAACTTAGGAATTTGACTAAAACTGCCACTGCCTTCCTAGTCTAAAATCTGATAAAAAAAATTTGGAACTAAGTCATCGAATATGTCGTCTAGTCATCAAAAAAACCGTTATTCATTGTTGCTCGATAGCATTTGTTTCTTCAAGTGCGGTGTATAATTTTTTTAATATTTAAAAAAAAATGGCTACTGATAATTTTTTTTTTTTTTTGTAAAGATAGGATCTAAATATATTTGCCTTCGGGTTCGAGTTTTTCTCAGAAGGAATAAATTACTCATGATCGAAACCGCACAAAAAGCTTTCACCAAAGTTGAATCATTACATTTTTTTTTCAGTTCCTTCATTTCATAAAAAAGAGCATCGTGTTTAAAAAATTCATTTCATATCATTGTAATTTTTTTTTTTACCGAATTAAAGAACAGTAGTCAATTATTAAAAAATCGCTTCATTTAAAAGAAAAAAGTAGTCCTCTGTAAATAGTTTATAAAAAAAGAGAACAATTTTTTTTTTTTTTTTTTTTTCAAGAGTTGTGTTTATTGTATTAAAAATCGTCTGATTGTAGAAATTAACATTATTTTAAGATTTAGCTCTTAAATAATTAAAAAAAATTGATTGATTTTAAATATATCGTTATTTAGTACAATTTTTGTATTCTTTGTGCTGTGTATTATATCCTTGTATCCGGCAGACAAACGCAACACCATAAAACTAAATATTACATTAAGATTGGTAAGCAAACGGATAATCGCCTGGTTTGGTACGGAAAAGGGTCATTAAAGAGCGAAATTTCGGTCATTTTTGACGTATTCTCTCGTCATTGGACTTGTGGAATTGGACTTTAAATTGTAACCAGTAGTAACAGCATAGGTAAAAACCTTGAGGGGGAGATGATGAAGCATCAGAAACATGTTTGAAGAAGAAGGGGGTGCATGGCCGATGAATGACTTGTTACATGCTTACTGGAGAGTTCAAAATGTAACATTATGTTTAAGGTCCCAAAAAGAATGTTGGAAAACTTTATCTTTTCTTATAAGGAAGTAAGGAAAAAGAAAATAAATTACATTCCCGCTTTAATCATTAAATAAGCCGACGATTTTCGAATGAGTTTTACAGTTGTCCTGACAGAAGGGTCCCTGAGCCTTTTTGCCAACATTCGAAGATATACATTTGACACCCCTCCCCCTATGCATAAAATACTTTTTCATAACTCATCGATGGGAAGAACCCTTTCCCATCGATGTAAAGCGGGTGATTTCAAGCCGCAATTAAAAGGCAATTTTTTTAACTTACTAATTTTTCAATTTTTATCCTTACACGTTTCATAATTACACGTTTGGGGCGAAACACATGTAAAGAAAAGGAATATAATTCTTTAACAAAATCTAAACACCAGAATATAATATTAATTCCTTTTGTTTATTTATAGGCCTAAGCACATACACTGTTTTCTCGTGAACCACACAACATTGCAGTTTGTTTATTTTTCGACATTCCAAAAACGGAGACCCAGTATATTGAAAATGATAAATGGAAATTCTCATGGTCCGAATTACTTATTACTTACAAGTCAATTACCGGGAATTTTATTTAAATAATATTCGGGATTAAAAGGTTAATAAATTGCAATTTCTTTCGTGTTGTTTTCTGAACTTTTTTTTAATATTAATTTTACATATTTTTATACATTTTTTTTCTGACACTTATTTTTATTAATTTTTAACAATGATAAAACTTAAAAAATTTTCCATGGGCGCAATTTCACGCCACACATGTTTGGCAAACATGTTTGTGTTTGATAAAAAGTGGCGAACATGTTCGGCAAAAATGTTGGACAAACATTTTCACCAAACATTTTCCCCAACGTGCAGGGCAAGCTCCACATAAGCAGAGACGCTTTTTTAAGCATGTTTGGTGAAAATGTTTGTGTTTGACAAAAATGCCGAACATGTTCGGCGAACATTTCGGACAAACATTTTCACCAAACATGCTTAAAAAAGCGTCACTGCTTATGTGGAGCTTCCCCTGCATGTTAAGGAAAATGTTTGGTGAAAATGTTTGTCCAACATGTTTGCCGAACATGTTCGCCAGTTTTTATCAAACACAAACATGTTTGCCAAACTGTTTGGCGTGAAATTGCGCCATATGGTTACGAAAAAAAAAATGAAAAATTTTGAATAATTCTCGACAGCCTGTCTGCCAGACTACACTTTCCTAAGTTTAAATTGATTGACCCTATTTTTTAATCGATAAAAATTAAATAAAAATTTTACTAGAAAAAGCTTACATTTTTTATATTTTTACATAATTTTTTTAAAAATTTTCCTCGTTCGAGTTTGCGAATTAAAATTACGTGAACTTCAAATATCCCGAAAAAACGAGGAATAAAACTAATTTTGGATTGCGAATGACATAATGAAACAGACGTTAGTATGGCCACTGAGAATTTCCCTTGCAGTAAAAGTAGTATTGATGGAAGTTGCTTGTTTTGAGCCCTACATTTTTTTTAAAATGGAGCTATCAAATCCTATATTTTCGTTTTCATTAATCAGTAGACACCCTGGTTGATATTCCTTTTGAAGAGCGGAGTCCAATTATCATCTTTTACCCAAAGCGCCAGAGGTGCATTGTTGGGGCAATTCCGATAAGTGACCATCAAAGTGCCGAAGCCGAGAGTCTCAAGAACCGAATAGCCAAGCGGACGGTGGTTTTGGGGCAAGTTTCCGTTTCTATTCCGGATTCTGCAGCCGGCCTTCAGAAACTCTTGCTCCAGTAGCTTACGACGGTCCCCATCGGAAAAAAAATTATTCCTACCAACGCTATTACCTCTTCGCAATTCAATGTCCCGTTCCATTTGGTTGACATAGAGCTCTACGTCCTGATCAAGTTGCTTTGAAGTATTCCACAGTACATCGGAGTTGTCTTTATTCGATACACGATTTTCTACTTCGATACCACGCCACCATTTGATCGTCAATGACTTGTTAGCTGCTTGTGATAAATTTTTGAGTTCCGTGTCAGCATAGTATTTGCCGCTGGTGTGTACCGCCATCACAATGATATGCACCGTACCGGATGACGGGGCGTCGTTTTTAATCCAATCCCGGAGATCGTTTAAGACGCGGTTGCCGCTGAAGCTCACGTCATCAAGATAGATGAAAGTATTTGAGGCACCGCTTGGAAGTTTAACAATGCCTAGCTTGTCTTTCAAAGTTTCTTCGAAAAGTTCCAACATTGCCACTTGACTTTGGCCGTGGTCGGACTTCTGAATTTGGAGGAACTGAACACTGCGCCAGAAGGAGCCTGGGTCTGGAATGGCCAGTTCTCTTCTATCGATTAATTCTCTAAAAAAGTTTTTGAATCTTTCCTGGGGTAGATATGTCTTTTTAAACACATGCGTTAACTCCTTCAATATATCCTCTCGGACCGATTCTTCAAACTGGTTGACCCATTTGTATACATGCCGGGCGTCAATAGTCTCCGGCCGATAATCGCACACAATGGAAGCGAGATTTTCGCAAAGTTCTTGCATACTCATTCTGAAAGATTAATGTTAAGATTAATGTTTAAGTGAAAGATAATTACTTTAGAATAGAGTGAAGTTGAAAGGAAACGGTTTAGAATTTTTATTGAGCTTTCGGAAAAGAGAAAGAAATTGTAATTATGACAATTAAGAGTTCTTATGGAGACCCAAATTTTTAAAACAAATTGGAAAGAAAAACCTATCGGGAAAGAGAAGTTTAAGAGGGAAGTTGAAAGGAAGCGGTTTTTAATTTTGAAGTTGAAAGAAACGGTTTTAATCTCATCCAGTTTTTGCATTTTGGCAGTTCTAAGTAGAGAATTTAATGTAAAATAGCCTAGTACTCGAAATAATAATTCCTATGGCTAGTAATGTTTTTTCACATGCCCACCCTGGTTTTGAATAAAATTTCTGACTAATCCGCTGTTACGCTGTATAACTCGAGTAATATACAGCACGAGTTTTTTTACTCGAGATGTATTAGGGTGTCCCTTATTTGGCGAATTTTCGAATTTTAAATCGGATACCCTGTAAATAGATGCTCTATGGTGCACTGATAAATCTTATTTTTTTCCAGATTTTTTAGGACACCGGAAAGCATGCTGACTTGAGCTTTAAGTTCCGAAAATTTCCGTTAGAAAAAAAAGTCGATCATTTTTTTCTTTTCGCTAAAAGATAAGGTTTCTTATCGGACATTTTGCATAGATCACGAATCTGAAGTCCGTTTTTTTATATCTCGTCCGATTTTTGAATTAGAGGAAAAAATGTGTCAAAAAAACCTGGTTAAGTAACAAAACGTAATAAGTTCTTAGTTTTGCTCATATTTTGGCCTCTAGCTGAAAAGCCGGACCAGATATAAAAAAAAGGACTTCAGATTCGTAATCTATGCAAAATTCCCGATAAGAAGCCTTATCTTTTAGAGAAAAAAAAATGGTTGATTTTTTTTCTTATAAGAATTTTCGGAACTTAAAGCTCAAGTCGGCAAGCTTTCCGGTGTCCTGAAAAATCTGGAAAAAAAATAGGGTTTATCATTGTATCATAGGCCACCGATTTACAATTCGAAAATTCGCAAAATAAGGGACACCCTATTTTAGAACTTTCTGGAATATACGTCTAAAATACCTTGAAATGGCCTAGCTTTAGTCAGTATAAAATAATAATAGGAAGAACAGGATGGTTGTGTTTTGAAAATATTGAAAGTGGGATATTCATATACCACATAATCCTAGATTTTCACGCGTTCGAATAACAATATTACCTGAAATTGAATCTAGCAGTGGCCACCTCACTGTAATAATAATAAATAAATATATATTGAAAAACAACCTTTGTCCTATCACAGATTCAATAATTAAAATTATCACAGCTTAAAAAAAAAAAAAAAATTTACAAGCCAATTTCCTCGAATACCGGAGATATAGCTTTTGTGCTGCAGAAATAATTTTTTTTCTGATTTTTCAAGCTGGAATTCGAAATTTAAATCTGGACACCAGCTCTGGATAATTTATAGTTGTTGAAAATTCGACACAAAAACAATACGTCACGTAGTTTTTTTTATCTTAAAATGTTTATGCATTAAATTCTTTCAACAAGGAGTCATTCGGACAGAACTATAGCTTATTTCTTTCAACTTTTCAATGTCGTAATATTCTAAACTTTAACTTACTTTTTCCTTCACTAGAAAAAAATGACTAAAAAAAAAAACTCACGGTCAAAATGAATAGAAATAACTCTTCCGGCGAAAAGGACTGGAAACTTCCTGTTAAAAAAAATCTCTTTACGAATAAAGCAATAAACGCAATATTTACACGATGTTTAAAATATTTGCAAAATAGGATAAATTCGGACTATCGAATCTGATCGTGTCCGTTATCTTGTGATATGACTTCAAACGTCGCAAGACTATTAGGGTGTGCTACGGTACTTATTTATTTAATGTATTTACTGACCATTCTGTGGCCAATTGCAATTAAAATTAGGATAGAAAAAAGAATTCACAGATAAGGTAAAAAAGGGATTAAGGTTAGCCTATGGAGCTGGGTCTGAAAAAGGGTTAAGTAAAAAAAAAAATTTTTTTTAAATTAACAGTTAAAAACAACCATTAAAACAATAGTAATAATAATTAAACAGAGGGATTAGCTTTATCGTCTAAATCTTATTTTATCTATATCAAACTGGCTTTATCGTCAACAAATCAACATCTTTAAAATTTGGCGTTGTAAAAAAAATTACAAGATTTGAAAAATGGACCCAGCAGTCATGCTACGGGGCCAGTTGAAAAATTTCATGCCAAACTTTGTTCGTCTCTTCTTCAAATTTCTCTTTCAATTCGAATTCTTCATCGATATGAAGGTGAGTGATGTTTACTTGTGAGATCGGTTTCCAGGAATTATCTTTCGGCGTTGGATTTCCAGTTTTTGCAAAATCCATCCACATTTTAGTTAATCTTTCAAGCATCAAATACTCCCAAGTTCCCGGGACAGGTTTCCCTGTTTGCGTTCCCTGGAACAGGTATCCAGCCTCGTCTCCATGACAGGCACCTTGAAGTTAAGAAAAAAAATAAATAAAACATCGATTCTTTTGAAACAAAAAAAATTAAAAACATACCTTTATAATAAATGTTACCGAGAAGAGGTTTTATAACATTTCTATCCCCATTAAAATTAAATAAATGGTAAGCATAAGTGGGAGATTTCCGATTTTCTATCTTCGGGATAAAGCTACATGTTTTCCCGAAGCCGCTGACGAAGCAATTTCGGGAATATACGCCCACTAATTTCTCTTCATTTAATCCGCTTGGAAAGTCAGTGTTTGTCATAAAACCTTTAAGAGCTTTTCTTAATTATTTTTCCCATTGTTTAAAATCTTTTAAGCTTTCTGATTATTGAAATGCATTTTACCGATGAGTATAAATTCGATTCACGCGGAATGATTGTTCGAAGACGATTTGGTGCGGGACAATAGAAACAACCGTAAACATGATCTTCAGTAGTTTTCGTGCTTTTTGTCTTGTTTCAATTTTCTTTTTGGTAAGTTTTTGTCTTATAAATTTTACCGAGTCCTTGATTTTTATTTTTATTTTTATTTTCGCGAATTATTTTTTGAAGCGAGCCGCTACATCATTAAGTAACCCTAATTGTGCGTTGGGGATTTCCACAACGTGAAAAACATAGACAATTTTACAACGTGCTTCAGTTGAGGAAAAAGAAAGAAAAATAAAAGAGTTATTCAATATTTACAATGTTGATGTTAGATTTTGATCGGACTAAAAGGTAGAAGATTTTAAATTATGGCACTTTAATTAGCGATAGTCGTAGCTGTAATTATATGAAATATACGATGCAGTTGATATAAGTTTAAGCAGTAAGTTTAAGCAGCAACTGATGCTTACACTTGGTATAAGCAGTTACTGCTTATAGTTAAGTTTAAGCAGTAACTGCTTAAACTTAACCAGGCTCGATCCTACCGACATTCTACTTGAATAAAAAAAAACAGAGGGGAGATGCAGATTTTATATCCTCATAGGACCCCTTGTTTATTTAGTTTATGTTTATTGTGTTATTTGGGGTTATCTGGGGTTTGTTTATTGTTTACTGTTTATTTTTTGTTTATTTAGTTTATGGGGTTTATTATAAACCCCAAGTTAACTTGGTATAAGCAGTTAGGGGTCGTGCATAAATTACGTAAGCATGGGTTAGGCCCTTTTTGCACGCTTTATCCCATTTCGCTTATGCTTAGCTTATGGATAAGATGTCAATTTTGGACCCCCTCCCCCCAAATGTGCTTACGTAATTTATGTACGACCCCTTACTGCTTAAACTTATAACAACTGCGTCTTTATAACTCTCACATGAGACTTTTCCGGTAAAAGTAATAACACAATAATAAACAAGGGGTCCTATGAGGATATAAAATCTTCATCTTCCCTCTGTTTTTTTTTTATTCAAGTAGTATATCGGTAGGATCAAGCCTGGTTTTCACACCAAATAAAGTTTGTTGTATTGTAGTCTTTGAGAGCACAGGACAGGTAAAACAAAGAAAAAAAACAGGAAATTAATTTAATCATTTAATAATTAAGTAAAAATAATAAATCAAAAGTGATTTAGCAGTCTTAAATTAAGTATCACAGATAAATTTTAATTTTTTATTATTTAAAAAAAAATAATAATAATTTGAAGTATTATGATTATAATTTTTATCATAATCGATTCACGGATATGAACCAATATTCGCCTCATTCCTTACAAGAATAACGTCATTTAGCCTTTTTGTTCTAAAAAGCAAAAAAAAAAAAAATATCAGCTAAAAATAAAGTCTCCCCTCATTCTAATTTATGAAACATGACCGACAATTTTTTTTTTTTTTTGTGAATCTCAGATAGCCTTTCATTGTTCAAAACCTCTTCTCTTAACCGGGAAATATTTTTACATGGTTTGATCCAGGTATTATAAAATTTTAATTATATATGTAGAAATCATTTCCAATACCATTTACATCATTTTTTGTCGCATTCATTTCGTGTTTCTTCAGCAAAAATAATAATTTTGTAACCAATAAATTGTGAATGGGTCGTTTTTTACATCTGCACTACTTCGCGTCAAAACCTCATTCAAGTATGATATATGTGTACTTTTTTTAATAGGGCATCCTCCCATGAAATCATCTATTTTTTTTTGCCGTATAACGTCAAAAACATTTCTCCACTCTCTTTTGGAACCAATTTTGTGCTTTACAACGTCAAGTATTTTTAGAAAAAATTCTTGGTAAGGCCAGCACCGAAATGTCATCTCTAAAAATACCAGATAGTGATTTTCTAAAATCTGTAATTTTTTTTCTTGAGGTATTTTGTTCATCACCATCAAAACAATTTCGAGGTGCTTCTTCCTTTCATAACACGTCAAAGGTCCTAACCGATCTCGGCGAAAGACCTTTTCACAGGATTCTACGAGAGCCTCACATAAAACATCAATTTTGACTATGGAAGGCCATTTGTTCAAAAAATACTTGAAGAGGTGAATATATCCTAAAACAAAACTCATTAACAATATAGATTTACAGATTTCATATGACGGTGTAGGCCTGATCGTTCCTGCTGATAAGGTCTTGTAGTTTATTTCATCACAAATAGAAGTAACATGAATCGGATCCAAATAGGCCCACTGCACATCTAACCAAATAATTAAAATAAAGTCCACCATTTGCGCTCGATTTTCCAATCGATTTAATTCACTTCTGATTCTTTCGGCAATATTTTTAGCCTCTTTCTTTGATGTCCCATTAAGAAAAATTAATTTTTTCATATGATCTATGATTTCATTCCGGAAATCAAAAATCAAATTTTCTTCAGCTAATATGCAAAACCAGTCCAATAAGCAGTTCCTACATTTTCCACTTTTTTGTTTTAATGCTCTATTTTTAAGCCAATATTTTTCAAACACTTGTAATTCATCTACAGATCCAAATGATGTGATGTACGTCTCTTCAATAAATTTAATATCCATGCGCAGTGTTTCCACTAAAAAAAGGTTCCAAGAATATAATTCTTCTCCAATATAGATGATTGCTTCTTGCAATTCTCTTTTCAATTTTAAAGGCAGTTTATCTGACATGGAATCAGAGAAATTGAGCACAAACTGCATTACGTCTTTATTCCAGTGGGACATGGTATTTTTATATCCAGTATAATAAGCAGAATTACTTGCTAGATTTTTAATTGTTGGTGTATCCCAAATAGCCTTTGCTAAGCTAACGATGGTCATTTTACTTAAATTCAGCTCCAAATTATACATTTTCTAAGAATACCTAAAAGAAATAAAAATTAAAAAGAATAATTAAAATTATATATTGGTGATAAAAGTTGTTAGCTTCTTGGATGCTTATACCCAAGTTTTAAAATTTTTTTTGCGAGACGGTAGTCATTCTTCAATCTAATTCTGGATTTTTTTTTTTTTTTTTTTATTATTTCTCTTACTTCAATTAATTATTTCAAGCATATAAAAATTGAATTTGCCATTTCTAGCAAGAAAGGTCGAACAAAATCACTCAGTCTTCTTAAATATAATGCAAATATTTTTGACACAAAATTCTTTGTGGGCATCAAGGGCAACAAATCATTTCTCATTGCTATAATGAGAAGTGAAATTATAAAATGCACATGAATAGAAAAAAAATTGACAGAAAGACCCCTCAGGATTGTTGGGGTATCCAGATTATTGATCTTAGTTTGCCCCACTCCTGGCAACAAGCCTGAATTTGCGGTATTTACATTTATTATTTACTTACTATATCACAACAAATTGAAGATTTGACATTCCTCCTTACACGTCCAAGTCTTTTATTGGATATATAAATCATGAATACAATTCAGGACGCAGCAAACATCTTGCACATCAGATCATTTTATATCTCTGCCCATCCAGCATTTCAGCGAGATAGGAACAATTGAAATAAAATAAATAAAAATATTTAAAACACCAAGAGTTGCACAACACCGTGCAACACCATACAAACATATTCATGTGTTCAGCAGTAGACATGATGACCATGTGATCAAAACAAACACGTACCATTGACAAGACTAATGCCACGACATTTTCAAAAAAAAGCGTTTGTTGATGCTTTTTACTTTCTTTATTTTTAAACAAAACCCATATTTTCTAAAATACACAATATTTTATAAGTATTCTACATGTGTTGAATGTAAAGTACGGTTATAAGATATTTCTTTAAATTATCATTCCTATTGAATGTCAATTAATAATTTAGTGTTGATATTAAACTTTGATCGTACTAAAAGTTAATTTTAATTTATCGCGCTTCAATTAGTGATGGTCATAGCTGTAATTATATGCAATGATCGACGCAGACTTTTCCGGTAAAAGTATTAACACAATAATAAACTAGGGGTCCTATGAGGATGTAAAATCTTCTTTTTCTCCCCTCTGCTTTTTTAGTTTTTAGTCAATGAAATGTTGGTAGAATCGGTCCTGGTTTACACTTAAATAAAGTTTTTTGAGGATGTGTAAAACAAAAAATAAAAAACAGAAACACACTTTGATCATTTAATATTACGTAAAAATTATAAATTACAAGTGATTCAAGTTTAACAGCCTTAAATTAAATATATCACAGATAATTTTAGGGGCCGTCCGTAATTTAATACGTAACGTGATTTTCTCTCTTTTTACCCCCCTTTAAATATTATGTACCATGATAATAATAATTTGAAGTATTATGATCTTATTTTTATCATAATCGATTCATGGATCAATCAACCAAATATCTCATTCCTTATAAGAATAACTTTATTTACCTTTTTTGTTTTAATAAACAAAAAAAATATCGGCAAAAATTAAATTTTCTCCTCTTTCTAATTTATGAAACATGGCCGACAATTTTTTTTTGTCAATTTCAGATAGCCTTTCATTGTTCAAAACTTCTAAATTTTCTCTTAACCGGAAAATATTTTTGCACGGTTTGACCCAGGTATTATAAAATTTTAATACTCCTTGTTTCGAATCTTGAAAAATATGTGCTTTTCCGTTTAGCCTGACATTGCACACTTTAACGGCGCTAGGCGATTCCATAAATTTTTTAATTAAATTTTGCCTCGTTTCCTTGACTGGAGCGAGCCATTTAACAAGTTCATGTATGACAAGAAAAGTGTTACATTCTGAAACGTACGACTGTATAACATGTTCAATATTATCGATACATTTGTTTTTTAAATGCTCGACTTTTTCTGCCTTCAACTCACAAAATTTTATCATTTTTTCTATCGGAAAAAAATCACCCTTATGATTATGACCCGTTTCAATTTTTTGACCCACATTTAGAGCAAATTCAAGGATATCGTTTTCATCTTTCAACAAAACATTCTGTTTAAAATTTTTCAATTCTTCTTCGGAAGTGAAAATAAAGTTTAAAAACCTGGTAGCTCGCTCGTAAAAATCCGTTAAGAAAAAAATATAATTGAAGTACCGCCGAAATATTTTTTCATTTTGATAATAATTTTTAACGTCCTCTATTTTATTATCTTCAGGATTGTAAAACCATCTTATAAATTCTTCGGCCAAATCAAATCGATGTTTGTATGTAGAAATAAGTTTAAATGCATTAATATCATTTTTTGTCACATTCATTTCGTGCTTTTTCAAAAAATCAAATAATTTGTTTAACGCTGCAAAGTTACGACTCCGTAACAATTGAACGACCACGTAATTTTTTATCCCGTCTTCTAATAGTTCCCTCTCATCAGTCGTTTCATTTAGAAATTTTTCAAGAAAGCAAAATTCATCTTTTTCGGTCCATTTGCAGACCTCCTCAGAGATATGTTCTAAAGCTAATGATTTATTATAATTTATAATCAATTTGAGGACAGGAACATTAAATGTGGATGCAAAGCCAGTAATTAACGAATAAATTGTGTATTGGTCGTTTTTCACATCTGCACTACTTCGCGCCAAAACCTCTTTCAAATACAATAAATGTGTGGTTTTTTTAATAGGGCATCCTCCTGTGAAATCATCTACTTCTTTTTGAAGTATAACATCAAAAATATTTCTCCACTCTTTATTGGAAAGGATTTTCCGCTTTACAACATCAAGTACTTTCGGAAAAAGTTCTTGGTAAGGCCAGCACCGAAATGTCATCTCTAAAAATACCAAATAGTGATGTTCCAAAATCATTAATTTTTTTTCTTGAGGTATTTTGTTCATCACCATCAAAACAATTTCGAGGTGCTTCTTCCTTTCATAACACGTCAAAGGTCCTAACCGATCTCGGCGAAAGATCATTTCACAGGAGTCTACCATAGCCTCACATAAAACATCAATTTCGACTATTAAAGACCATTTTTTCAAAAAATACTTGAAAAGGTGAATATATCCTAAACGAAAACTCATTAACAATATAGATTTGCAGATTTCATATGACGGTGTAGGCCTGATCGTTCCTGCTGATAAGGTCTTGTAGTTTATTTCATCACATATCGAAATATAATCAATCGGATCCAAATAGGCCCACTGCACATCTAGCCAAACAATTAAAATAAAGTCCATCATTTGCGCTCGATTTTCCAATCGATTTAATTCAGTTCTGATTCTTTCGGCAATATTTTTAGCCTCTTTATTTGATGTCCCATTATGAAAAATTACTTTTTTCATGTGATCTATGATTTCGTACCGAAAATCAAAAATCAAATTTTCTTGACCTAATATGCAAAACCAATCCAGTATACAGTTTGTATGTTTTTCGTATTTTTGGAATAGTGCTTTATTTTTAAGCCAATATTTTTCAAACACTTGTAATTCATCTACAGATCCAAAAGGTGTGATGTACGTCTCTTCAATAAATTTGAAATCCATGTGCAGCGTTACCACCAAAAAAAGGTTCCAAGAATATAATTCTTCTCCAACATATACAATCACTTCTTTTAATTCTCTTTTCAATTTTAAAGGCAGTTTATCTGACACTGAATCGGAGAAATTGAGCACAAACTTCATTACATCTTCATTCCAGTGGGATATGGTCTTTTTATGGCCTGTATAATAAACAGAATCATTTGCTAGATTTTTAATTTGTGGTGTGTCCCAAATAGCCTTTGCCAAGCTAACCAGGGTCATTTTACTTAATTTCAGCTCCAAATTGTACATTTTCTTGGAATACCTGAAAGAAATAAAAAAATTGGGATTAAATATTTATATTGGTGATAAAAGCTGTCAGCGTCTTGGGTGATTATTCAACCTAGTTCTGGATTTTTCTTTCATTATTTCTCTTATTTCTATTAATTATTTTAAACATATAAAATTGAGTTTGCCGTTTTCAGCAACGTTTATTATTTACTTACTATATCACAACAAATTAAAGAAAATATTTGACATCCTTCTTTACTGCCCCATCGTACAAATCTTTTATTGGATATATATAGCCTGAATGCCCGTCAGGACGCAGAAAACATCTTGCACATCAGATCATTTTGCATTATTACACATTCAGCATTTCAGCGAGATATGAACAATTGATATAAATTAAATAAAAATATTCAAAACACTAAGAGTTGTGCAACACCATAAACATATAATGTGATCAGCAGTAGACGTGACCATGTGATCATAAAGCACGTGCCTCGTACCATTAACAAGACTAATGCCACGACATTTTCCAAAAAAATGCGTTTGTTGGTTGATGTTGAATGTAAAATACGGTTATAAGATATTTATTTAAATTTCAATTCCTATTGAATGTCATTTAATAATTTTGTTACATTGAAAGCAGTTAACTAAGCCGTATTAATTGCGAACGGATCATGATGACGAGAGTGCTTCCAAAATCGAAATCGATGCTTATAACACGAGGTTATAAATTTTCGTTAGGATTCCAGAATCAAATAAAAGATAATAAGCCAAAGGCTTCAGAGGTGTTAACAAGCTACTTAGAACAAACTCGAGAACCTCCATGGACTTCTTATTTCGTAAAATATACGGACATAATTAATGATCAATATGGAATGTCACATTTCAACTGGAAAGTTGGGAATAGCAATTACCATATATTAAGGGTAGGATGTTACCCATATATCAAATATCATTGCACCAGAAGACCTGAACAGGATTTGAATTTTGAAGATAGATTTTTTAGATTTATAAAAGTAATTAACTTAGGTAATGGTCATCTTTGCGACAGCAAATGAATTATTCTTAATTTTATTTTTTTAATCTCCATTTTTTTTAGGTATCCCATGTTTGATGTATGGTGCAGCTGCAATCTTCCTTATTAAGCACAAGGAATTAGTTCAAACTAAAAATGGTACTGTTTACATCTATTTTCTTCTGAAAGAAGATTTAGGAGCAAAATATTAATTAATTTTTAGGTAAACAATCATTATTTTAATGGACTAGAATTAACAAATATTTACATAATTTTTAAAACATTTTAAATACCGGGGGGGCTTTGTTTCTATAAATTAAAGTCACAAATGATTTGCTATGCATAATAAAATTAGCAAATCCTCTTGGAGCTCCAGAAATACCAATCGGTACATCCACATTTTTCCTTCAAAAAAAAAAAAAAAAAAGATAGAAAAGTTTTTATGTTGTACTGCCAAATGATAAATTGCTATACTTACGAGTTTAATAAGACTAATACAATATTATCTTCTGGGGTTTTAAAACCGCAGGCTTTTATTCCTTTCCCTGTAACTTGTACATCAATTCGATAAGAACCTTCAGGAACAAATTTAGAAAAGTGTCCCATTGCATAGAACATAGGTTGTTTGTAAAATTCATCAGCTGTTGCATTGACTATTACAGCTGCATCTGCAAAATTTTTTGCCCAGTTTGGCCCACCATCTGGATTAAGGGCTAAATTCCAATCTAACCAGCCTGTCACCCAGTGATTCATATCCTAAAAAACAGTAAATTAATACAGGTTTAATAGAAAAAAAAAATTAAATTTTAATAAAATGTTAATAAATATTTATTTACTAATTTTTAAAATAAATTAACTCACATTTATGATATTGCTAACGTATTGTTCTGCTCTATGCCAGGAACCCAATAGAACGATGTCTCTATTTATTAAATTCGGAACAAAACAAGCTTCAGTCGCCAAAATAAATTTATCAGGAAAAGCTTCATGGGTTTTGTCAAGGAGTACATCAGGAGCAATGTTATCCCAGTACCAGTGGACTCCGATTCCGTCAATGTAAGTACTTGCGTTGCCTCCAGCAAAAAGCTTAAAATAAAATAAAATGAATTTGTTTAAACATAGAATAAATAAAATTTTAAAAATTTTTATTACAGCTTGAATCCACCACGGAAGAAAAAAACGTTGGTCGTCCAGTGTTATTAATTTTGTGGCGTTAAAAGGAGAATTTTTTAACGTTGGCCCCAAATGTTGGGAGATCCAAGATCGTTGAGCAAAGGGAGTCCAGCCCATGCAATTAAAAGGAAAAAATGGGACAAAGCCATTTAATGGTTCATTTCCGGTTGATAACCCCAGAAATCGAGGCCGTGTTTTTTGTATTCTTCAAGGAATCTGAAAAAAGGGTAAACAAAAAATTTAGCTTTTAAATCATTGTGAGATGATAAATTTGGATGATATATTCATTTATAATTATTGTAACTTACTTCAGGTGATACTGACTCCATGGTCTGAAATATTTTTCTTCCAAGGATCCAAAGCCTATGTAATCGTTGTTGGTTTTCATCCAAGGAGGAGCCGTCCATGCTGCAGCAAGAAGGTGAATGGGTCTTTGGCTTAGCTCTATGGCTTTTTTGATGTCTGGGATCTGTGAAAGAAAAAAATTAGGTGTTAACATTTTTCATAATGGGAGAAGCAGTTTTCAATAAAATAGGGTCAGCTAAATGGCGCGTTGATTGACACGGTAAATGCTTGAAAAAAATAGTCGGATGATCGAAGGAATACTCCGAAAATCTTTGATTTCTAAAAATTAAAATCATACTGGGATATGGGGGCATATCCCTACGTAGGACTACGTCTTTGGGGTACTGTCCTAATATTGCTAAATTTAAACAATGAAACGATTTTAAACATTTTAAGGGATTTTTTTGCTCCTTTTTGGTCAAAAAATTCGAATTTTTTGATAAAAATAAAATTTTTGATAAAGAAAGTCAAAAGTTGAAAAAAATTAGTCTAAATTGTAATTAAAGTCTTCAAATTTGAAGACTTTAATTATTTTAATTTAAGTTAAAATTAACTAATTAATATTATTTTAATTTAAGTTAAAATTTTAATATTAAAACATTGCTTTAGTTCATATGTTCCTGACTAAAGAAAGAAGGACAAAATTAAAAAATGTAGTGAACATTTTATTTAAAATTTCTAAGTTCTTGTTTTTGTTCATGTAATCTATGATTTTAATATTTAAAAAAAATTGTTTTAAAAAAGCGGCATAAATTTAAAAAAAAAGTTAAATAAAATTTCAAGAAATTTTGAAGTCCTTTGAATTAACTTAAAGTTTTAAGTTTCTTGTAAGAGTAAAGTTTCTTGAAAACTTACAATAAATTTTTTAAGTCCATGCTTTCGTTCACGTCGTCTAATTTTAAAATAAAATTTTAACTTTAAATTTCTTGTATTTTACTTAAAAAAAAAAAACAGCGAAATGCCGCTTCTCCATTATGGCTCAAAATTAATTTTCTAAAAATTTTCAAAATTTCCGGAAGTGGTGTGCTTTAGTTATTCTTTGAGTTTCTGAACCAAGTTTTAAAAATGAAGTCGACCAGTTTTACTACATTGTAATCCATGTTTGAATAATTAAAGCACACTACTTCCGGAATTTTAGAAAATTAATTTTGAGTCATAGTGGAGAAGCAGCAAAAATTAAAAAAAAAGTTATTTACAAGAAATTTTCAAAGTCCTTGCTTTCGTTCATGTCGTCTAATTTTACTATTAAAAAAGGCCAAAAATGAAAAAAAAATAGTCGAATATTATTTAAAATTTTCAAAGCTAAAATTTTAATATTAAAATAATTAAATATTAATTTTTGGTGCGAACAGTGCGCACCCGACAGACAGATTTCCCCAGGACCGAGTCCAAAGACGTAGCCCTAAGTAAAAAACCCAAAGAAAACGTTCCTCATTGGACTTTTCCACGACATTCTTGTTTTGTGCTAGCGAGCAAATAATTCGATATCATTCTTAACCTTTCCTAAAGCCCTTTAGACCTTATTCTAGGCTTGTGAATGATAAATTATTTGATATTTTTATTGAACATTTTCTGCATTCTGCAAATTTTCTCCCACACATCTGAATTATTAGAAATGGGATTAATTCGATATTCTGTAAAAACTAACGTTAACGTTAAAACTTTTATTTTTTTTTTACCGACGTAAATTTATTTTGCTTAAGTAAAGAGTTAGATTTTTTTCATTAGTCTAGCAGCATCAACAATTAACAGCTGTTACATGTCCTTGTGACGCCGGATTTTACAAACAATTATACGCTTTAGGCTTTACGTTATTGTTATGGAATTGTGTAATTGCCCATTGTTTCCGGGACAAAGTCGTTAAACTATTTCATTTTTTTGTGGCACCTTATTTTTTTTTTTTTTTTTTTTTCTTGAAACATATTAATTGAGTTAGTAAAAATGATATTCCAGCTGTGTAATCGATTGCCTGTGCACAGAACGTTTAGAAAGAATTTTTCAAAAGAAGGAGATAACTGGATCTTGATGTTATGTTTAAGGTTAGGTTGGGTTGGGTTGGGTTAGGTTAGGTTATGTTAGGTTAGGTTAGGTTAGTTAGGTTAGGTTAGGTTAGGTTAGGTCTTTCGGTACAAGTAGCCTTCTTATTTTTTTTCGATTTTTCCAAAGTCGGTTTTCTGGATTTACCGCTCGGAAACTGAGCTTGTCGAAAAGGGAGCTTCACTATCAAATTCAGGGCTTTCAAATACCCCTTTTTAACCCCAAAAAATCGAGTAAAATATTAACGTAATTGTGCTTATGTTACAATTAATTTTTTTGCTCCATTTTCTGAAATATTCTTTTTTCCGAGAATTTTTCTTCAGATTCTTTAGCAACATGTCTACAATAGCAACATTGTTTGACAATATTTTCTCCAATTTCCTAAAATTTTTTAAAATTATTCTGTGCCATGGCGAGATTTACCTGGCATTTGACTGATATATTTAACACTGAAATTTCCGGATAGGAAATCCTGTCATGTTTAAAATTGGCTGAAGCTTTTTGGTGTAATTTCCTTCATTTTTCAATTTATGTTTAGACATGAGGAAGTTTATAATTTAAATTCCTTAAAACGCATAATTTTTGGTTGCTTTGCCCAACACTTCTGATCGTGGAAAAAATAAATATCAATTATGTAAGAAAACTATATGCAGGAAAAAACAAGCGTAATTTTTACGAAATTATTGATAAGATAAGAAACAATTACGGAAAGAAAAGGTCATGATCAAAAACGGATTAACATCTGTCCCTAGCATGAAATCTATTTTTATCATTTTTAGCAAAAGAAAAACGCCAGTTTTAAATTGCGAAATTTCGCAAAAACTTACTTTGAAGTCCGTATCTTCCCAGCTCAGACTGAAACTTTGTAAAGCATCGTCGAATTCTTTATCGTTGTAGGTGTAAGTGCGATTGGAGAAATCGGAACCGGCAATGGGGACTCTTCCGATATTGTACTCGATCCCAGTTGGAGAAAAATAAGATTCCAGAAGTTTGAGACGAGCGTCTGGACTAAGGCTGTGAATGTTTAGGGATGCTGAGTCCGTGAAAGCTCCGCCGAAACCGAGAATTTTTTGGTAAGTTACGTTTGAATTGACATTTATAACTATTCCTAAAAAGGTGCAGAAAAAAAAAAAAGTTTTTTAATTTTTTTTAATATAAAATTAAGGAAAAATGCTTTGAGATTGTCGAAAAATACCGGAAATCGTTTTTAGTTTTATTGCCTAATTATTTAAAGTCATTTTTGATAATCCCTTGGGGGAGGGGGTCAAAGGTTTAAATGACCCCAAGCCTTTGACGGACATTCAAATATTGCACCATAATTCTTTTTAAATTTCCTAATTTTCAATTTTCCTGAAATTTTTCGATTCATAAAATAAAATTTCCTAAAATAAATATTTTTCCTAATTTTAGGAAATTTAATTTTAGGGTCAAAAAATTTTAGGAAAATTAAAAATTAGAAAAAAAATATTTAGGGAAACAATTTTTGGAGCCAAAATTTTTAGAAAAAATGGATTAGGAGTTTTTTTTTGAGGAAAAATAAATTATGAATTTTTATTTAGGAAAAATGGATTAGGAAATTTTTTTTAGGAAAAATAAATTATGAATTTTTATTTAGGAAAAATGGATTTGGAATTTTTTTTTGTTTAGAAAAAATGGATTAGGATTTTTTTTTAGGAAAAATGGATTAGGAATTTTTATTTAGGAAAAATGGATTAGGAAATTTTTTTTTAGGAAAAATAAATTATGAATTTTTATTTAGGAAAAATGGATTAGGAATTTTTTTTTGTTTAGAAAAAATGGATTAGGATTTTTTTTTGTTAGAAAAAATGGATTAGGAATTTTTTTTTAGGAAAAATGGATTAGGATTTTTTTTTTTTTTTAGGAAAAATGGATTAGGGAAAATGGTAGGGAATCGATTTGCCTCGAAACTTAGTGCCGGCCAAACGGGCGCGGAGGTAGGGGAAGGGGGCATTGCCCTCTGGAATAGCAATGCTCCCTCTGGTTTTAGTCCAAAAAGTAAATTTTGGTTTTTTCCCCTCTTTTTTATAATTTTTTGGTGACCAAAGACTTTTGCCCTTCTTGACCAAAAATCGTTCCTCCGCCACTGTCCAAGCTGTACCAGTACTTGTATATAGTACTTTTATATTTAAACTGACTTGACTACTAAGAAATAAAATTAAATAAAATTTAAATTACTTTTGTGACTGACTTTTAAGATCTCTAAAATCTTTCTAAAATGATTTCTAAAACTTACACATTCTATAAGCATGTCCCAATTTTTTTTCTGAATTAAAAAAAAAATGTAGTTCATTTTTTTCTTTAAAAAAAAGATAAATCAATGGATAAAGTGACATCGACCTTGTCGTGTTATTTGGTTGACACTGACCCACAAGTCAAAACACTAGTCTGATGTCTTCACGCCTCATAAAAAAGCATTCAATTATCGATAACTTATGATTTTTTTTTTTTTTTTTAATTCTCACCTTTCGATTTCAGTTTAGTCCCGAAATTTTTTTTCGTCAAATTAAATCTATGTCCCTCTTTGTCCGAGGTGTACATATAATAAATTCTAGGTGGGAAATGAGGATCCAACTGTTCCACAGTATCACAGTAGGTGGAATTACAAACGCAAACCGTTCCCCCGTTCCCATAGTCTCTGGGCACGCAATTTAATTGTTCACAAAAAATTTGTCTAATAAAAATTTGGATTAAAAATATCGAAATTAATTTCCCCGGCATCGTAAGAACGATATTTATACAGGTTATTATATAACAGATAAGATAATTAGGAAAAAAAAAATTGCGTTTTTTTTTTCACTTTGTTATTTCCTGGAGATCACATTTTACTTTAATTAAAAAATTTGAATGACGGTATTATTAAACGGTTTTACATGATTCAGAGTCATGTTTACTTATAAGTCATGCAATATTAAAAAAAAAAAAAAAATTTAAAAGCTGTAAACATTAACTTTATGCTATAAATTTATCCGTTGTTAACCGAGGTTCAGTATTGACTGGTCGTGAATCGAGATGGGAGGTGAAAGTGATAGAGTTAATATAATACAACTGGCACGTGGTCGATCGTCAATTTTCGCCAGTATAGTTGACAATGATGATTAGACTTGAATGATATACAACGAAAAAATCGAATTATTCCATCAGACAGATCATAGTAAAAAAAAAAAGATCGATTTTTTTTTTAATACCGAAAACTTTTTTTTAGGGAGAAATCGGATAAAATATTTCCTGGCAGCAAGCAGCTGCCTTCCTCCAAAAAAAAAAATTTCTTAAATCTTAAATATTTGAATCCGGTTAACGTTCTATAGTTACGCATGCTGCGGCTGCCCTTTAACCCCGCTAAGGTGGTTTTCAAACGCACTTTTCATTTTTACTTAATTTTTTGAATTTTTTAAAAAAATTCTGATATGACTCGATTAATTTAGACGCCCTTTTGTCGTCGCCTTCTATCATAGGCCTTTGTCTATTTTTTAAGTATCTTATTTAGTCAGCCAGTGGTCCAGTTTTAATGCGTTCCTCGCTTACAAAATATTCTGTAGAAAAACATTAAAAAATTTTATAATTTTTCTAATTATTAGAATTAAAAGCCTGGCCCGAAAATCATATCAATTTCGAGTGCTCTCCTCTCCTGGTTTGAATTGTCTTAATTTAATCTCACTTTTTTGCGAAAAAAACATCACCTGATCGCTATCTGATACTTTGATAAGGATTTTCTTTTACAAAATGAATCAGTAAAAAAAAAAAATTTAATAAAATTTAATAACAAGAGATAATTTTATTGAAAATCCTAAATCACTGATTTTTAGACTTTGCTTTTTCTTCTTTAGCAAGCCGAAGTAAAGCCTTTTTAGCTGCTTGGTGTATTTTCCCATCTAATTTATCTGTTAAAAAAAAAAAAAAAAAAAAAATCGATTAATGAAATGAATTACTTAAAGAGTTTTATCACTGAAACTTACAGATTTTATGCCGACCAGATATTGGAAATCTCAAACTTAATTCTCTCGGCTCCTCACAAATGAATACAAATGGACTTTCACTTTCACCATTCGGGAATTTTTTCCTATATTCCTCTTGGGGTAAACAATCAGTCAATATCACACAACCTAGAAGGCAGCTTATGGGGTACGATGTGGGGAAGCTTAAATCATCTTCTAAAAAAAAAAAAAATACACAATTTAATACACGAACACACCTTGCTTTTAAAATTCATACGAATAGTTTTTAAAAAATACCTCCTGTAAGTATTCGATAAAAGTTCTCAACTTCTTTGATTTCTTGATCAGTTGGAGGTTTTGCAGTAGCTGCAATCCATAATCGTCCCCTGTGGGATGTATACCAAGTCCTTCCTTCATGCCTAAAATGCATTAAACTCGTAATTAATAATTCATTGAAACTCAAACTTTTTTCAAAATATTTTACTTCTTGATTCCTGTGACTAAAAGTGAGGCCCACGGCTGATGCATGCTCAAACAAGCTCCATTATCAGTCATTTCTAAAAATTCTTTATCCTGAACTTTACCGCTTTTTAAATTTTCCATTCTTTTATTTTCCAAATCTGGAAATTCTTTATTTGCTGACCCTAAAAACTGGAATAAAAAAAAAAAAATTGAATTTAATCTTGAAATATTTATAATTTTTGTTTTATTCTTACCGTTGGCTGAAAATCTGAAAAATCTGGATGAATATAAGCGTTACTTGATTTTTCATCAAATTTATCTAAAGCCTCGTCATAAAAATCATCAGTAAATTCCTCTGGTTCATCTTCGATAACTTGTCTCCCTGCAAAATCCAATGTAACTTTCTTTTCTAATCTTGATCCATGTTTTTTAGCTCGAACTTCTGCTTCCTTCGCCGCCATTCTTTCCCTTTCATCTTTAGTCAGCCATGACGATGACGATGAAAAGTATTCTCCTTCATCATCAATTACTTTTGTTCGCTTCTGCGACGTCTTGTCGTATTCTAATAATCGATCTCTTTGTTCTATTGCTTTTTCCCAACCGTCAGGTTTCCCAGAATCCATTAAATTTTGAAAAAGCTTTTTCGACTGCTTTGTATTTTGATTTATAAAATCCTGTTCTTCTTTTGTACACACTAAAGTGTTACAAAATATGCAAGGTCCTGACCCTTCTTGGGCACAAACTATTCTTCCACATTTTAAGCAATTATTTATTAACTGATGTTTTGAAGCTTGACAGTCACAGTGGTGACGTCCTTTTAAGAAAATTATATCTTTTTGTTCGCCTTCTCGCGAATAGATATTTACAAATTTAGTTTTTTTCTTAGGCTTGGATGATGAATCTGTAATTTCTGATTCAATATGTTTGGTCTCTTTTTTTTTCCCTGGTTTTTCATTCTCTTTATGTTCATCATTCTTCCTGTAACCTTTCTTATCATCGTTGCATCGACGAACGTCCTTAAAATTTTGGACAAATTTTTTATGCCTCGGATCTGATAAGTCTAATAAGGTTTTTAAATAATCATCAATATCTCTTTCATTTTCGATACTTAATATGTATCTGAAACAAAAAAAAGATTTACTAAGAAATTGTAGCATGTACATTTGAAATGGCTTTTTCAAACTTACTCTGTTAAATCAGGTGGTACTGGAAATGATAACACAGCTGACAGATTATCATGCAACCACTTTGACAATTCTTCTTTACTTTTCATTTCGGATTATTAAAATATAACCTCAAAATTTCGTGTAGTGATGCAACTTTTATGCTGATAAAGGATTTTTCCACAAACTGAAATATTTTTTCACAAAAGTAAATATTTTTCTAACAGAATAATTTAACAGTAATTAAAATTTAACTGAGAAATGAGAAATAAATACAAAATTACGATAGTTTTTGTAATATTTAGATGTCGTCGGAATGTTTTGGATTTGTCTGCTGCCACGTCGGCGAACGAACACCGGAGTGAGCCTCGCACCTCGGCTTCCGTAGCTTCCGTAAATAAGCATATTTCGCATGTATTGAAGGTGAAAATATACCGAAAATGGCCGAATTTGATTTAACCGGTAAAATTGGACAGTATTTAGATCGTCATTTAGTTTTTCCTCTATTGGAGTTTCTCTCCGCTAAAGGAGTAAGTACATGAACAATCGTACCTGTGTATTCCTGTAAACGTGTTGTAATGATCATTTCAGATTTACGATGAAAAAGAATTGCTTCAAGGGAAATTGGACATTTTAAATAAAACAAACATGTTGGATTATGCCATTGACATCAGAAGGTTGCTTTATCCTTCGGAAGAACCGGAGTCATTAAAAGCTAGGAGAAATAATGTTGTAGCTGCCTTGCAAGAACTTCAAAGCGAAGCTTCTGTTATTATCAGCATAATGTCAAATGATGAAACCATGAAGCAAATGGAGACAATGAGAGATTCCAAAACTCTTATTTCATATTTACAATCACATTTTGATGTAAGTTTTCCTAATTAATTTCCAAGTTCATTTAAAAAGATAATTTATTTTTCAGTTCAAACTTGAAATGATGGATACAATGTACAAGTTGGCTAAATATCGATATGAATGTGGGAATTACTCTGTAGCAACTAGTTACTTGTATTTTTACATGCTTGTAATGCCTCCAACAGACAAAAATTATTTAAATGTCATGTGGGGCAAACTGGCATCAGAGATTCTTGTTCAGAATTGGGAAGCAGCTTTGGAAGTATGACTCATTCAATTATTATAAAGATCTCAACCAGCTAAAATGGATTTTTTATTTTTTTTATGAATTGAATTTCAGGATTTAAACAAACTTCGTGATTTCATTGACGGAAACAACTTCAGTCCGTTACAGCTCCTACAGCAAAGGACTTGGCTGATACATTGGAGCTTGTTTGTATTTTTCAATCACCCGAAAGGTCGAGATAACATCATAGACATGTTTCTTTACAGACCTCAGTAAGATATTACATAGTTTTTGAATTTTTAAAGATTATCAACCTTTTTGATTTCATTTACAGTTACTTGAACGCGATTCAAACGATGTGCCCTCATATTTTGAGGTACCTCGCAACGGCGGTCGTCATCAACCGGTCTAGGAGAAGCTCATTGAAAGATCTAGTAAAGGTGATCCAACAAGAATCTTACACCTATCGGGACCCTATAACGGAATTCATCGAACACCTTTACGTTAATTTTGACTTTGACGGTGCGAGGCAAAAACTTCACGAATGCCACACGGTTTTGTTTAACGACTTTTTTCTAATAGCATGCCTCGAGGAATTCGTCGAGAATGCCCGGTTGATGATATTCGAGACCTTCTGCAGAATTCATCAGTGCATTAGCATCGGGTAGGTCTCTTCTTGATTACGTTAAACGATTCAGTTTATTTTATTTTATTAATTTGTATCTTTTTTACCAGAATGCTGGCGGAGAAACTCAATATGAATCCGGACGAGGCCGAATGTTGGATCGTCAATTTGATCAGAAACGCTAGGCTAGATGCGAAAATTGATTCGAAGTTGGGTCACGTCGTAATGGGAACTCAACCTGCATCCCCATACCAGCAATTGGTCGAAAAGATTGATAGTTTATCCGTGAGATCGGAAGCCTTGCAAAATCTCATCGAAAGAAAAGTAAAAGCAAAGCAGGATAGTAGATGGGGAGCTCAGGATTTTTATTAAATACTTGATCAATATATATTTATACCTATTTTACACATGTAAAGTGATTTTCTTGTCATAAATGGAATATCTAAAAAAGGAAATTGGCGGAAAGAATTTAAGTTTTGTTCTTGAAGCCCTTGGAAAACCGGGATATAACATTAAAATTTTCGACTTTTGTGCCAGCTCGACCTCGAGATTACCACTCTTTAGTGGCTTTACTTTCATTTAAGCAAAATTTTTATTTTCCAACTTCAGCATGGTTGGAGTTGTTTAAATGTTATGAGAAATGAGAAATAAATAAAGGGCAATAATAAAATAAATAAAAGGCAATAAGAAATAAAATAATAAAAAAAGTCAATAAGAAATAAAATAATAAAAAAAGGCAATAATGACGGTTTTGACAGAAATCCTACGCCCAGGCTTCAGTTAAATGTAGCTTCCTCCATATAACTGGCAATAAGTTTTTCCAAGTTTCTAGATGAAATTGCCGTTTACCCATACCGTTACTTTCTTAATCAGATCGCTGCCAAGAAAACCAAATTAGAAAATACCCTGGAGATCAAAAACGCTGCCGTGAAAATAAGAGTGATCATAATGATGACTACGACAACAATCAGGAATCACTTTTCAATCCCAAAGAAATCTTTCTGAATAAAAATTCAGATGCATATCGTTAATTTCAATAAAATATGAATTAAACCTTCTTTCTATATTTGGTGGACGAATAAAAATCAAAGAATTAGTCGACCAAATAAGAAAATAGATTCAGATTTTATTAAGACTCCGATTCCACTGCCTGAACCCTCGTTTTCAACGATTTCTACATTTCAGCTCCTCGCCGCATTGGTAACATATTAAGTTGATTCTTGTTGAAGTCATAGTTCAGTTTTCCTAACAAAAAAAAAATCTACCAGGAAGGGTAAAAGTGAAATTAGAAAAAAAAAAAAAAAAAAAAAAAAAATTATGGTGCACTTTTACCTTTAATTTTTTGCAACTTTTTAAACTTCGTATCTTTTTCAACTTTTGAGACCGACTCAACTTTTGTATCTTTCTTGTTCTTTTTGCTAGACATTTGCTTCAGTTCCTCATTCAATCTCTTACAGTCTTTGAAAATTTTTGTCCTAATTAATAAATCCATAAAGAACTGCAAATGCTGACAATCAAGTCCCGAGCATTGATTCATGGTTTCTAAGAATTTTGGATATTGTTTTTTGATTCTGTTAAATGATAAATTAAAAATAATGGATTTAATATTTTTAACTTGGGGAGTTTTATTGAAAACTTCTGCGCAAGTTCGCAGAATCAAACTGACAACATCAACCAATGCAGCAGATGGAACTTTGAGACCTTTATCTGGATTTGTTATGTTTTCGAAAGTCTTGAAAACGAGGAAAATTTTTTGCTTATCAGGCAAGTCACCTTTGGTTTTATCTAACAAGATTTCTTTGCAATTTTTGCAATCAAATTTATTAAGGCATTCATAAGCCACATATCCTGCCACATAAACATTTGCACATGTTTCGAGAGTAGCTTCGGCTTTTTTGATGCTGTACTGAGCTACTTCGAACGGATTTTCGTCATCGTCAGCGTTGTCGTATTCATCAGTGGTTTCCTCTATATACTCGGCATTATCGTTTTCTTGAGTGTCATCGGTATTTTCTTCAGATGGTGAAGCATTGTTTTCGGTTTTTGTTGTATTAGCTAAAGAATTCGGATCAAGATCAAGGAAATAATCATCATCGGCTTGGCAATTGCCCAGATCGGTAAACTTGAATAAACTCATTGTTGATATATGGCTAAAACGGCACCTGAATGCTTTAGCCGATGGATTAGTGTTATGCCCGTTTTGCCTCATCATCGAAAAAAAATGTTCCAAGGGATCTTGGCTGCAGCGGTTTGTAAGGAGGAAATACGGAATTTTTTTGGGGGCTTCTGCTACGGTCGGGTTTGTTACAAATTCTGTATTATTCTGGGAACTCCAATAGGTCTCCTCCTTATGGTATAAACCCAATATTCCTTTGATGGTGATGATCATGCCATCAAAGCAAGGAGGCCTTGTTTTTTTCTCTACGAGCATTTTCTTTTTTTTGGCAAATACAACACGAACCTTTTGAAGACCTTGAAAAAACTTGAGAGCTCTGTCAAAAAGTTCAAAATGCCACATATGGTTAACTGAAAGTGGTCTCCTAAATGGGTTGGGGTCGCTCAAATTTCTGCTATTCAACGAGTCAAAAAGGTCATTAAGCATCTTGAATAATTCGGCCGTATTATTTGCCGTGTCACTTTTCAGTTGGCCGGTCTCCTTAGCAGTCTTTATGGCCGCTTGAGCAGCATTGCTAAAAGCTTGGAGAGCCAATTTACAAGACATTCGTTGGAACGAATTCGGTTTTATATGTCGTTCTGTAATTTTGGGCATAAGTCGACCTGTTGGGCTTTTTATGTCAATAAAATAAGTGCTTCTGAGATCGTTCCACTTGTACACTTTCCCTTCGGCATCTACAAAATTCCCGTTTAACAGATTATTTCTGAGGCTTTTCATTAAGTGGGGAGGATCGAAAATACAAAAGATCTCCTTTCCTGCAATTTCAACCTCAACGCAGTCTGGTGAAATTTTTAATTCCTTATTGTAATACTTCTGATTCTGCGGACCTTGATCACCAATTAATAATTTTGGGTTTAGACCTACTTCTACTGTCTTTTCTACAGTTTTTTCTATGACTTCTTTAATTATTTCCGGTTCCATGCCATTATGGGTAATATAGTAAGATAAGGGAAATTTCCATGAGCTGTACAAGCCTCTTAACATAACAACAAACCCGTGAGTGCCAACGAGTTTGCGTTTTATTTTAGAGTCTACACCTAAATCTTCGAACCCTTCAACAATGTCTAAGCTTTTTGAATATTCAAAGCATTTTAAAATGGACATTTCATCAAAAGTTATAATGCACCGCTTTTGCCTAGCTGACATGTTTTCCGCTTTAATTTTAAGAAAATTTAAAATTAATTGGTTTAAGCCAGCCGCAAAACGAACAGCTTGAAACCAATTTTTCACGGTCGACGGACATGGTAAAACGATGCCATTTGCCCTTAGATATCGATAAGCAGCGGAGGACTTATAATACAAGGACATGGCAAATTTTCTTTCCGCTCTGGACCACACTTTTTTCTTTATGTTAGCTTTTAACTGCATGCCAACAAAAAGTCTGCAGTTTTTGTTTAATTTACTTAACGTTTCTTGCAACAGTTTTTTTTTCTCATTTTCCGCTTTAATTCGATTTTTTTTCAACCTATCTATCATCTTCCTTTTCAAATTTATTGTCCTTCTCAATCGAATTACGCTCCTCTTCAATCTTTTCTTTTGAGGCGTGTCGTTCAAGTCTTCGCTCAAATTCATTTTTCGCTTAGTAGAATATGTGCTATCTGGCAAATTAATAACACTACGAATGAATTTGAGGGAAGATTTGGGAGTAGAAGGATGGTTTTCAGTACTAAAAGTAGGAGTGTCAATAGGAGTCGAAGTAGAGAAAGAAGCAGCAGCGGTCTCAATATTACTGTTACTAGCAGCAGAAAAAGAAGTTTCAAAAGTAGAAGAACGAGTAGGGGTCAAAAAACATATAGGTGACGAAGGTGGTATATTTTGATAATTCAATTTGGCGAACAATCGTTTATTGAAGCTGCAGATGCAGAATATGTTTTTACCGGAGTTTTTATTTTTAATGTGACAGGCGATGTTTCCCCCTCAGTTTCTTGAAACCTTGAAGTTTCAGAATTAGAGGAACGAGTAGAGGCCGAAAAACGAATCGGCGATGAAAATGGAATATTTTGGTATTTGGACTTTACCGAACTATCTTTTTCGGAAGCTGCAGATACCGTGGAATAACATTTCCTGGGAGTTTTACTTTTTAAGGTGACAGGCAATGTTTCACCCTCAATTAACTGAGACTTTGAAGTTTCAAGAACTGAGGAGTGAGTAGGGGACGTGAAGTGAGAACGTAAAGGCGACGAAGGCTGAATTTTTTGGTATTTTGATTTCGGCGAATAATCCTTTTTCGAAGCTGCAGCTGTGGAACAATGTTTTACCTGATTTTTCATTCTTAAGGTCTTAACTTGCGATATTTCACCCTGACATTCCTGGTATTTCGTAGGAACTGCTGTATCCTTGAGATTTTTTCTGGTTATTGTGTTAATGTACATCTCGTCTGTAAAATGTACACAACATAAATACTGATTATGTAGTTTTTCGTTACTTAGAGTCGTCAGATAAGCGTTTCCTAAAATTAAAAAAAGAAAAAAAAGTTAGTTCATGGCACACAGATTCTTTAAATGTTTTGATAGATTTGGTCAGGATTAATGGCAGCTATTGAAGTTCAAATTATTTCGTCCCCGCCTCCCCTTTTTTTCCCTAAAGCATTCATTATTTTAAATCGTAAGATGCTTTGAAATGGCTCTGGTTTGAAGCGAAATCTTGCCTTAAGGAAAGTAACAGCGACTTTGATCGATATCTTCCACCCCGAATAGTCAGAGACGTAATTTTCTATGCGCAGAGTTGTGCAGTTGCACCACCCAAGATTTAAAATTTTTTTTTTTTTTTTTTTTTTTTTGCAAAATCCAATATTTTTTACTGTGCAATTTCGATTCATTTGAGCCTTGGCAAAAGTAAATAGGGCAATTTTTGTGATCAATAAAAAAAAATTAATTCTATTATTGGATCGAACGGTCACGCACAATCTCATTATTTTTCAAGTAACTGATGGCCCGTCTTGGAAACCTTCTTTTGAATATTATACTAAAAATCACCCTTATCTATCTACTATACAGATTTATGACCCTTTACAAATCTCTTTTTTTTCTTTTTTTTTTTTTCTATTCGGTTTTTTCGGAACTATATACAGCTACCAGGAATCTTTTTAAGAATTTTTTTTCTTTTAGGTCGTTCGCTTTCTTCTGGTTTTTTCCCCCGCACAGTGGGCCAGAAAAAATTTTGGACAAAAATCGATTAAAAATTTTCAAAATTTTACATAATTGATAGGACAACATTACTTTTAGGTTGTTTCTATTCCTTATAAACAAAAAAATTATTCAGAACATTTTTATGCTTTTTTATATTGTTTTTAACGCACTTTTTGTTAATAATGACATAAAATTTGTTAACGCTGTAGGAGTGTAGGTATGTAAAAAAATCAGCAAATCATTTTAATTTTTAAAGTACGTGGCTTTTTCTCGAAAGCGGTAATCGAAATATGATTTAATGATAGTCAGGTATCATGGAGTGTAAAGCATTACCCCTCCAAACATTTTTTTCCGGTGGTAATTGGTTTTTAGAGTTAATTAAATCAAAAATTGTATTAAAAATATTTTTCAACTAAGCTTTCAGTGGGTTTATTTAAGTCTTGAAGATGTCTATGGTCTCATTATGAAGCCTAAAGTTGCAAAATCAAAAATCTGCTTACAATTTTTGCGCCTAAATTTTGTCCAAAAATTTTTTTTTTTTTCTGGCCCACTGTGCCCCGTTAAAAAATCAACAAATCATTTTAATTTTTAAAGTATGTTGCTTTTTCTCGACAGCAGCACCGCCCAAAGAAAAAATGAAATTTATAGTAAAAGTAGAAAAATATAGTCAAATTCCTAATAGATTAAAGGGTTTAAACAATGTAAGGAGATTTTGATCTCAAGTTCTTGGAAAGATCACATTCAAATGAATTGGTGTCTTCATTCATCCGAATACTCAAAACCTGTTTTTTTTTTCTTTTTTTAAAAGGATGAGGTGCAAATAAATGGCAAGCTGTTATATTTCCCTTCCATTTTCTATTGTCAAACGTGTCTAGACATTCCAAGCCTGAAAGTGAAAGTTTTGTTTCTTTATCTTAAGAAATTAAAAAAAAAGAAAAAAAAATGCTTTACTTTCCAGTATCTTTCACTTGGACAGACCCAAGCAAAATCAGCAGTTCGTTCAAAGCGATCAAAATATTTTATTTAAAGGATCTTTTTCCCAGCAATTTATTTAAATCGGATCAAACGAAATACGGAACAAATTGAAAAATAAACGATTGGCCTAAATATTTTAGTCAGTAAACTTTGGGATTATATTTTCAAAACGTATAACCCAGAATGAATTTTTTTTCTTTCTTTAACTATGTATATGTTACAGTCCAAACCAAAGTTAGGCATTACGCGCAGTGCCTAACGGCCAGGCATACCCGAAATGGGAAGCTTAATTTTAAAAATTTCGGGTAATGCCTAGTCGTTAGGTACTACGCGTAATGTCTAACGAGTTTTAGTCATTACGCGAAATGCCTAACTTTGGGTTTGGACTGTAACATATATTTGTATATTCGTATTTTTAAGACACCCTTAACACCGCAACATCGTTATAAACGCTTACAACCTGAGTTTAGGCAATTCAGCGCAACAATGTTTTCCCAGTCAAATCCCCCTGAGTATAGGGTTGTTTCACATAACTATTTTTTAAATCGCCTAAAATGTTGGAGGTAAAAATAAAATTGCATTCTGAGTTGTAATTTTTTTTTGTTTTAACTTGTCATTATCTCAAAAAAAAAAAAAAAAAAAAAAAAAAAAAAAAAAAAAAAAAAAAAAAAAAGAAAAAAAATTAAAAAAATCGGGCGAAAAATTTATGCATTTGAAACGATTTCGAAAAGCGGGACAAAAACAAACGGCCTTCTTTTAACCAATTGTTTTTATCGTTCTGTTGTATTTGCCGTCATTGCATAATAAGAAATACATAGGCCTAGTCGCTATATAATTCTCAAAGGTGCAGAACGATAAAAACAATTAGTTCAAAAAACGCTATCCCGCTTTTCGAAATCATTTCAAATGCATCAAGTTCGGCCTAATTTTTTTATTTTTTTTCAGCTAATGACAATCTGGAACTAAAAAATTCCAACTCAAATGCTTTCGTATTTTTTTCTCGAATTTTTTAAGCGGTTTAAAACATTAAATTAAATTGTGTGAAACAACCCTACTGAACCACTAGGATTAAAATGAGTTTCCGTAGGTTTTTTAGGCGATGGTAAGTTGCTACACGGTTGGACTTTTTATGAAAATACAATGAGTAAATTGCTATACGGAATTATGTAAGTTGCTATACAAGGGATATATAAATTGCTACACAACTCAAAATTGAAAGTTTTGACAATTTTATAAAAATAATTAAAAGAACTGCTTTTATTTTAAGTTAACTTGCTTCAGTCTGTCGTTGCTGGTTAGCATGGCCGAGTTTAGGGGGAAAAAAAAAAAAATTGTTGGATCTCGGCGGTTTTAAAATTTTTATTGCTCCTCAAGCAAAAATGTGTATACCGCCAAGTAATGGCGGTATACACAAAAAACATGCAGAGGAAATTTTTATTTATTTATTTATTTATTTAATACATATATTGAGATCAACAGCGTGAGCGGCCCAGTACAGATTCAATTTGATTAGTTCCTATAAATATTTCATTTTTCCAAGAAATTCAAAACTGCTTTAGGGAAGGGGGGGGGGCAATTCTCTCAGTTGGGCTAAGTATTTAATTATCACAGAAGGGGGAGAAAAAAAAATAGACGGTATTTTTAATTTTTCTTTTTCAGATGGATATTTAATTCATGATTTTTCTTTGTTACTATTTTTTTATACTTCTGTACCCAACTAACATTTTATGAGTATTAACAAGATTCTCCAAGATCTTAAATTTTTTGGTAAAGATCCTCTTAGTGCATTGGAGGCATGTAACGAGAGAGTGGGCAAAAGGGACTTAGTCCCCCAAAAAGTTTCAGCCAGAGCTGCGAATTTTTTTGACATACAGTGGGTGGATGGAGCAATAATGTATGTTTGCGTTTTGTGCATTGGTAGTATTTCAAATAAAATTCTCACCTGAATTTGTTATCCATGTAGCAGCTCGCTCTGGATCTTTTTTAGCAGGAAATCTGTGGAACACTATTTCCGAATTCAGTTTTTTGGAATTCGAACATCCTTGATACTGGCACAAGTTCCCCGACATCGTTTTCACAGATAAATAAAATCTTACGGAAATTAAATAACACTAACTGATTAAATTTTTATTCAAATAATCACTGCACTAACAATATTGTATAACATAAAATTATTTGTAGTTCAAATTAATCCGTTGAAACTATTTCACTGCGTAGATAACTTTTTCCAAAGATACCACAATTTTTTATTGTAATTTTAAAAATTTGATGCAGATCTTAATATATGTTCACACAATCAACAAAAAGAAGCACATAAAAAAATTAAAAACTTTATAATCACAAAAAAAAAAAAAAAAAAATAACCGTGATGCTTCCGAATTTACCGAGAAGAAATAATCTTAAACATAAAACCAAAAGGATTTTCAAACCTTTTTTTCTTTGCTTTTTATTTTTTTAAAAAATTTTGACCAATCAGATGAAGTTGTATATTTCTTGGAAATATTCAGTTCTTGGGATTTTCTGGGTTTGCTTTAACAAAAGAAAGCGGCGTTATTTCTTGAAAGGAAAGCGATTCAAAGTAACAAAGGAAAAAAATTGTCCATCATGAATAGGAGGTAGTATAAATGTCACCATAATTGGTCCATCAAGAAAAAACCAATAAATCGGTACTGCGATGAGTTTAATAACCTTATCAAAAAGGGTGGGAAAAAAAAGTTAAAAGTGCAGGTATCCAAAAGCCTTTAACTTAAATTGTGCAAAATCGAAAATAAATTATTTTCATTAAAATACTGTATTATGGTAACATGATGGCATTTCCCTAATGCATGATCGATCGGTATACAGGGTTGCGATTCCGATGCCGATGCCGACGCCGACGCCGGCCGCGGCCGGGCAAAACAAAAAAAATTTCGATGCCGACGCCGACGCTGAGTAGTTATTTAAAAATCGTCGACGCTGACGCCGACGCCGAATCCGGTTTGTCGAAAAATTTCCGACGCCGACGTCGATGCCGATTCCATTCAAATATTTGCGATTCCTCCATATGAGAAATAAAAAATGACTTCCTAAGTTTATTTTTAAAATATTAATTTCTGTCATAAATTTTAATTGAGTTGTTGTGAATCGCATTTATATCACTCAAAAAAACCGATCAATTTAGATTTCTTCACTCATTTTTTTTTTCTATATAGTCAAATCGGTTATTAAATTTAATTGCAGTTGTAAAAAAGTTAAGAGAAAAATATTTTTTAAATTGAACATTTTTCGCGATTCCGGAGTCGACGCCGACGCCGACGCCGACGCCGGCTTTGAATCAGATTCCGATGCTGATGCTGACGCTGACGCCGGCTTCAACTTCTGTTCCGACGCTGATGCCGACGCCGATGCCGATTCCGGTTTTTTTTCTCATCGATTCCGATGCCGATGCCGATGCCAGTGAAAATTCCATCGGCATCGCAACCCTGCTCTTTGAATTTACATGCGTTGACGATGCATATATTTAATTTACTTTCCTAATTTTCTAACTACGAAGATCATTCGGAACCGCAAAAACCTTACTCTCCCTTTATTTTAAGTTGAAGGCGCATTTACGCGATCTTTTACTCCCAAGTGGTTTTTTTAAAGAGATTAACCGCAACTGTTAGAAAAAAAAAGTCAGTGCATTTGTTTCCTTTCTGCATTCAAGGTGTGAAAGACTTAAAAAGCTTTTGAAGGATTTTCGGCCTAGTTTCTTGTCAAGTAAATTACTCGTCCAAATTTTTCTGAAAATTATCTTTCAGATGGTTTTCCTCGCTCTTCCAAAAAGTTACAAATAAGGGCAGAAAAAATTATTTTATGCCATTAGATAATTATAATGTTCTGGAATTAAACCCAGCGGTTTCAGCGCCATCAGTTGTTTGCATCAGAAACTACGTGGTACAACTAGTGCCATCTTTTGGCTGCATCATCGTCCTCAAAACGATGCTAGCGCCTCACTTTGGCTGCATCATTACACATACCCCTCGTATTCCCTATTGAATTGGCTTTCTGTATAACTTTTTCTTCTGTGATGGGGCATCCTAATGGGAGCAGTCTCCCTAGGATGTCATTTGTTTTTTTTTAAATCTGGGGGAAAACAGAACGACAATATGGCCGTTAACTGTACATACAGTGGTAAACAAAAAATTTATTGATATACCGTAATGTGTAAAAAATTGCAAACAATTACTTCTTTTACCTCAAAAATAGTAAAAGACAACGTTTTATATATAGAAGAATTTAAAATGTGAAATTAATTTACAAATCAATTTTCTATTGTTTACCTACTGTACGCCATTTTACCGTTCTGTTTTCCCCTAGATTTAAAAGAAACAAAAGACATGTTAGGGAAGTTCTTTTGTACAGGATGCCCGGTCTAGTATATATGTCTATGATTCGACCTTCATTACACATCAACAAAAGTTTTTAAAGCTTGATGCCGCAGCAGCTGCTCTCTAGTTTATCCGCAAAAGTTAAACAGCATAGTTTAAGATGCCTTGCTGGTATTACGAGAAGGAAGAATTAAAAAATACTCCAACTAGAAAAGATGAAATCGACTACGAAACTGAGTGTCGATACAGGGAAGAAGGGGCCAGATTTATCATGACTGCTGGTACCAAAATGAAATTGGGATACAACACCATAGCTACAGGAGTTGTATATTTTCACCGGTTTTACATGTTTCACTCATTTCGGTGAGTAGTTCCTTGCATTGTTCTATAAAGAAATAAATGGATTATTGTGATGTGTTATTGCATAACAGGTTATATTTCTTTGCAGAAATTTTCCTCGTTATGTGACAGCCTGCAGTTGCCTTTTTCTAGCTGGAAAAGTGGAAGAAACTCCGAAGAAGTGCAAAGATATTATTGAAGTGGCTAGAAGTGAGTTAGATGATTTTCAGTTTCAACAGTTTGGTGAAAATCCTAAAGAAGAAGTAATGGTCCTTGAAAAAATATTATTACAAACAATGAAATTTGATTTACAAGTGGACCATCCATATCAGTTCTTGTTAAAATATGCCAAATGCATAAAAGGTGATAAAAAAAAGTTAAACGGTATTGTTCAAATGGCTTGGACATTTGTAAATGATAGTTTGCGCATGACAACATTATGCCTTCAGTGGGAACCAGAAGTGATTGCAGTAGCCCTCATGTATTTAGCTGGAAAGCTTGGTAAATTTAAAGTAGTGGACTGGTTTGGGAGAACCGAAAAACATTTGTTCTGGTGGGATATGTTTGTGGAAGGTGTGACAATGAAGTTATTAGAAGATATTTGCCACCAAGTGTTAGATGTATATACAAAAGATCAACGAAATCCGGCTCCGGCTCCTGCTACAGATTTATCTCCACTTTCAAAAATAAATGCGTACAAAAAATCAAAGATGCTGCCTATACCAACTGTTGCGTCTCCAAATACAAGTCAAATAACACCTCCACCTCCTGTTGGGAAACCGATTACACCGTTTATTGGAACTGTTGAAGTTCCTGGTCCAGATGAAGCTCTTTTATTGGCCAATGAAAACAGCAGTGACTCACATTATCCATACCCGCCATTATACAGTAATCCTCCACCTCGTTTGCCAATGTTTCCAGCATCATTTCCAGCACACCCAGGATCATCAGGACATCCAGGATCTCCTGTTCCTGTTCCACCTGGACCTGGAGTGATACCACCTATGCCTCCAACATCTTATCCTACTTCTTTTTCTTATCCCCCTCCTCCATTCCTTTATCCCCCAGCTGGAAATACCCCTCCACTGAAGTTTTAGGCGAGACAGCCATCAAATTATTTGCCTTCTCCATATATCTTATGTAAGTCTTAAAATTAATTTTATATGTAAGATTTTTTTTTTTTGTGTTTTAAAAAAAAAATATAACAAGACTGTAAAATTAACAATGGACTTTTTTGTTGAACGTCTCCAAGCTTCCTATGTCATTAAATATTTTTAATTTCTCTGGGAAATTATTTTAGAAAAACACAGTATTTGTACGGAATTCCAATCCATTTAAAGCCATAGTTTTATAAATTGAAGTTAATCTCATGATGCAGTAAGATCTGTCGATCATATGAGTCTAATCGGCGGAAAACATTTTAGTATTAGTAGATTCAGGGCACCTTCCTCATGCTTAAAAAACGCAATTTCAAATTTGACCGCAAAAACAGCGACTTTAATATATATTTTTTTTTTGGAATTATGGAAAACCTGTTAAGCTATTAATGATATAACAATCAATAGAGCAATAAAAATTTGATTTATTTTTTGAATATAACTTAAAACTAATAATGTACTGAATTTAAATTGAAGTATAGACCTAGAAAAATAATATATTAAAATATATAAACAAAATCTTTAACTCATTTTCACTATTTTAAAAAAGATTATTATTTGATTTTTTTCCATTTCCACTGATTAAAAAAAATTTAACAATAAAGCTTAATAAATTAATTATCGTATAAAAAGATTTTGATAAAAATTTCATAATGAAACAGAAAACAAAAATGGAAGCTCAATTTTGATGTAAAAATACTGAATTAAATGCAATAAGTTTCAAAAAACTGAAAAAAATCAGTCTGAATCCTCATCTTCGTATTCTTCTGGGCTAAATGTTGCCGCTTTTTGGGAATTTCGATTTGATTTACTCATTTGTAATAAATTTTTCAGACTCAAGTCCATTGTTAAAACCTCAGGTGTTTCTCCATTATTGTTTTTCATATTTGGATCAGCTCCATGTTTGATTAATATTTCAGCAACTTGATAATGATTTTTAGAGGCTGCTGCATGTAATGGTGTATCCCCAAAATGATTCTGGAATTCAAAGTAAATTGTAATAAAAAACAGAAATTTTAAAAAAATATTGAAAAATCATACTTGTGCGTTCAAAGGAGGATTTAATTGTTTTAAAAGGCACTCTAAGCAGTCTAAATGGCCGGAATGTGAAGCCCAATATAATGGGGTATTGCCCATTGAATCAAGACCAGTTGATGATACTCCTTGGTTTAGGCATTCTTGTAAAAATGATAAGTTTCCTCTTCTAGCAGCTTCATGAAGAGGCTCCCTTACTTCCTCAACTTGACCTTCAACTGAAAAAAATTATAGTAATGTCATTACGAAAAAAACATGTATTTTCCAAAGCAGAGAATCATACCATAATTATATGGAATTAACCCTGTTTTAGAACCACATCGTGCTTTCCACCATTCTGGATTTGTTTGATCGAAAACGTATAAGAGATCTCCTTCCTCAAATGATAATTCATCAGGCTGAAACAGAAATGGAAGGCTTGAATATCAAATTATTATATGAATATAAAATATGTGACATACTTGTCTAGCTGTATATTTATAAAGAGCCCGAACTACTTTTATGGTACCTGAAATTCAAATTAAAAAATATATTTAAATCAAAATTTAAAATTTAGCTCAAATCTATAGATTTGAGCTAGAGAAAAAACTTACCAGGTTTGGGGTTAGGAATCGGTTTTGGCAACGAGTTTCTAGATTGCACACTATTCATTTTATGTTAAAAGGGATGGGAAATTAAAATGGAATTATTATGTTAAAATAAAAAATAAGAATCAAAAATTGTGGTTAAAAATAAATTAAAAAATTAATAAATCACACAGTTGTACTTATCTAATGAGAGACCCTACATAATTAAAAATGCAAGAATGACTGATAATTGGACTCCATATTGAGTAGCCTGTATAATTAGTATAGAAGTATGAAAAATGGCGCCTAGTATGGTTTTACCGGCTTATTATAGGGTCTCTGTAGGGCGAGAACAAGTAAACAAGACTTTTATATAAAATCCCAAGATAAATATACCTGTTTCACTTATGTAAAAAGATATATTTAAATTACTTTGTGGACATCGCGATAGATGGCACTAGAGAGTCAAAAAAAAAAAAAAAGGGTTGGCTAACCTGTAATTATTTTAATGGCGGGTTTTCGTTTGTAAACACATATGTAAGTATTATTTGCCGTTTTTTTCTGAAAAATGGCTGAGGAAATTGTGTCTCTTAAGGGCGAATGTACCCAGGTTTTAGAGGAAGTTCTTCTAGCATTATGTAGTGATAAATCCGCTTTTTCCAGTAATCATTTCGTAAGTGATTTAGCAATAATAACAATAATAATAACTGCATTATGCCAAACTTAATTTTTTTTTTTTTTTTTTTTAAATATTACAGACTTTCCGTCAGCTTTTTCCTCCAGGAGAAGCTATGATGCTTGATAAAATATTAAAACTAGGAGAGGACTATAGCTTATTAAAGAAGTACATAACTTCTGTGGAAAATAAAGCTTTAGATGAAAAAGAAAAAGTAGGGTTATATACATTGACATTTGTAGAGCATTTGGATCAAGTTCTAGAGCCTTATTATCATGATATTTTACTATTGGAGCGAGATGTTGTGGAGAACCAACAAACATCTCTGCATTATATATGGAGTAAAATTCACAGGCATTCAGAACTTCTATGCGGGCTGAATTCATTAGTTAATACAATATCAAGTCAAAATGTTAAAGGTTGTATGATATTGCAATATTTGCATGAGAGATTGTTGTCAGATGTTGGATTGGTTAAATCTGCTATTGAACAGTATGTGTCAAGATATACTGTGAAATAATTGATTGACTTTAATTTTGGAATTTTATTTTTAGCATCATCGTAGGAATGAATGAAGAATTATTCTCACAAATGACAAATTGGTTGTTGTATGGAGAGTTAGTAGATAGTTACAACGAATTTTTTATACATCTTAGCCCAGTACAGGTGGCAAATGAAGAGAGCACACCATTTGAGGAATATTGTGTAAATTTGGACATGCTTCCAAATCATATTAGTTTGTCACTGGCAGAGAAGATTTTAAACGTTGGGCAAATGGTTTTGTTTTTAAGATCAAACCCTGATAATTTGAATGAAAAAGGTAGGTATCCAAAAACTTTTCAATGTTTCTGAATTTAAAATTTTTGAAATAATTTATGTCTATTAACTTTGAATTTAATTTTTTTTCCAGATAATCAAAAAACCGGAAACTGCATTAACGAAAGCGGAATTTTCGGGGAAAAAGAAAAACAAATGAGAGAAAAATTATCAAACGTTAAAAAAATTACGAAATGGAATGAAAACAAATCAGTTGAGAAATTTGTGGGAGAAGTTTCTTCTTGTGTCACCCAACAGTTATGGACATTAGCAGTTCACAATGCAAAATTGCTGGATGAATTACGACTAGTCAAAGAAGTTTTTTTGTTGGGGAGAGGAGAGCTTTTTCATGAATTCATAAGTCAAATTGATTGTTATGTTCGGAAAGGCTTGGGTAGGAATTTAGATTTAAATCAAATTTTTCAAGAGTCTGCCAGGAAAGTTTTAATAAAAGAGGAATCATTGAGCAGATTTAGTATAGAGCTTGAAAAACAATCTACTTTTGGGAAATATAAAAAAGACATGGGAGAATGGAACTGTATCACAGTGAAATATGACATTCCTTGGCCGCTGCAGCTTTTATTTACGTCTCACGTGCTCAACGCTTATAACAGTATTTTTAGGTTTTTATTAAGACTAAAAAAGATTCAAGTGAAATTGGTAGATTGCTGGCTGCTGGAAAAGTCGAAAAGGTTAGTTTATTATTTTTTTTATTAAAATGAAACTAGCGCAATATTAGCCATCTAAAAATTTTGGCTTTTAGTGTGGCTCCAGCTTTGAGAATCAAACTTAGTTGAACTTTTAATTGATCTTAAAATTTTTTTAAGGTATCGTAATGAGGACAGTTTAAAAAGGCGTCAGCTCCTTCGAAATTTATGGTTTTTAATAAACAATCTCCAGTATTATCTTCATGTAGACGTTTTAGATAGCCAGTTCATGATTTTCGAAACTGCCGTGGAAAACAGCAAAGATTTCGAAGAAATTCAAAAAGCTCATTTGATTTTTACAGAGAATTTAATCAGTCAGTTGTTCATTCATGTTAGTAAAAGAAAAAGAAAATAATTAATTGTTTCTAAAAATTTTTATTTATTAATTTTTTTTTTTTTTTTTTTCTCATTAACAGAACAACGCAGAATCAGATGCATCCGCCAATCCAGTCTACCGAAGCATGAGCAAAATAATCGAATTATGCGAAGAGTACTGTTACGAAATCGAAATCCACGCCGATACAGAAATCCAAGAAGAAAAAATAGATTATTTATTACTTAAATTTGACGGATGCGTCGAATTTTTATTAAAACTATTAACGGCTCTAACGAAACAAGCTTCTCACCCGTGCAGTCAGTACCTCTCGCAGTTTCTGCTGAGATTAGATTTCAATTCGTTTTTTTCGAATCAGTTCTCTTCGAATTTAATGTCCGCTTATACTTAAAAACATTTATATATTTATAATTCATGCGGTCGTCACAGACTACATAAATTTTTTTTTTTATTCGGGCACTTTAAGTGAATCAAACATTAGCTTAAAAAATTTAAATGACATTGTAAATAAATAATTTAAGCGTTAAATTATCAATTTAAATAAATTAATTATCGTGCATTCCTAAAGTCCCGTTATGAGTATAATACTTGAATCTGATCATGTAGATAGTTTGCATAATTTATATAAACATGGAAATATTAAAATGATAAGAGCCTTAAATGATTATTGTTAATTTAGAAAAATTGTAGGACTTCAAGTAAAAGAATTTCCACGACCTTTAAAGTTATAAGTTGTTTCCAGGCTTAAATTCTGACTAATCAGTTTACTAACAGCACATGCTCAAATTTGAATAATCGGTTGGCAAAGCCTTTAATTTTTTAAAATCCTATTATATTTCAAGAATAAAAAGTATGTACAGTACATATCAGAAATTTAATTACACAATACATGTTAAAAAGAAAAAAAAAATGAATGCTAAAGTGTCTTGCTCTTTAATTTCTTGGAGCTAATCGAATGTTAAACCCTCCAACCATTTTCATTGTGACTTCGCTTTTGATTTTGACATCCTCCAGTTTCATATCACAAAGTATTTTATATTTTGATAATACATGATATAACATAACTTTCATTGCTAGATTTGCATAATTTTTGCCTTAAAAAAAAAAAAAAAAATTAATTTTTAATTTAAAAATTGAAATGTAAATTTTTTACATTACCTATGCAGTTTCTTGGCCCTCCGCTAAATGGAACATAGGAATATGGGTGTCTTTTTGCGACTTTTTCCGGAAGGAAGTTATCCGGATTAAACTTTTCAGGTTCGTCCCAATACGCAGGATCTCTGTGGGTTCTTAAAATCACGACCGCTACTGATGCTCCTTTAGGAACAACACAAGTGGCTGAAAATACTCAGTTAATTAGCAACTTGTTTTTAATTAATTAAGAAATCAACTTTTCTTTTTTTTAATTTTTTGTACTTACACAATGGCACGGTAGCAGTACTCTGCCTAAATATAACAGGCCCTACGGGATATAACCTCAACGTCTCTTTTATAACCCGATCCATGTATTCAAATCTGGTTAAATCTTCAGCCTCTAAATCTCTTCCTTTTAAATGATCTTGAAGGGCCACCACTTCTTCGTATACTCTTTCTTGTACGTCTTTATGAATTCCTAACATAACTAAAATAAAGCAGACGGTTGCTGCTGTGGTTTCGTAACCGGTGATGATCATGGTCACTACTTCATCCCTTAGCTCTTTGTCGTTGAAGTTTTGTCCGTTTTTATTAAGCTCGACCAATTGTCTAAAAAAACTTTTCCTTACGTTTTTATTGTTTTCGTCCGATTCTGAAAAAATAAATAAATAAATAAAAATTAAAATAAGTAAATAAATAATTAAATAAATATATTTTCTTTGAATATGTTAATTCCGGTTAATTCGCATTAAGCAAAATGGCGCTCAAAGGTACCCAGCAAAAAAGGTTACGACATGGTGACGCATCACATTTTGGTCATCAGACATGGTCATTTTCCGGTTTTCACGAGGTTTTCTACGTCAAAACTACGCATTGATCTCTATTATATACGCTAGATTTACAACTGATTTTCTTCACCTATATTTAACTTATGAAATAAAAAAAAGCTATCGCGAACCCAGTTTGACGCCAGTGCACTACCTCCGAGATCCAGTTTTCATTAATTAGCCAAATGATTTTAAACATTTTTGTGTACAAGATGAAAGAATAAATGATTAGAAATTTGCAACTAGATGTCACGACATCACAAAATATTGCAATTGCAATCTTTCCTCGAAAATACAGAAAGCAAATATGATCGTTATTCAATTGTTTACAAAAAATTGATAAAGAAGGTAGTGCATTGGAGTCAAATTTGGTTCGCCATTTTACCCGTCAGTTGGGAATCTAGCGTAAATAATAGAGATCAATGAAACTACGTGTGTGACGTCTTATTGCGTCACATTAACGTCACCTCGGTTTCGAAAAGTTGGGACCACGGCAGTATAGACACAGAAGAAAAAGTTATAACTTTTTGTGGTATAGACGTCTATACATACGGCAGTGCGCCGCCATCGTTGTTTACAAATCTCAACGACCAATCAAAAAGCGTCTCGCGTACAAGTAGCGCTTACGGTGGTAGAAAGTAAGAACTAACTTTCGTGTAGTTAAGCTGGACTATTCTTTGCTCTGTGAGCTGGACAAGATCTTCCATGTATAAGGTATATGGCCGTGCTATACTGGCCCATTTTCTCATTCCCTCGGAATTACCTGATTTCGAATTTAATTCCTCTAATATCATCTCTTTCTTTTTGTCTTCTAGCATAGGCTCGGTGGATTCTTTAACGATTTCTCTCAAACGGATGTATTCTTTTCCTTCGTTTGTTCTGTAGAATATGAAATCGTAGAACAACCATAATTTAAACATTCTGTTGTAGGTAATGTTCATTAACCTGGAAAAAAATAAGGATGCAAGTAAGCATCAATTTTTTAAAAATCCAAGGAGAACTACAGCATTTTGTGCTCTTTTACTTAATGCTTTACCTTTCGGCTGCTAAAGTCGCAGGTGAAACCGGCTGAGTCTGAGCATCGATATGATTTTCCAGAGCTGTTTCAGTAATAAAATCCAACGAACAATTCCTCACGTAGGGGAAAACATTGAATTCCTTCCCGTCTTTTTGCTCTTCGAGGACTTGAACCAAAACTTTGCTTTGACGATCAAAGATTTTAACGAAATGCTTTAAAACCGACGGGTGAAAAGTTGGAGCTATGATTTTCCGGTGTTTCTTCCATAGATCACCTACGCTAAGATTTTAACTTTTAATAGAAAGCCAGTATAAATTTTCTTATTTTTTTTCCCCCGATAAGTAAAATAATGAATTTATACCTGAAGCATTCAAAAGTCCTTCCCCTAAGACGTCGTCAAAAAATTTGTACATTTGATTTTTTTCAATTAATTTGCTGTTGGTCATCAATATTTCCAGGTCCTCGGGCCTGCTTATGTGGATTACCAGCATTTGGCCCAACCAAATTCGAGCGGTTCCATCGTATTTTTTCATCAAGTCGACGAGATAATCGAGAACCTCTGGAAAATAAAATACAGATGAAGGATTTTGAATCGGAGAGATAAAGAATTCTAGGATCTACCATGCTCATTGCTCAAGTTCATAGGAAACTGAAAAGGTGGTCCTGCTAAGGAAGTGCAAATGGAAAATATTTGGGAGGGGGGGGGGGGCGCAAAATGCAAATCCTAGATTCTTCCATGGCCTAGAAACGTTAGGATAGTCCTCACGATAAGCAATGATTTTCTTATAAATATGTCATTTTTAATTTTTTTTTTTTTTTTTTTTTACTTACTCGAATGATCCAGCGAAAAATATTCCAAAGCATTCCCGATGAACGGCAGCGGTCGAGGTCCTGGTATTTTCGCCGCGATCCTATAAAATTCCCTTTTACTCCAATATTGATACAGCAAAGTGGCAAATACAAAAATCGCTGCCAAAAGCACTGAAGTCATCCCGGATCCCAGTAAATGAGACCCTGGTAACTGCTGATTTCTAGCCCACAACCAGTCTACACTCATTTTTCAATCTTTTTTTTTTCTTTTCAAAATTTAGTCTTAACACATCCTCGACCGTCGAGGTATTGCCACTAAATTTCGACGGTCAAAACAAATGTCATTTTATCTTTGTAATTAATAATGAAAAAAAAAAATCAAGGTGTTCAAATATTGAAAAGAAATAGATTGTCATCTTGTCAATCTACAAAAAGAAAAAAAAAATTGTTTTCGGAAATTTTGACGCAAATCGGAAATTTTTTTATGTGCGTAAAATCTACAGTGTTTTCTTGAGCTATGCATTGTGTTAGGTAAAAGAATCGCTTTATTTTTTGCAGTAAAAAAAAAAAAAAAAAAAAAAAAAAAAATGTTGGTTCGCTTCCAAGAAGACGAACGTCTAGATTTGCACTTTAAATTAAAAAAAAAAAAAAAAAAACATAGCAACGCACGTCCCGGGCTCATGTTTTTAAAGAATCAAACCGCTGCTACTCCTATTCAAATAGGTAGGTGCACTAGATTTTTAATAGGATGTCTCTTATTATTCTATTTTTCAAATTTCGTAATGTCTCACCCCCGGAATTCTTAGTCTTAAGAACACTGGCGAACTCTCTTCGCTCGGTGTTTTTGAAAACCTCAACTGAAAAGTTTGTTTTCCTCCCTAATAAAACTGTCTACTATTTCAGATTTTTTATTAGCTTGTCCTGAAAATTCGAAAATCCCATAGGCAGCAAAAAATCAACGTTTTTTTTCCCCAAAAATTTCCCTGTCAGCAAAGAAATATTAATACTTGTAAAATATTTTTTTATATTTTTAATATTTTAAAAATGTTATGTAAATATTTTTGAAATGTTATGTAAATATTTTAAAAATGTTATGTAATTTAAAAAATGTTATGTAAATGTTTTAAAAATGTTATGTAAACGTTTTAAAAATGTTATGTAAATGTTTTAAAAATGTTATGTAAACGTTTTAAAAATGTTATGTAAATGTTTTAAAAATGTTATGTAAACGTTTTAAAAATGTTATGTAAACGTTTTAAAAATGTTATGTAAATGTTTTAAAAATGTTATGTAAATATTTTAAAATTGTTATGTAATTTAAGAAATGTTATGTAAATGTTTTAAAAATGTTATGTTTATTAAAACAAAAAACGATAAAAATATTTTTAAAATATTTGTCAACATTTTAAAAATATTGATACCGGTATCGTTTCTTGTTTCAATAAATATTTACATAATATTTGTAAAATATTGAAAAATATTTAAAAAATATTTAAAAATATATTGAAAAATGAAATGAAATGAAAAATGAAATATGAATATATTGAAAAATATTTAAAAAATACCACACGTTACGAGACCAGTCATGCCAAGTCGACCTCTTTTTAATATTTTACAAAAAAAAATAATATTAATATTTCTTTGCTGACTGGGGTTGTTTTCCATCGGAAAATTTCCGGGAATTGATAAATTGTTGAGATAGAGAAACGTTCGAGTATTACGTAAGACTTTTAGGGAGGGTTCGCATTAACCATCTTCGCCATTAGCTAAGTATGGCGAAATATGTTACTACCGGGGGGTTCAAATTCACCAAAATCATGCTTACGTAATACTTGAATGACCCTTAGGAGGGGGTTGATAAATTGTTATATATTTGAACTTTTTTTTCCAGTTTTGAGGAGGAGGGGAGGGGGGATTTGGTGAAATATTACGTACACAGTAAAATATTTTGTGTAATTTTAACACAATTTATATTTGAAAAACGATCCACAGATTTTTAGTTGTAAATTATAACACAATCAACAAATATTGCCTGGCAAAGTGTGTCAAAATTCACATAAAAAGAATTACATACCAAGTGTGTGGACCGGGTTTGTTAAAAATACACAAAATGTTTTACTGTGTAATTAAGGAAGAGGGGGTTTTTAAAAAACTTAATTTCGGTAAAAAGGGGGACGAGGGTCAAAAACATTTTTCAATTGTAAACGTAACACCCATTTATTTTCGGAGCTGAAATTCCTTACTGTAACATTTTATTCCTTCCATCTATTGTCACTGATTTATCACAAGAAATAAAAGGTCAAAAGCCTTTCCCTTTCTTGCGTTTCTTTTTGGCTTTTTCATCCTGTAGTTTTTTCTTTCTTTTCTTCTTATTCGATTTCTTTTTACCAGGTCGGATCGGTTCCAAAGAAGACATCACCAATGGAACGTGTCGTTCCGACAGAGCAGGGCTGCTTCGGCTGCAATCGTCTATAAAGCCGGAATCGGCCTCGGAATAATCGTCTTGAGTTTCGTTCAATTTTTTATCCGATTTTTTCTTGTTCAATTTTTCGTATAAAATTTTAACTTGCGATTTCGTTTTGCTTAACTTCTCGGCGGAGGACTTTATCAAAAGTTTCGTTTTGGATGAGATCGTTTGAGTTTTGAACGGGCGAAGAAGAGCCAGGAAAACCGTTTTACTGTTTTTGTCCTCTTTTTTGTCTTTCTTTTTGTCTTTTTTCTTCTCTTTCTTTTTGTCTTTGTCTTTATCTTTGTCTTTGTCCTTGTCTTTGCCTTTGTTTTTGTCAAATTTGACCGATTTCGGGACGCTGTTGGCTTCATCTTTTTTGTATTCCTCCATGATGTTTAATCGGGATTCTAATTCCTGGATTCTTTGCATAAGGGATTCGTTTTCGGATGAAGCACTGGACGATGTATTTACCTTCTTCTTGGATGGCTTTCTTTTTTTGTGTATTTCGACGCTATCGACCGAAGTAATTTTTTTCACGTCTTCCTCACTTTCCTTGTTCTTATCAAGTATTATTTCCAAATCGACGTCCCCTGTAGATTTCCCTCTGATTTCTATTTGCCCGGGTTTGGTTTCAGAATCTTCCCGAATCACGTTCAACGTTTTTTCGGACTCTTTCGACGACTTTTTTTTGTTTCCGTTGCTCCCCTCGTCTTTCAGACTCGCAGGCGAGGTTTTTCTGGAACTTCGTCTCGATCCGTTATCCTTCGAGTTTTTCTTCTCGTCGTTCGCTTTTTCCGGTTTTTCTTCGAAACTCACTCTCGCATTTGAGTTTTCTTCCCGTACTTTCGAATCCCCAGTCCCTCTTCTCGCCTCCTTTTTCGGTTCCTCAGTCGTCACAGTAAAGTCTTTGACCATTTTCGGATCCCCCATTATCGAAGTCCTGATATTTATCTCAATTACGGGGACTCTTGAATTTTTCCCGTTCCCCTTAAGCGATTCCGACGATTGATACGATTTCCTCTTCCCCTCCTCCGGAGAACCGTTTATCCTCATCCCTGATAATTGACTATCCTTCAGGGACCTTTCAGATTCTTCCTGATTTTTTCCCTTCCAGTTCGTTGAGGATTTTCTCTTCATTTTTTTGAAAGAGGAAGCAGTGGCCTCTTTCGTTTTCCGGACGAGTTTCTTAAATTCAATTCTGTCGCCTAATTTTTCGCTCAGATTAACGAAGCCCATGTCTCGCAGCGTACGTTTCAAGCCGATCAGATTAGGAGGATTGATGTGATTTTCGGCATTTGGGCAAATATATTCCTGATTGCAAAAGCAACATCGAGTGGTTTTGCCTGGGGGGTTGCTTGGTTTCTTTCGCTCGTCGATGATCTCCTCGCTTTTTAGAGATTCGTTGCTGGCCAAAAACGACGGGTCTTGGCTTTTTATGTGCTGAGAAGTGTGAATGGAGGTTACCTGAAAAAAAATTCAAAAAAAATGTTAAACTGCCGAAGTAGTCTTACAGTAAATTATACGGCCGTGTGCCGCCATTGTTGTTTACAAATCTCAACGACCAATCATAAAGCATCTCGCGCACAAGCAGCGCTTACGGTGGTAGAAAGGAAGAACTAATTTTTGCGTAGTTAAGCGGGTCCACGGTCGTATAGACAGGTCCGGAAACTTTCTATGCCGTTCATGTCCCGCTTAACTACGCCGATTTTAGTTCTAAAATGGCCACTGGCGGCGCTGCGATCTTGAGAGCCGCAACATGTCTAATCGTATAAGTTGGGACCATGGCCATATAAACGTCTATACGACTGTGGGTCGCCATCGTCGGCATCAAATCTCAACAACCAATCAAAAAGCGTCTCTCTAACAAGTAGCGCTTACGGTGGTAGAAAGGATGAACTAATTTTTGCGTAGTTAAGCGGGTGAAGATCTCCCATGTATAAGGGATAGGAGTTTCCGGACCTGTCTATACAGTCGTGGAAATCCCTAGTCAACATCGTCTGCTGTAGTATTTATTTATATTTGTCATCCAATCAGAATTGGAAAAGAAACAAAACAAAACTCCTATTGGTCAATAACAGTGGAGTCATCCATAAATTACGTAAGCATGTAAAATGGTCTTTTTGACTCCCCTTCCCCAACACTTATCTTATGGGTAAGATCGATAATTTGGCCACTTCTTCCCTCTCTAAACATGCTTACGTAATTTACGGACGGCCCCCAAGGGACCGAGCAGACGATATTGGTTAGCGATCCTAGCGTATTATTTTTCATTAATTTGTGAGCTTAGAACTGCAAGGGTGTATCTCGATTTTTCAACTGATTCTACTTAAATATGCTTAGCTTATGATATACTGTACTCACTCAAGAAAAAAATTATTAATGCAAAATCAAAAACGTGTTGTGACAAAACATTTTCCTAAAAATCTTGTCAAGAAGACACTTGCACGTTGTTACAATGCACCTTTGCTTTTGCTACGAAAACGTTGCTGTATGTAGCAGGACGGAACTTGCTCAAAACATTTCGTTTCTCAGAGTAGTCATAGTCAAGGTATAAATATTTCGTTTATCTTGACTTGAACCCTTTCAGTTCTATGCTCGCGATTTCAGAAAAAAATATACAGTATGCTCACTCTTGTGTCTTTGTTTCCGCAGTTGCATTTCGAAACTCCAAATGCATAGTTTCTCCCATCCTCGTCTGGTAGCGATCTCATTGCCTCTGACCCTCTTTGGTTTTCCGTAGCCACCATAACCAACCTCATGTACATATTTGGGTGTTTTCCCATATTTTCCGTCTTTGCATCTTTGCACAATTCCTCGAACAAAACCGGAATCTTAACGTCCCCCACCGAATCCAAATCCTTCGAGGGATCATTCCAATCCAGAAATTTCTCAAAACGCGGGCATTCTCCGATTTTCAAGGACGGGTCTTTTTTCATTTTTTTGAAAAACGGGTAATTTTCATTCGACGTAAAATCGAACCAGCCCGGCGTGAAACCCATGTCGTCAAAGCGAGAATTATGGTAGCTGATGACGCTGCGCCCGCTGTTGGATGAGTTATCTCCCGAAGCTAAATAATTCAAATTCACGTTCCTGTCCGAATCCCAGTTTCGATTTTCTAGGGAAAATTTGTTTTCGTCATTTTCATAAGTGAGACACGACAAAGCTGGAGTTTCGCTGGAAAAGTCACTGATCGCCATATTCCTCCCCTGCTGAATTTCGTCGCCTTTTCTGTATAAAACTTGGGTTTTACTCTTTTTCCCGAGAAACGTCCCTTTTGGGGATGCAGGGATGAGGTAAAAAAGCTGATCATTGTTCCGATGCTTTGTCGAAACTTTTTCTTGTATCGTGGATGAAGATGAAATTTTGGTTACGGATGAGGACGAATTATCTTTCCTTTTTTTAGATTTTTTAGGTTTTCCTTTTTTCCTTTCGCTTCGTACGAGGAATCTGAGTTTCCCCTTGAATATCTTGCAGGCGGCTATAAAGTTCTTTTTAAATGACTGAAAATAAGGAAAATCTTAGAAATGATGACGTCATTTTTAAGTGAGTTAGGGTGACTGATAATACGGGGAGGGGAGGGGGGGGGTCAGAAATTAGGAAAAATACCGTGATGTATCATTTGGAAAGTCCCCTTAGGGGCAAAATAAAGCATCATGAAATCATTTTGAGGAAAGAGGTCAAAAATCTCAAAGTAACTCTTAGTCCATAAATTACGTTAACATGATTTTGGCCATTTTTGACCTCCCCCCCCCCCCCCTTAAAAATGAAAAAGAATAATATGTATTAAACATTAAAAAAATCTGAAATTCTTCAAAACTTAAATTTTGCAGTTTTTTTTTTTTTTTTTAACTTAGAGCAAATGACCGGGTCATTGAAATAGCTTTTATTTCTTTATTTCTTTATTTATTTAGTTATTTATTTTTTTCAAGTGAGTTAGGTTGCATAATTTAAAAAATTTAAATTACTTTCATTTTTAAGTTTATTACATGAGACAAATGCTAACGTCAGATATGTACCCCCCCCCCCTCTTGTTAGCAAAAGTTAGCATTTTAAATACCCCCTCCCCCACTAACGTAATTTATGATCGGCCTCTAATAACAACATCAAATGAAGCTAAACTGGGGTTGACATAAAATATACAAACCTGGTTTGAACTGGGTTCTTTTTCCTCCGTCCTTTCGATATTTAATTCTTTTGAATTGACTTCGACTGCTTTATTTTTCGAGTTCATCTTTTGGTCATCCATTTTTTCATCAGCAGGATTTTTAAAATCTCCCTCTGTTATTTGCCTCCATTTTGTTTCTGGTTTCCGTACCATAGCTGTATAAAATGGAACCGTCGTACTGCTTAAAGATGTAACAGATCTACAATTGAGAAGGATAAAAAAAATTAAATTAACTTAACTTAAGGATTCTTTTTCTTCTTCTTTTACAGTTTAAAAAATAGTTTTATAATTTTAATAAACAAACCTAATTTTTACACTCGCCTTGCTTTAGATTTTTCCCTTTCATGGTGTAGAATTTCTAACTTTTGCAGTCGGCGACGAATTTCCAGTAATTCATTTTCAATTTCTTCGGCGGTTTTGGCTTTATCGGGGTCGGAGGAGCTTAGATTGTCTTCCTCTTCTAAAAAAAAAAAAAAAAAAAAAAAAAAAAAAAAGATAGCTATGTTTTTGCAAAACTCTTCTCAATTTATTAGGCACCGTTCAAATAATGCGTTGCGTTTTAGGAGGGGGGAGGGGGGGGGATCTTAAAAATGACAACGTCAATTTTAATGTGGGTTGAGCTTGTGTCTGAAGATTATGCAGGGAAATGTACTGAAAATCGGGAGAAAAAAAATGACGTAATATTTGAATGCGTCCTTACCCGAACGGGATGAGGTGCGAGATAACACTTTCTTCGCTTTCCTTGATTGTCCATCTTCATCATAAATTTTTCTAGATTCTCGAGTTTTGTGTTTGCTGGATCTGTAACCCAGATCTTCGTACGAATCTAAAGTATTAAAATAGTTCATTAATATCCTATTATTTTTAGGTGTTTTTAAAATAATAGACATACCAGACCAATGAATGGGGGGGGGGAGCACCTCTTTTCTCCAAGGGGTATTAATAACCTCCCCAAGAGGTCTTCCCTTGGGGGTCTTCCATTAATTGCGTATGCATGTAAGATGGTATTTTTGACTCCCTCCAACTCCCTTCGCCAAAACTTAGCTTATGGGTAAGATCGCTAATTTGGACCCCCTCCCCCCTAAACATGCTTACTTAATTTATGGACGACCCCTTGCCACCGACCTATGCCAACGGCAATGCCGTTAAATTTTTTTTTAAAACATTGAACACCCACCTTTTTGCTTTTGATATATCGCCTCCAAAGCCTCAATTCTCCTACTAATTTCCTTTAACCGATCTGACGTCCTCGAGCATTGACAATTTTCATTTTCGTGTAAGCTTTTTTTCCTGTCTGGTTTTTTGCCGTCCAAACCGCACAACTTATCCCTATAATGCTGAAAATAAGGCTGGACTCCACTGTAAGACGAACAACAGGCATCCCTTTTTACCCGTTTCTCCGGATTTTCCTCGCTTTTGTCATCTTCCTTGCTGCAACATTTCCGTTTTTCCCTCGAGCCGGAATCGCTTTCCGAGCTCACGAGGTAAGTCCCGGATTTTCTTCTCCCCGAACCGTCGCAACCGTCGTCTTCGCATTTTCCGCAATCGCAAAGGGGCAGCTTAAACTCGACTGTGCTTTTCTTTTTTAGTTTCGGGGTGTCGCTTTCCGATTTTTTTTTCCCGCACGAATTTTTTCGGGACAAGCCCGAGTGCGGTGAACCGAACATTTGGGAGTGGAAATATTTTTCAGGGAGGATTTTTTCTGGCATTGGTTTTCGGACTGAGAAGAAGAGGTCGTCGAGGTGGTGCTACATTTTTTAGGGCAACGCGCTGTCTTTCCATGGGTTTCGCAATAATAAGTAGCCACGCTGGGAATTTCGAATATTCTGCCCTCGGAACAATTTTTTTTAGTGCTTTTCAATGATGAAGTTTCTGTACTGGAATTGTGGAAAAAGGAAGGATAATCTACAAAAAAAAAAATTGAAATGTAAGCAAAAAGCACCTTTGAATTCTTCTGGGCTCCTTTCAGTTTACATCTTTAAAAACTTACATGATTCAAAAAATGGACTGTCATCTCTTTTGTGCCGGACGTTCTGATCAATTTTGCAACTTTCGTCAGAAAAAGTCTCACTGATCTCTATGTCATAAGTATTATTTTCGGAATTAGAAGCTGGGGAAGCCCCGGTTTTCAATTTCGTACTATACAAACTTGAAACCGAATGATGCAAATACGTGTGCCGATAGCTTCGAGTCAGATTCATTCTTCGAGGAACTCGACGCAAACGTAGTTTTTTGGACCATTATATCCTTTAATTTTACAGCTACCTTCAATGGAACTTTTTGAATAAAAAAAATTTTGAAATCGAAAAAAATAAGACGAAAAGAAAATAAATTATTTAGAAAAAATGAAAATAAAGAGACATTTTGAATTTTTTTAAAAAAGATTTCTTCTGCTTTGAGTTCTTCCGTAAAGAAGAAAAAAAAAAGGTATTATTCCAAAAGTTGTCGGTCATTGTCGAAGTATTTGTTTAAAGAAAATAATGTTTTTTTTTCGTTTTTAATTACCGAATCAAGGTTAATTTACTTGTCGCATTTTATTTTAATGACTAATCCTTTTTATTTTAATTAAATTAAATTATGTTACCTTGCAAAGTTAAAGAAAACTCGACTAAAAAGAAAAAAGAAGAAAAATCAATCGATTTTTGGGTTCGTGGGTCAACGAGGGAAATATTTCGTAGGTTTATGGACAAAAATTTTTATAATTATCGGAAAGCGATGACATAATTATTGAGAAATTAATTGCATGGGGATTCAATATATCAGGCAATTAAACTGGGTCAATGGAAAACTTGTTGTGCCCTATTTTTAAATTTGGAGGAAAAAGAAAAACTTGCGCAATGTATACTGTGGCAAAATTTTCCATAGGGATGGACACAAGACAAAAAAATACAACAAACAAAGAAGTTATTAAATCCGATTGTTTTTTTTTTTTTTTTTTTTTTTGAGCTCCTAAAAATAACACTTTGGTTTGTCTTGTGCTTTTGGCAAAACAATGGGAAATTGGAAACTAGCAGAAAGTTTTTGATTTTCTAACAAAAAAAAACCCTTAGACGATTTCGATAGTGACGTTTCATTTCATAATGCATTGCAAATCGTGTCGTCTGACTGGTTACATTTTCATAGTCCTTCCAATAAGCTAAGTATAGACATTCAAGTTAAAAATTCATTTTGCTCTGCAGGAAAAAATTATGTTGGTTTGACTTCGGAATTATTTTTATAGAAATAGCTGGCATCAATTATAAGAATTTTCAAAATTAAATGTCTTGAAATAGCTAGAATCACGGTACCGTCTATTCTTAACTTACGAATCACACAGACGCGTCGCGTCGTCAGCTCCTTTGTCCCATTTAGTCCCACAATCCCTTGCGAAATTGGATCCTCGAAATCGTCTATTCACTATAAAAATTTTATATAATCATTGTAGCGGTGCAAAATGTCGCCCTATTTTCTTTATAGATATTTAAAAAAAATTATATTTGTTTTGAGTAAAGGAGACACTTTGATACATTTACTATATTTGTGTAATGAAATTCGTCTGCTTTCAACTCAATAGGCAAGGCAATGTTATATAAATTAAGTTTATTGAGGCCCATCTCTGCCTAGAGATCCTAAAAGAGATTAGCCATACCTGTAATTCCGGTTCTTCGATATTTTTCTCCTGAAAATTATTGGCCCATTAAAAATTTTTTTGGAAAATTAAGAACGTAAATATAAACAGTCAGGAACCATTTTGTAAACTTAAAAAAATTAATATTTCAGACAGAAATTTATTTTTCGGATTTATCGAAAAACCGGAAATGGCTGAATGGCTAATCTCTTTTAGGATCTCTAATCTCTGCCGTGTGTGCAAATGATTTAAATCATACCCCGCACCTTGCAGCAAAACATTCACAAGTGGTAAGTTCGGTTAGGTTTGGTTAGGTTAGGTTAGGTTAGGTTGGGTTGGGCTGGGTTGGGTTGGGTTGGGTTGAATTGGGTTGGGTTGGGTTAGGTTGGGTTAGGTTAGGTTAGGTTAGGTTAGGTTAGGTTTGGTTTGGTTAGGTTAGGTTAGGTTAGGTTAGGTTAGGTTAGGTTAGGTTAGGTTAGGTTAGGTTAGGTTAGATTAGGTTAAGTTAGGTTAGGTTAGGTTGTTAGGTTAGGTTAGGTTAGGTTAGGTTTGGTTTGGTTACCTTATCTTATTTATCTAATGACGGAGATTGGGGGAAGGGGAAGGGGATAGGGAGGGTCGGCAGGCTTCTAAGATTTATTAGGGACGTATAATTTTTTTCAGAACTCAACGAAAAACGTGACGTATGGTGACGGGTCGTATTTTAATCATGAGCGTTTATTTCCATGATTATTGATTTTCATCATTTTCCGAGACTTCTTTTACGAGATTTTCGACGTCAAAATGACTTCTTACGCTCGTGGATGACGTCTTATTGTCGTCCTAAAGTGACGTCACCTCGATTTTGAAATACTAACGTCATCTCATGTAGGTGTCAATAAGACGTCTTTTTAACGTCATCCACTGACAAATTTTATTATCTGTAATTTTTAAAGACGTCATTTCAACTCGTAAAATCGTCTCAGAATGTGACATGCCTGATGCACAAACTGACTAGTGCCAGCACCGCGATCGGTGTTGTTAGCGATGGTGCTGCTCCCCCTGCAAATGACCTGTGAAATATGGGAAACCGTTAAGAAAATATCTCTTATGACATTAACCGGTTCGCATTGGTGGCTATGAATAAGAGAAAGCAATGTATTAACGTCAAAAGCGGCTTAAGGACGAAGCGAATTTCGGACTTGATATGTCCATCTACCTTATATTCATATAAAGATTTCCGATGTTCAGTAATTACATTTATCGCATGCGATCTTTTTTTACAGTTTCACTTTTATTTCTATACAATCGAATTCAATAGATCATTATCTCATGCTCCTCCGATATTTTTTTAGGATACACAATGATTTTTTTATTAGTCTCATATTAACTTTGAAAGTGTACCGTTCTCCGTTTCTCCAAAATGGCTGACGACATTTATTCGGTCGTCAGTTTGTTCCTTTACTATTCTCAATTTTTCGGACTAAACCCCGTCATACTCAAAAGAAAAGACGGAAAATATTTTTTCAAACCGTTTTGGATCGGTGTCTTGTATACGTTTTGTTTGGCGGCGTTTTTGGCTTATTCCTTTCAGTTTTCATACGGGAATCTCGCAATGTTCGCGGATAACGATTCCGACATAATGTTTATGCATACGGTTTGCAAAATGGTTTTCGGCCCCATTTGCAACTTCATAATCTTCGTATCTTCGATGGTTTCCGTTAGAAGTTTATGCGACGTCATCAACAAATTATCGGATTACGATGCCGTTTTCCAAAAGCACGTCGCCACCATGAAGTACAAATGGATTAAATGGATTTTCCTCCTCATGTTTTTGGGGAGTCTAGGCCTCGCCAGTGCTTATTTCTACAACGAAGACGTAGTGCTGAGGAAAGTCTCCGAAAGGAAACTCTCCCTTTTCGAATTCGTCTCTTTTTTCATGTCCTGGTGCCTTTTCGACATAATAAGCTGGACTCTCATCCTCGTCATGTTCAGTTTCATGTATCTCGTGTTCAAAAAGTTCCAACAGATCAACGATAAACTGACTCTGGTCCTTGCGGATTATGGAACTAAAATGGACCGAGACGAAGATGCGAAAATCTTTGTCCTGAGCAAATCCGCCTCCTCCAGGAGACCGTCCCCACACATTCAGCTTTACACGGACGACAGGAAATCGCCCCACAAAGAAGTGGCCAACATTCGATATTTGCATATTTTGCTGATTAGGATCGCTCAGGATTTGAATAATATTTTTGCGACGAGGCTTTTAGTGATAACGGCTCTTAACGTCGTTCTGTTATGTTTCACCCATGTGGAATCGCATGCTGTAAAACACTATGAATATACTTTAATATGAGTGTAATATGGTGTAGTATGCTATCATAACTCCATATTATAGTGTAAATCAATAGAAACGCCAAAATACACTAAGAAACTCTAAATTATGCCATAAAGTTATTCAGTTACAGCATAGTACGCTAAAAGTATGCTATCATAACTCCATATTATAGTGTAAATCAATAGAAACGCCAAAATACACTAAGACACTCTAAATTATGCCATAAAGTTATTCAGTTACAGCATAGTACGCTAAAAATATGCTATAATTATTTATTCAGACATTATAGTACAGTATTGCAAACACTCGGATACTTAATTACATTATAAACAGACTGAATTACACCATACATTGTCAAATAAAATTTATAGAATAAAAACTCGTGCCTTTTTGAGTAGGATGTAAATAAGATCGTATTAAATACGCGATCTATTCTTCGGAGGGAGAGGGGGGTTGGTAGTGTTGTCTAAAATTTTGTCTTCAAGCCAGGACCCTTGCTCACACGAAATTCAGAAGTGGTAGGTGTCGCTCACATTATATTAATCTGTTCCCTTTCATGGTCTCCACAGTTTTCACTTTACGTAAGTTTTATTGTTAACTTTTTTATGGTGTACTTTTTTCATATCGTACTTTTTTAGAAAGTTGTTCGCAAAAGGAAGTGCATTGGACCTTAAAATTAAAACCTGCACTAAGGTTACCTGTACTAAGTGTACCTGTACTAGGTTTTAATTTTAGGGTCCGAAGCGCTTCCTTCGCGAATAACTCTCTAAAGAAGTACGATATAAAAAAAAATACACCAATAAGTATGCCATAAATGATAGTTTTACGCCATTTTACACCATAAGAATCATGTAGCGACCATAGCATACCAATAAGCATGCCATAAATTATTCTTTTACACCATAAGAATTGTGTACATACTAAAGTACACCATTAAATATGGCATATCTATTTTTCTACACCGTAAGAATTTTCAATCAATTCCTTTGGATGCCATAAGCTCGCCGTAAAAAACAACAGGATCTTTAATAAGACCATATCGCGATAAACGATATTTCACGGTGTAGCGACAAAAATCCAAAAATAGCGTACACTTTAAATTAAACCTAAAATGGCTTTTATGTAAGCTTTTTTTTTTTTTTTTTTAAATTAAAAATAAATAAAAATAGAAAGTACTTAACCCGGGAATACAACTAGGTACCGGTATTTGGCTAACCATTAAATATTGCCGGGAATATTGAAAAGTTTGGAGAAAAAGGTTCGTATACCTTAATTAATTCTAAAGCTGATTTTTTTTGCTCATCACTGCTTTAATTTCGTTTAAAGCAATATTGAACAAAAAATTCAGCTTTAAAAAAATTAAGGTCTGCGCACCTTTTTCCGTGAGTAAGGGCTATCGCTTCCGTTTAAATGCGCGACAACCTTTCGTGATTAGAAGATTCAGATTTTTTTCAATTTTGTAATGGCCGAGCAAGTACAAAACGGTGTCTTGTATTTGAAAACAAACACAAATTCGGAAAACAAAAAATTACCTATCAAAAACACCATGCTTTTGAAATATCGCCCCGAAATAGAATCGAATTTTACTAAGCGTGAATTTTATATTAAATTTAAATTTAAATTTAAATTTAAATATTAACGTGTTTTGATATAAAAATTAGTTTAAAAATACCATGGTTTAGGTTTCTTCAAGCCTTTACAGACTAAAGCTCAAACCCTAGATTAAAACAGATGTCGAATTTGAATTCAGCGAAGTCGAAAACTCTTAAGTACCAAATTTTTTTTCATCGGATAATAAATAAAAAAGATACAAAGTGAAACGGATAAAACGTGAACTTTAAGTATAAGTTTGTTGACTGGATTTCTCAGAAGCTTCTATAGTGTAGTTGGTATAGCGTTGGAATTTCACACGGAAGGACCGCGATCGATCCCAACCGGAGGCAGAATGAGAAGTGTTTTTTCTGACATGAGCATATGGAAGAGTGAGATGTAATGTTAGGCGATATGAGGTCAAAAGTCGATTAGTGGCAGAATTGGGTTACTTTTTTAATTTTTTTGGGCCCCCGTTTTTTTAAAATGCGATTTACGGTGTATTATGGTATAAGGTATTTATGGTGTAATTTGGGTATATTATGGCATCCAAATTATATGGTGTAAATTTTATTACACCATAACACACCCAAAGTATACCATTAAAAAAAGTACACTATACTTTATAATATGGTGTAAAATTTAGTCCAAATTTACTAGTGTACTTGAGTATACGTTTCCACATGGGCAGTAGCTTTTTGCTGATTTTAATGTTGGTCGTCGGAAGAAGAGACAACGTTTTGGTGACTGCTTGTATTTGGGTCTGTGTTAGGTTTTTCCCGACTTGTGCTTTGATTTTACCGTTCAGTATAGTCACAAACGAAGTTAGTTTTTTTTTTTCTAGATTGACAATTTTTTTTTCAAACTTTTAAGTTGAGTTTTACTGTTTCAGGCGGATCGAACATCGACTTTAATTCACGAAACTTTGGCGAGAGTTGAGGAACCCGTTATGAGGGAAGAGGTAAGAATAATTGAGAACAAACTATACGAAGGATATTAAAAAAATTGAATGTATCTACTGTTAAGAGTAGATTTTCAAAGAAAATTTGGCAGGGTGGCTTCTACTAGCCTAAGCTTAAGAACTTATAGAATTAATTTTTGGAAAAACTGTTTTTTCTGACATTTTTTTTCTGTAGAAAAAGCAGCAAAATATAACGAATTACGAATTTTTCATTTTTGGTAACTCTAATATTTTTTCAGCTTATTGGGCTTGAAAGTAGAAAGGGGCAATATACATCCCGAAATAATAATAGTTTTAAAAGTGCTTAATTTTTTTTTTCGAATCCTAAAATTTAAATGGAATTCGTTTTCTCCACAGCTCCGAATTTTTTCGATGCAGTTGGCAAACAGAAAGTTGATATTCACAGCTCATAATTTCTTCACTTTGGACAACAAGACGATCATATCGGTAAGGAAGATCGGAAATAAACTGTAGAGATACACAAATTTTTGCCCAAATATTCTAGTGTAGAAATACACAATCTAATCCCCCCCCCTAAAAAAAAAAAAAAAAAAAAAAAAAAAAAAAAAAAAAAAAAAAAATTTCGGTCAAAATCCCCCCCTGTTAGGCTGCAAATTCACTATGGAATGTAGTTGGACCTAGAGACCCTTAATTAAAAGAGACTGGCCAGAAAAAATGGGCGCGAAAAAGCGGAGTCAATTGGACATGCGCTTTAAATTAAATTTCTTGAAGCAGCCACCATTTGCAAACCCCAGCAAAAAAAATTGGCGATTGTTTATTTTAGAAAAAAAAAAAAAACATCAATTAAATCTTTCAATGTCAACATTTTTAAAGTTTAATTCTTACAAATTTTGATTATTTCCACTCATTTTATTTGAAACATTCAAAATTCGTTTATTTATTGATCACTTTGATTTTTTAAAAATAAATGACCGCCATTTTTATTTTCTAGGGTCTGCATGTGACGGTTGCTTTATGAAATAAAACTCTCAGCGCATGTCCAGTTGGCTCGCTGCTTTTTCGCGTCCATTTTTTCTGGCCAGTCTCTTTTAATTAAGGGTTTCTAGTTGGACCAACAAGTTGGTCCAATATTTCATAGTAAATTTGCACCCTGAAAGACACACACACACACACAAAAAAAAAAAAAAAGTAGAGTTTAATTAATGCTGCTTCTCCATTATGGCTCAAAATTAATTTTCTAGAATTAATTTTCAGAATTTCCGGAAATACTGTGCATTACTGTGCATAATTCATGAATTTTCGACCATGAATTAAGAATAAAGAAACGCAATGTAGTAAAAATTGCCGACTCCATTTTGAAATCTTGGGTTAGAAGTCCATAGAATAACTAAAGCACAGTACTTCTGGAAATTTTGAAAATGAATTCTAAAAAATTAATTTTGAGCCATAATGGAGAAGCGGCACAAAACTTTTTTGGTCAAAATCCTCGTAAAAGTGGCGACTAAAAATCCTTTACGTCTTTCGAAAACACTGTTACACCTAATATTTTGGACTAAGCCTGACGCGACAACAAGCCAAGAAAGATGTACTCTAGTAAAACTACAAAAACGGATAGTAAATAGCCAAACGAAATTATTCCTCCACAATGGATTTAAAAATAGATCCAGGGTTGAAAGCAATGCCTCAGAATAAAAATTTTCTACGGTGTTTTTTTGCAAGCTTTCCTAGACCGCCACATAAAAACATGAACAAAATGCTTATTGAGAAAGTAATTACAATTTTTTTTTTTTTTATGAAATAGGTAGTGGGTTCTGCTTTTGCATATTTAGTCGTCCTTTTACAATTCCACGTTACGCTAACTTCAATTAAAAATCCTGGGAATTCAACGGAAAGTAATTCGCGTTCTTCGATGGATTAAAAAACATTCTTACTAAGGTAAAGTCTAAAATTTATAATATTTTTTAAAGCCTCTTTTTGGCATTTGGATAATAATATTTTATTTAAAAAAAAAAATCTATCATATAAAAAAACGACGCACAAGAGCAACAATCAACATTATTTTACAAATTAATTATTTACACGCACATTAGAAAAAAAATTAAGTAAAAAAAAAAGACAACTATTTTTTAAAAGACTTCTTTCCTAAAATTAAAACCGTATTGATCGCATTTTATACGAAGCTGACGACCTAACTGCGGAGGACCGCAGTAAAAAACAGTTATTTTCCCTTTCTTTTGATCTAAAAGTTGTTTGAACACTTTATCCCAGTTGGGCCTTCCTGCATTCGTTCTGGTTTTCAGGCCGGTGATTAGATCCCGTTTTTCCTGCAAAAAGTAGAAAATAAAAAAAAAAATTTGGCTTGATGGCTCGAGAATAAAGAGATGTTATTTTTACCTTTTCATGTAACAGATCTAAAGCTAACTGAAGACCGACCGCCTTCATATCCGTTCTTTGTAAGGCGCTTGTTATGTACATATGCATCTCTAAAAATCTTTCCATGGCTGCCCCTAATTCCGCTTGTTCGATTTCCAGTTGCGACAGTAAATTCACAAACCATTCGAACGATCTTTGATCTCGATTGATCCAGAAAAAATCAACCTAAAATGAATAAGAATTTATAAAAATTTCATAAGGATGACGCTGTATATGGCTTTTTAATTGAAAGCTTTGCAAAAAAGGAGTAAAATGGTTGAGAAACTCACTTTTCGTAAATTCATAATAGTCGGGGGTATTTCACTGGCCCAAGAAAATTTACACTGGGGGCAAGTATGCCTGGCCTTCCAGTATCGATGCATTATCGACTGCAGGATCGAAGCAAACGGAGTGACTCCGATCCCTGTTGCTATTAGTACGGCATGTTGAGCTCGGAAAATATGGCTGGAGGGAGCTCCATATGGCCCGTCGATATAAATCTAAAAAAAAAAGTTAAAAATTTATCAGAATATTATTTTTAATGATAAAGATAATAAAATTTTTTTGTTTAAATAAGAAAAACAAAAGCAATTATACTCTTTTTTTTTGATGGTATGTTCTGCTATAAGAAAGAAAAAAAATGATGACGTGAAGCTAAAGAATAAAAAAAAAAAATTAAAATAAGAAGTTCAATGGAAAATATAAAAAAAAAATTTACACGCTCTATGATATATAGCGTTAGAACTGAAGTGAAACTTCACTTTGGGTCAATTATTTAAATTAAAATAAAGTTTTTATATAAGATTTTCATGAAATTTGCCTATAAAATTATGAACTAATTTTTATATGAGTTTTTTATCGGATTTTCTTTAAATAAAATTTAAATTTTGTAAACTGAAATTTTTAACTTTTTCCTTTGCACTAGATTCGATTAATTTTAAAACTCAATGAAAGTTTTACAAATATTATCAATGTTATTTTCGAAAATATTTCTCTATTTATTTTAAAAAAAAAATGAAACATGAGTTTTTAGCAAGACATTTTAATGTACATTTTAGTATCAAAATTCCATTTTGATTTAAAAATTTTTGAAGATGAATTCCATTTTTTTTTGAAATTATAATTAAATTTTTATGCTCTTTATTTGATTAAAATTTTTATTTAAATTAACGTTAAAATGTTTTTAATTTTATTGTGTTCCTTTAAACGAAATCTAAATTTTCATGAAATTTTCTTTTTAAAAACTAATTTTTCTGTTTTTTATGAAATTTTCTTCAAGTGAAATTTAAATTTTCTAAATTTTTTATTTAAATTAATATTAAAATGTTTTTCTTAAATGCGTTACGCCCACACTCAAGGTCAGCCATAGGAAGTTTCACTTCAAAAAGAAAAAAAAATCGGCTGCAAAGAAAAAAAAAATGATGCAAAATCTGCTAAAATATGTACATTTGAATTTCCAACAAAGTTTAAACAGATTTTATTTTTAAACAAATAAGAAGAAGAAGAAGAAGAAATTAAGCATGACCAAGCAGTGCAGTATGCGCATTTACCAAAAGAGAAATGATTTTTTGTTTTTGCTTTGTGTTCCCGTGCTTTGGTGCTCACCTCATCAGTCCTTCCCAATTGAATAATCCTGCTTTCTCTTGATGTGAATCTTTTAATACTTCTTGTCCCTTCCACCTTATCACCTAGAAAACTCTTAACAAAAACCAGCAAACAAAAGAATTATTTACAAGTTTGGTTAATATTCTTAAGTACTGTACACTCTGCATTTCTTTTTACAGCAGTTTTTTCGGATTATTCTTTTCAATTAATTATTTAAGTGAGTAGATGGTCAATATGCCATGCAGGAAATTAGGAGAGTATAAGTGCAGGAAGAAAATTAAAATAAAGCGGAAATTAAATTAGAAAATAGTAATAGAAGGAAAGCAGTTGAAATAGGAAAGAGATACCAGATTTAAAAATCAGGAGTCAAAGAACCTTCGGAAAGGAAAAGTAATCGAAGATAAAGAAAAAAAAAAAAAAAAAAAAAAAAAAGAAGAAAAGAAATGGAAAAACAATGGGTCAAAGAAATTAGAAGGCAGAGAAAGAATCTCAAAAGAAAAACAGAAAAAAAAATTGAGGATTGTTTTGATCAACCCAAGTTAATATTTACGAAAAATATTTCAGTGGCTTGGCCAAAACGAAATAAGGAGACAAGGAAATTATAGAAGTTATAGAAAAAGGAATGGTTTTTTTGGAAAAAGGCGTTTTTTTTTTCAAAATCCTCCAAAATTAAAAATTTTTACATTTCACACCAACTGTCTCCTTAAAAATATTTTAGGAAAAAAATGTATCATTTCGTTATGCTAACTACAAACCGGATTCCAAACCAAATTTTCATCATCCCGCCCGAAATTTTTAACAAAGCTCTAAAAATCCCTTTAACTGTTCAGCATATTTGTTTTTTACCTCTAACGGTTTTCCCGCAACAGGATAATTCATTGGAGTCAACGCAAATTTCGAACTCCCTCCAGAATCCGATGGCGTACCTCCCGGAGTCAAAGGCGACGCCCTTCCTTCTTCTGCCATTCTTTCCGGACTGCCAGAACCTTGGTTTTGAAAAAAAAAAAGAAAAGAAAAATTAACCCATTAATAATATATGACTTAATATCATTTGTCGGCCGAATGATCAAAAAGGGAAACCGCAAAAATACCGAAATACGATTCCGATCGCAATATTATAAATTCGTAATATTTTTCATTATTTTCTGACACGCCTCATTTTTATTTAAAATTGACGCCTCGAGGTTTATTCATTGCTACCTACATTTTATTAATAATAATATAAATAATTTTTCTTTTACTATCGAGAACGCCTACGAGAAAAAAAAATATATACAGTAAAACCTCTTTACAACGAAGTCGAAGATCCCGAGAAAAAATTCGTTATAAAGAGAACTTCGTTTTATAAACGTTCGTTAAAAAGAGGTTTGCTGTATATAAGGTAGGATATTCCCATTACCTTGGACAACATTGATTCCCATGGCTGTAAGTTGAGCTTCGCAGTTTTCTAAACTGGGAGTTTTAAATGCTATTATAGTCGGTTTATTCCTCATATAACGGAAACTTTGAGCTAAAGATTTGTTTTGGGGGCTTAGGTATGCCAACCCTAGCGATTGAAGTCTGGCTCTTCGCATTTGAACTTCGTCAAAACTTCTTTCCGATTCTGAACGAGCATATTCTCTTAATCTAAAAAAAAAAAAAAATTAAATAAAAAATTAAATAAAAATAAAAAAAGTAAAAAAAAAAAAATAAATAAAAATTAGCAAAAAGATTAATCGATATTGAATTTAATTAGAACAGAATTTAATCGATATTGAATATAAGTCGGAAAAGTTTAATGAATATCGAATCAAATCACAACCGAATTTAATCGAACTGATTTAATTCGCAAAATAATTTGATCGATATCAAATTTAATTGTAACCGAGTTTAATCGATACTGAATTAATTCGCAGAATAATTTAATCAGTATCAAATTTAATCGCAACCGAATTTAATCGATACTGAATTAATTCGCAAAATAATTTGATCGATATCAAATAATGGATACTGAATTAATTCGCAGAATAATTTAATCGATATCAAATTTAATCGCAATCGAATTTAATCGATACTGAATTAATTCGCAGAATAATTTAATCAATGTCTAATTTAATCGATATCAAATTTAATCGCAACCGAATTTAATCGATACTGAATTAATTCACAAAATAATTTAATCGTTTAATAGCAAACTAATTTAATCGATACAGAATTTGGCCAGTATCGAATTGCATGTAGACCGAAGTACAGAATTTGCCCTTACGGCGAATTTGAGTCAATGCAAAATTATTCGATACTGACTTAAATGCATACAAATTTTTTTTTTTTTTAGTTCAAAATGAGAGAAAAAAAAATATTCCTTACGCAAGAAGTCTCTCCCTTTTCTTGACGCGAGTTTGCATATCAGGCATTGAAAGACTTTTCTCCAACGGTTGCTTTTTGGTTAATAACAACATGTGAAGCTTTTTCTCCGGGGTTAATTTTCGGCCTCTCGCCCTAGGTGAAATGTCTCCTTCGGATGTCGTTTGAAGGGTCGAGACGTCGTCAGTGCTGTCAAAACTGAAACTTTCGTTTGTTATCCCGCTCGGTTCACGTTGGAACGAGACTACTCTAGCTGCCGAATTCCGTTCTCGGTCTCTATTTGAAAATTTTCTTTGGATTGTTCTACAAAAATAGAAAATAAAAATAGTACATAAATTAATATTACGAAATAACAATAAGCTTAAATAAAACAAAAAATAAAAAAAGAAGAATAAATAAAGTTTTTAAGTGATCGAAAAAAGGCTGCAGAAAGAAAGACTGGTCTTTTTTCAAAACGTGAAATTATCGATTAAAAAATTAAATCGGTCAGATCCGCAAGAAATTTGTTAATACAATGAAATATTAGGGGAATAATTAATATTCTCAACTACTCGAATCATTCAGTAGATTAATCGATTAATTAAACGACAAAAAAATCGATTAATGGTAAAAATTATTTATCTATAAAACGGTAAAAAACAATTATTTTACTAATAAATTGAGTTCGAAAAAGATGTTCCAAACAAAATAATGGGTCTATATTTTTTGATAACTCGACTCACTTATCGAGCGTCTTTTTTGACTTAAAAATAAATGGTTTTGAAACGTATAAACACTCACGCTTGCAGCCTTTTAATCGGCCTTTTTTCAGTGATTAGGGCATCTCCATTAATAAGTAACGGTTTTTTGGCGTGAATTCCTGATTGAGCAGCTACGATTTGATCTTGAACACTATGAAGTTTTTCTTGTTCTCTATCGAAGTAGTCGTAAAGTCTGTTAGTCCATTCTCCGACTCCTCTTATGTGCAGCCACATGTAATCTAAAAAAAAAAAAAAAGGCCTTTAAAGTCTGCTCCTTTCTTTATTTTTTTTATTTTTTTTAAAATTTATTTTTTTAACTACCTTCTTGTTCCGGAGCGCTGCTTATCGTAAACGGATGCCATTCGTACTTGGCTATGGCCGGTATATTTACAAAAACGTAATCCCCTGGATAATAATCGAAATGAGGAGGTCTTTTGATGACCAGATGGGTAACTCTAGACGGGAGCAACAATCCCGAACTGATGTAAGTTTTCCCTCTTTCCGAGCGAAGCCAAACCATACGAACGACTCGTTCAATGACGTATATTATGCCAGGGACGACGAACCATTTCCAAAAGTTTGGCCCGTGGAATATTAAAAGAATCCAAAACGGGACGTACAGCAGATGAGTCCAATAAAAAATCTAAAGAAAAAAAAAATCGAGATTAATTATTTTTTTATAAAAAATTTTCTATTACTCATGGTATAGAAAGTCCCTTTTTGAGAATTATTTGGGGACTTAAAAGTAAAACTTTTTGGGACTCTACTTTCTAGTACGGAGTACTAAAAAGTTGACTTTTTAATACTCTTGCTATCGTGTCGTCTGCATCGAAAAAAAAAAGAAACCATGAAGGCCCCGAAAAATGGTTGGCAGCATTGTATCAAGAGTCACGTTATATACGTGAAGAGTCACGTTATATACATAGTTTGGACAAACGCATGTTTTCAATTCACACCCTCATTTTTTTTTTTTTTTTTTTTTTTCTTTTTTTACATCACACCCATTTGTCACAGCAATATTAACCCCTTGAAATCAATCTTTACGAAAAAAAATCTCTGTTTCATTCGAAATAGAAAATATTTTTAACCCCAAAGACAACACGGGGCCCTTTCCTGAACTTCGAGACAGTGTTGTCAAGCCGAGCGAAGCGAGGCTTGACAACGCACTGTCTCGAGTTCAGGAAAGTCCCCCGTGTTGTCCTTGGCCTTAAAAATACTATTAAAACGATTTTTACTAAACCTACTTCGAAACATCCTCCTCTCCGAACGAAAGTCTGAGAGCAAATGAACATGACGAAAAGTATGACGAAAAGGGCGACACCCGTTGGATTTGCAGCCCCTCCGACCAAACCGTAAAGGCCAGGTTTGCTCGTCAAAACCCATTCCGCAAGGGTGTAATTTTTGGCATTTATTTTCGGATCCCATTGGACGATTACACCGAAATTCAAAAGGTGCATGATAGTGTGAATGACGCTGTAAATGAAGATGAGGACTCCCGTGAGTTTGTGAAGGTAAATGTGCTGGTCGAGGGGAAGGAACGTGCTGAATCCTCGAGTTCGGAGAAACGTGATGCACTGTCGGAGCATTAGAACTAGGACGAACATGCAGTTAAAATTGAGACATTGACCTGTAGGAAAAAATAAAAAATAAATAAATAAAATAAAAATAAAAATAAAAATAAATTTTGATGCAAAAGTATCGAAACAAAATTATTCGATACCATTTTCATAAAATTGGAAGAAAAATGAAGATAAGAGCTGAAAAAATAACCGAAGTCGTAAAGATCTGTCACTGGCAGATCCTGACAGGGGTAGACGGGGGCAGACCCCCCTCCCCCGAACTAAAACAATTTCACACTACTTTTTTAACTTCGAATTTTCGGACATATTTTTGGATTTTGTGAGAAAAAAATATTAATATTTATCAAATATTTTTGAAATATTTGTCAAAATTTTTAAAATATTTTTGAAATATTTTTGAAATATTCGTCTAAATTTTAAAAATATTTTTATTGTTTCTTGTTTCAAAAAATATTTGTATAATATTTTTAAAATATTGAAAAATATTTCAAAAATATTTTATAAATATTAATTTTTTTTCATTGGGGGCGGATCCAGATATTTTTTTTCGGGATGGGGGAGGTTGGGGGACCAAAAATGAGCCCAAAAATACGAATTCTATCCAGTGCAAAATTAATCTTTCAATAAAATTACATTCTATCTAGTGTGAAATTATTTCAGTTCGAAAGGAATTTCAGGGCAAGGGGAGCCCCCTTCCCCCCTGGATCCCACAGTGAGGCCTGTAGCCAGTTTAATAGGCCAAGGGGGACACCAAATTCTCTTAGGGACCCCAAAGATCCCTTTAGGAGATATAAAATTAAATTAAATGGGTGAAAAATATTTTACAGGGGAGTTCAAACTGCACGGGGACTGAGCCTATTAGCCCCTCCTCTCTTCTTTTTACAGGCCTACATAATATTAAAATAAAAGTAACGAAGAAAGAAGAGAAAAAAATATGTTTAAATACTACGTTGTCACTTTTTAAAATTTTTTGACCCTTACCCCCTCGTTATCAAAAAATTAACTTTTTTTTATGGACATTTGATCTGTCTGGAAAGCCAAAGATCCGAAAATTTTTTAAAGGGGGCTCCAAATGGCCCCTTTTAACATGGAACAGGGAAATTACAAAAGCCAAAAAAATCTACAGGGGAAGCTTAAACTTCCTCAAAGGGAAGATGAGCCCCCCTTTGCCCCTGGCTGTCCGCGGGCTCGCATTTAATATTAGCGACATCGTTTGAAGAACCCTCTCCTTTTTAATATTTTAATGCTCCCTACGGTATGAATAAAAATAATGAAATAAAAATGAAAAATTTAAGTTCAAAAAAAATCTAGGGACTACAATTAAATCTGGCTACTTTTTCAGTCTCGGAATTTCGGGATTTCAAAATTCTCCAATCCCGGGATCCCGAGATTACATATGTAAAGGTCCCACAGCCGACTGTCATTTTGCCAGAAAATAGCCTTCGTTGATGCACAAAATTTTCTTTCTTTCTTTCTTAATTTCAATTTTCCTGTTATTTTCCGGTGTTTCAGCGACAACTAACCACATAGTTTTACATTTTATTCAAATTAATAAAATTTTGGACAATCATGTCGCTGGACATCCCTGGACCTTTTATATGATAAAATTCTATTTATTCAAAGGACATATTTTTCTTCGACGGTGGGATTTTTCAGTTCATTACCGATAAAAAAAAGGTGTTCAACTTTAAAAAAAAAAAAAAAAAATTAACATTGAATAGTATACAAGGAATTTCAAATTAAAATTAAAATTACACTCACCGCACGCACGTGCCATTATAACATAACCATTATAATTCCTATATTCTATAGATCGAGAAACGAAGAGTATTATATTAAGCAGAGTAAATCCGAGGACGAAAATAATGAAAACATAATTATTTTTCATATACGGTCTTGTTAACTGATACGGTGTTAAAGACCTTAGCTTTGCGACTATTGACGTTGGTTGAGCCTTTGGTTTTGCCGGAACTAGCCATCTGTCTATACTGTAAAAAAAAAAAAAAAAAAAATTAAAAATGTAATAAATTACAGTTGTTCAGGAGTTTTCGATCAAATCTCTAATATCGTATGTTAAAATCTTACCTAATTGTTAAATTTTCTAGTAGACCTCCGTGTTTTTCTAATTGATTTTTTAAAGCCTCATACGTGATGGCTCCCCTGTTACTAGGATCAGCATCCTCAAACATGGCTATTGTTAAATCTTCAATTTGTTCTTCGCTAAATTTCATACCATTTTCTTCCATGCAAGCTCTCATTACGTGTTGAAGCTCTCTGTGTTGAATTAAACCGTCGCCTGCAGAAAAATAAAAAAATATAATCCATTTATCATGATCGATTTCAAAAAGTTTGAAATGTTGCTCTTAAAGGCAGTGATTAATTTTTTGGGGAGTTTATTCAAAGATGTCCAAAAAAAAAAACCGACCTTGAATTTTAGGTTAATTAATCGAAATTATTAATATACGCGCGTTATACATGATGAATATTTATTATGTTTTTCAGGATGGATTTCTTGGCGTTATTTCTTTTATCATTTAAAAAGTCATCACATCACGACAGGACGCCTTCATCCATGGATATCAACAACGTAAGATCAATTACCACGAACGACTAATTGCGCACCCATTTTTTTTTTATTTATTCCTTTATGACGAATTCGTCACGGCATTGTCGAGTAAATTAATATTTAGCCATCGATCTATTGTTCGTGGCCAATATAGATTACAGTTGTCATAGGCGAATGAAATGATTTTTTTTTTTATTTTTAAATTCAAATACTTGAAGGAGAAAAAAAAAAGGAATGCATTTTTGATAAACGCTTTTCCATTCAAAAGTAAGAGTATAGCATTTTGGGCGGATGATTATATTCCTCGTAAGTTAAACATAGGCGATATAAATTTTAAATGGCGTAAAAATGGCGGTTAAACTGTGGATTAACTACCGCGATTTTTAGGGATTTCATAAAAGGAGTTTAACTGAACAATTGAAAGGGGGTAATTTTAGATATTGATGGATCATTTGGGGGATTCGCCCCCCCCCCCCCATTCCTCACCAAGGGCTCTACCCCAGACCCCTGCTTAGTAGGCTTGAAGAGCTTTCTATATTAGAAATACATACCACATACACTCAGAAAAAGTAAATGTTTTGAACAAGTTATGTCCTGCAACAAAACCGGCATGTTTCATAGCAAAACGAACAACGGGCAGGTTGTTTCTTGACAAGATATTTTTATTGTTTTCGCATGATTTTTAAGAAAATAATTTGTCACAAGACATTTTTGCTTTCGCATTAGCCATACTTTTTCTGAGTGTAACGGGTCCGAGTGAGTGTAACGAAAAGCCGGGGGGGGGGGGCCGTTGGGCTTCTTAAGGGGGGCAATTGGTCTTCATTTCCTACACCTGTCATGTTTAGCCAATTTACTCCAGGGGAGCAACGCACCCCTGGCCCCCCCTTGGCTACGGGGCCGGTAACGTTGAACATAAAGGGGCTCAGGGGTGACGGCCTGTTGGTGTTGGGGCGAAGTCCTAAAAAGACCCACAGGTATCTAACCGTCATAATTTTTTCTTCTACTTGTTCCGGTTAGCTTCCTACTTAGTGAAATTTCTAACGGTAACTACTCAGCAAAGACGATGACGTACGTAGGCCGGCGTTGCCCTTCCCTGGCTTGACTTGTTGCCTAGAGTAAATTGGCTAAACATGAAGGGTATAAGGAATGAAGGGCTTATAGCCCCCTTAACAAGCCCGACTGCCCCCCCTGGCTCTTCGTTCTGGCTACGGGCCTAAATACGACCGACAGAATTTGTGACTATGACGTCAATAAGACGTCTTACAGTAAGTAATATTACCGGTCGTCGGTTATTATACTCTTCTGACATCATTTTGTCGTCGAAAATATCGTAAATGTCGTAAAATCGTCCCGGAAAATGACTACACCTGATGCAAAGTCATCTTGACGTCCTTTTTTCGGTGCCCAAATAGCCAATAAGTTTATCCAGTTCCCAGGATGACTTTACGACATCATGAGGATATTTTTTGGACGTCCATTGGATTTACCTATGTCCGCACTAATCCAAAAAGCGTCCTTTGGACGTCCTATGGATATCCCATGGATTTGGATATCCTCTGGATATCTAATGGACAATCCACAGCATGTCCAATGGACTGAAAACGCTGTCCGGGTGGGTTAGCTTTTACCACATAATATGGTTTGATCAGTTAACACCTCACTTAGTGTTTTACACAGTGAAAAATTTTGTGTATTTTTAACAAACCCGGTCCACATCATGTAACTCTTTTTATGTTAATTTTGACTCACGTTGCTAGGCAATATTTTTTGATTGTGTTATTATTTATAAATAAAAATGTGTGGCCCAAATATAAATTGTGTTTTTCAAATATAAATTGTGTTAAAAGTACACAAAATTTTTTACTGTGTAGCCCAAAACGCAACTCAATCCTTTTCTGAATTGATTCTCACTTCTTTTTCAGATGTGGACTAATTTTTTATTTCTCCACAAGACTCACCATCAAGATCGTATACTTTAAACAGGAACTTTATTTTGTCGTCGGTTGTTTTCCCTGCGAACTGATGCATCGCATCTATGAATTCTTCTAATGATATCGTTCCGCTATTGTCTTTGTCGAATATTTGAAATACTCTGTCGGTGAAAAAAGGCTGCCAACAAAAAAAAAAAAAAAAAAAAAAAAAAAAAGGAGAAAAATGTTAGTTTCATATTCGCAATTATTCGTTCATTTTTTTTAAAACTTTAAAACTAATAGTTACGGTGCACTATATCAATGATATTAGACGTGTATTACAGTGTATCATTATTTTTCTATTTATAATCTTTATAAGGATTTAATAATATTAGAGGTATACGTTCTGTTCTTTATGGCTCCTGTATATGGAATGAAAAGAATAAAGAGAAGGGGGGGGGGGGGAGGGGGGCTGGTATTTTTGATTGATTTACTTGTAAGATGAGTTTTATTTTTATTTTTTTAATAACAGTAGTTAGGATTTTAGACGGATTTTGCCATAAAGAAAAAGCGATGTTGAAGGTTTTATTGCAGCGTTTTAAAATAGCGAAAGAATGGAACAGGGGCCCAGTCAGTAAAACAAGTCTATACACGATACATTTCATGATTTTTCAGTTTAACAATAGATCTTAAAAAGAGGCGTAGACCTAATTTCAGTGTAAAAAATCTTAATTTAGAAGTGTGTTACACCGAAATTTTTACACCAATTTTTTAAGTCGAAATGTAGAAGTCACGTGTTTTGAGATGACTCCATCGTTTGATTTTGCTAGAGGAAATATGACAAAAAGAGTCATTTTGACTCAGTAAAAAAATCTGTAAACCCCCGAAAAGAGAAAAAACAAAATTTTGAATTTGAATTCCCGCCAAAACGGAATGTGAAGGAACGTGACGTCATCTGCCTACAAGTGGTTGTGTTCATTTCTGAAACTCTGAATGGCATCGATGGATTTGAAACGAAATACGAGTGGGAACAAGCCTTTTTTTTCGTAGATACAAAATATACAATTTCACGTGGACTCTGCAAATTTGGCATATTCGCAATGAAATAAAATTGTTTATACCGTGATATAACCTCAATAGAAAAAGTAAACAAACAAGACGTGTTATTCGATGTCTTACTTCGAGTTCGATATCTCGCTTCGATACAGGCAGATGACGTCACACCAATAGAAAATCGTTTAAGGGGTGATCACGTGACAAAAATTTTCCGGACTTTGTTTTTATTTTTTATTTTATTTGATGAAAACGTTTCACGTTTAAATACTAGTTTTTAGTTAAGAGCATACTACACATTAGTTTTCAGCGAAAACCTCAAAACATGTGACTTGTCTATTAGTGGAATTTTACTTTTAAGTCCAGAATTAGTTACAGTTTGAAATTTTTTCTTAATTTTTCGACTTTTTTTAAATTTAGAAAATTTCAGCAAAACGTCTGACTAAAAATCGAGCAAATTTTTTTTCAATCCGAGGGAGTTGAAAACCTCACTTTGCCCCTTTTGGCCATGGGCCAGGGTAACATACCAAAATTCAATCTCAAAAAAACTTTATTGATTCCTTAACACCCCCATAAGTCATGGGTCGATTTTTATTGAAGATCAATCGTCTAATTTTCTGGTTTAAAATTTATACGTCTGATTTTTATTGTCGAACAATATGCTTCTACTGAAAACATCTAAGACTCTTAATACTATACTTAATTTGTTTCTTCTGATTTACGATTCCATGCAAATTTTTGCAAAAAAGGGATAAGAAAAAAAAAAAAACAAGACATAATAGCAACTTGAATTTCTGTAATAAGTAGTTTTTAATGGCGTCGACGACGTTTTTTTTTCTTCCATCGCCCATGAAGCTGAATTCAAAATCAATATGTAAAATCATAAATCACGCAAGCCTTTAACCAGGTTTTTTTTTTATACCTTCTCATGTGGAAAAATATTTATCTTGTGAATTTTATATTTAAAAAAAAAAATCGAAATAGATAAATACGCTGCAATAAAAATCTTAATGGTCATCGCCTCGGCTAATTTATTTATTGAGTAAAACAGCCCCGAAGCTAACACAGCTAAGCTTAATTTGATAATCTATCACATTTTTAAAAAAATTGCCAGACATATTTAAAAAAAAAAAAAAAAGTAATACTTACATTTTTTGTTTGTAATATTTTATTAAAATCCTCCCTTCGAATTTCTTTTTGATCACCTACAGTTTCTCGAAACATTTTTTCTAGCCATTCTAAACTTTCTTTATCTAATCCCGTTCTGGGCCTGAAATGTAAATAAATAAATAAATAAGTAAGTAAATAAGTAAGTGATTTTTTTCGCGGATGGGCATGTCCGCATGTCACACTTGAGAAAATTACAATGATCAAGTTCAAACAGACAATAAAAACAAGAGGAGAAAATATTTCTCCCAGACGATCAAGTTGTTTTAAAATTTAAATGACGATAATAATTCAAGACGAGGACTTAAATATATCGCCTTGTTGAAATGGGAAGGGAAAGAAAATGGCTTTTAACATTGATTTGCTTATTACGTTTTAATGCGTTTTCGATAGGTTAAAGAAATGAAAACATAAGTTGTAAAATTTAAATTTATGTACGATAAAACATGAGAAGAAAACCTACCACGACACGTACAAACGTAAAACACGAAAGAAAAAATTTGTCACCGTTTTCATAATGTTTAGGAGTTCCGGAGAAAATTGCAAACATATGGACAAAGCGTATGAAGGTAAAACATTCAGAAAAAATAGTAAAATTGTAATAGAAAAACGAAGAAGAAACAAAAGAAACTAAAGGGAAAAAAATTGAAAGGGCGCAATTTCACGACAAACATGTTGGGCAAACATGTCGGTATTGGATAAAAGTGGCGAGCATGTTCGGAAAAAAATGTTGGGCAAACATTTTCACTAAACATTTTTACCAAACATTTCCCCCAACATGAAGGGAAGCTCCACATAAGCAGTCACGCTTGTTTTATGCATGTTGGGTGAAAATGTTTGTGTTTGATAAAAGTAGCGAAGATAACATTTTGGACAAACATTTTCACATGTGTGCCGTCACTGTTTATGCAGAGTTTCCCCAACAAGTCGGGGAAAATGTTCGATGAAAATGTTTGTCCAACATGTTCGCCGAACATGTTTGGCATGAAATTGTGTCCAAGAGAACAAAAAACTATTATTATAAGACATGCACTGTAAAACATTTTGTGTAATTTTAACACAATTTCTATTTGAAAAACGGTCCACACATTTTTATTTGTAGATAATAACGCAATAACAAACATTGCCAAGCAACTTGTCAAAATTAACATAAATGTGTGTCAAAAATAACATAAAAAGAGCAACATACAGAGTGTGTGGACCGAGTTATTTGTTAAAAATACATAAAATTTTTTTACAGTGTGGAAGAGGTAGGCGTTGGTTACATTACTCGAACATTTTTGTTCGAAGAGTTTCAAAAATTTTTTCTCGATGAAAGTGTTTACACTTTTCAAACAAAGTTTTGATGATGTTCGATGATGTTTGATGATGTTTGACGTTATTTTTGGGGTTGTATTATATTTTTTACGTAATGGGAGGGTACATATATATAATAACTTTCGAAATACAGCAGATTCCGATTTCGATTCCGATTCTGAATAAAAATTAATCGGGATTCCCCCCCCCCCCAACTTTTTTTTCAGTCTTTTTTTCCTACCGCGTGTAGGAAAAAAATGACTTAAATTAATATGGGTACTCGGTCGATGATATATGTACCCTCCCATTACGTAAAAAATATAATACAACCCCAAAAATAACGTCAAACATCATCAAACATCATCGAACATCATCAAACATCATCGAAACTTTGTTTGAAAAGTGTAAACACTTTCATCGAGAAAAAATTTTTGAAACTCTTCGAACAAAAATTTTCGTGTAATGTAACCAACGCCGTAGTAATAAAATCCTTAAAATGTTTTAAACGCAAAGAAAACTGTGATTTCAATCACATAATTCTTGTGATTTTAAACCAACCAAATGTAAAATCTGAATTTGCACGTGTTACTGCTTTGTTCCAAATTCCCGCAAGTTGGTTGGCATACCAAGACAAGTGTTATAGGCTCAATTCCGTGTGCATGCTAAAATATGAATAAAACGGGCCAAAAGGTTACACTGTAAAGACTTTTGCGTATTTTTAACAAACTCGGTCCACAAACTTTGTTTGTTACTCTTTTTATGTTAATTTTGACACACATTCATGTTAATTTGGACAAATGTTGCTAGGCAATATTTGTTATTGTGTTATTATTTACAATTAAAAATGTGTGGACCGTTTTTGAATCATAAATTGTATTAAAATTACACAAAATTGTTTACAGTGAGCCAAGGTTCTTTGGGTATATTTCTATCGATGATAGCAAAGCTTTCTAACTCCGAGAGGAAAATCGCAAATGTAAACACAGATTAGTTTATGCTTTAACGATTTTATTCCAAACATCTCATTTGCTTTCGGTCCGTTCTTTTAAAAAACATTAAAAAATTTATCATGCGTCAAACAATGCCCTCAAAATAAATAATTCCAATTTACGTTTAATAATGACCGGTAAATTATTTGACGATGATAAAGCGGCGACGATTGCTTTTGAAATTCTGGCCGATGATAAAAAAAAAAAAACTCTTTAGCGGTGTAACGATAATATTATTTCTCGCCCACATGCACTTGACGGGATCAATAATATCCTTTAAACTAATGCAAAAATTAATTTTAGTAATTTTGTACCCTTTTATCAAAGAAACATTTTTATGAAGATAAAGTGTTATTCGGGAGACTTGCATTTTTTATTTGTGTAACATTTAAAGGATTTAACTTTTAAATATCCCGGCACTTTATGCGGTTCTCGAAACGAATGATAATTCCGTCCATTAATCTCTCCTTAAAAAAAAAAAAAAGAGAGAAGACTATTATGTTTTTACTTTTATAATGGAAGATTAGATTAGTCATTTTTCCCGCATTTGCTTCCGTTAATGCGTTATGCGAGATTACCCGTCATTATCTTCCAAAACCTATTCTTAGCAGTCATCAAAAAGATGTTATTTAAGAAAGCGGGGAGCAATAGGAAAAAAGAAAAAAAAAAAAATAGAAGGAAAATTTTTACGCGAATGCAGTATAAATATACACAAATAATGCATCGCATCGAAAAAGATAGGGACACCTGTGATTCGAAGCGGTTTTGGTCCGTGTGTGAAGCAACCATGTCAGGGTAATTATAACGAGTATAACAAGATTGAAATTAATTTCTAATGAAACTTTATATGTATACGTGACATTATATTGATTTCGTTACCTTGAACTGCTTAAATTAGCGATGAATTCCATGATTTGAGTTTGAGTTACTAAACCATCTCCGTCTTGATCTATTAGTCGGAAGATTTTGTCTACGATCTGAAAAGAATGAAAAGGAAAACCAAATTAATTGGAAAACATGACAAAAAAACAAAAACAGAAAAAAAACATGATTTTACAAAATAATAAAAACAAAATTGTAGGAAAGAATAACTAGCAAAAAGTTTCTGCTCTCAGTCTAGCGGATGTTACAAGCGAGATCTACACAGTAAAGTAAGGAAGAGAATAAGCATGTGTGAACACGTTCGGAGAACATAGCAGGTGCTGGATGAAAGTGACAAAGGAATATGTTCCGTGAACTTACTCAACGAACATGTTGGAAACATTTTCACCCATGCTCAAAAAACCTTCACTGCTTATTTATATATATTCCGGTACATTTTCCACACGGTAAAAAATTTTATGTTAAAAGTAACATAATTCACTAGTAAAAAAAAAAAAAGGCTACACATTATTTTCTACATGTTAATTTTACACAAAACGATTAGGTTGCATCAATCTGATTGTTGATCAACCAATAACCAATCGTCATTTGTCAACATAAAATGTTTCCATTCAAATTTTAACATAAAAAGTGTTCCATATGGAATATGTAGCCTTTTTACACAGTAAAAATTTCTGTGTACTTTTAACACGATTTATATTTGAAAAACTGTCCACACATTTTTATTTGTAAAATTTACACAATTTTGATTTACAACTTGTGTCAAAATTAACATAAAAAGAATTAAATACAGAATGCGTGGACCGGGATTGTTAAAAATACACAAAATGTTTTACTGTGTAAATATTGTTAACATAAAATTTTTACCATACAAGAAACGTTGGGTGAAAATGTTTGTCTAACACATTCCAGCAAGTTCACAAGTCGTGTCATGTCACATAAACATGTCGGCGATGTGATTTTTTACAAAGAAATTAATATTGAAACGAAAAAAATGGAGATTTCAGATTTTTTTAGCGCAAGGGAATTTTACCGTCATTTCCTAATGAAACAGGAAATTTCGAAAAAAAAGTGATCTGGCCACAGACAGTGTTTGAGTCATAAGTCTAAATTTAGGTGCACTGTAAAAAATTTTGTGTAATTTTAACACAATTTATAATTGAAAAACGGTCCACACATTTTTATTTGTAAATAATAACACAATAACAAATATTGCCTAGCAACGTGTGTCAAAATTAACATAAAAAGAGCTACATACAGAATGTGTGGACCGAATTTGTTAAAAATACAAAAAATTTTTTACAGTGTGTAATTTATGACTTCCACAATCAGTTTTTCTCGTTTAGTGTTTTTTAAGTTTGGGTAATATCGAGTTTGAACTTGTTTATTCAGAAATAAATGACCTTTACACTAAAAAAGAAAACGTTTCCTCCACCCACCCTCTATCCTTTCCCCGAATCCAGAAAAAATAAACAGCCGAGGGGTTACTCACCCCATAAAACAACTGTATACCGTAATGCAAAGTTGCGGAGAATGCATGATGCAAAACAGTGCCAATGCTAATGCAATGATAATGCAAAGTAATGCATGCAGCGAGATTGCACCTAACCATGTGGTACTATATCTAATAAAAAGGTAATGCAGTGTAATGCAAATTTAAGTGTGCATCATAATGCAGGAGTGAATGACCGCTCCTAAACAACAGTAAAATCAGAGGTGAGAAACTCAATTAAAGCTACTGTACTGGAATGAGTTGAGGAACAAAGATGAATAAAAAAAATAAAAAAATTGCATGAAAGGTTTCAGCATGATCTTTGCAATTTTAGACCCCTCCCTGCTTCCCTAAACTGCTTACGTAATTTATGGACGGCCGCAAAGTGACGTTGTTGGGACACTACAGATATTCTTGGAATGATATCACTCAGCTAAGCTTAACATAACATGGTTTTATATTCTCAAGAGCCAAAAACGACCAAATCCACCCCGTTCTTTACACTTTCCAAAGGTGTCTAAAAGCCCAATTAACGACATAAAACGTCTTATTTATAAGAGTATAAAGATGATATTTATCCTTTGGCAAAGAGTAATTTGCCTCCTTATCTGCAAAGTTATTTACTTAATCTCTCTAGCAGTAAAATATATTTTTATAAAAAAAAAAAAAAAATTCCGATGACCAGTATGACATTACAGTTGGTGCTAAAGCATAAAAAAAAATCTGATAAAAAATTCAGCATAGCTTTATTAATTTTTTTTTTTTTTTTTTTTTTTTTTAATATTTTAAAAATATGGCAAGCCATCATGCTAAGGATGATGATAGGCCTGGCTGGGATAATTAAAAAGAGCTCACAGAGTCATTTTTCTTTAAAGCGCTACAATTTAGGGTAATGAGATTAAAATGAATTGCAATTTAAACGAGTCATTTTTATATTTTTTATAATGCCACAGCAGAAGCTGCCTAGAGGGAGGTCCAAAAAGAACGGATATAAAATCTGTACTAAGCACGTCTTTAAACTATCGTTTCTCGAGTTTAATTATGTACAAGATGTCCTTAAATATTTTGAATACTATCATAATTATGTCTCGGGGACGTATTTTAAATTTTTTATGAGACATATGTGAATTTTAAATCTTTCGCAAATTATTTCTATTGATTTTAATCGGGGCTCAGGATCTTTTTTTTTTTTTTTTTTTTTTTTATTTGTATATTACATTATCTTCGAACAGGATTCCCTGGGAAAAATTCGAAATTCTAGAATAAAGGCGGGGCAGGAAGCATCTGCCCATACGCAGCTTCCTAGTCCCATTAATTATACAACCGAAACAAAAAACACATTAAAAAACTGTATCGTTAAGGTCGTTTAACTTGATGCACCAAAAGGAAAAAAAAACAATAGCATAAATCATGCCTTGTCAATCAATATTGTGCTTGCTGAAAAAAGAAAAACAAAAGTTCAAGCTGTTTCTCTTTTTTTTTAGAGGGTCAAAGGTTTCTTTTCTTTCAACATTCCAGGTTTTAACCTGTGGAATGAAGATATGAAAATAATGGGTCCTTTTTTTCTTTGTCGTCGAAGAAATGATAAATTGGAATGGATATCAGGCGATCCGAGTTTAATCAAATAAAGGCGGTTAAAGGAATAAGTATTTCGGATAAATTAAACATGTAGTTGGGCTAATCGGTGGTGTATCCCTCAATTCTGTGGTATCCTTTCAAATGTATATAGTTGCAGCATTTTAAGGGCAAAGAGGATGATGCCTTAGGAATTAAGAAAGGGTCAAAAAGGGGGGGAGGGGGTCGACGGTTCTTTTTTCACAAAATTCCAAAAATCGAATTTTCATCCCTTGTGGAATTTTGCAAAACTTTGGCCTTCTAGCAAAACCTCAAGACGTCATTTTAAAAAAATTTTACAGATGACAAAACGCAGCGATTGCGCTATCAAGCATTTTGAAAATCCAAAATTTTTGATTTTCGACCCACCCTAGCGTGCAGCATCCTCTCTTTAGAAAACACGTACTAACATGCCTGATAAAGCCGCTACCAGTGACCAATAATTTTATTTTTACTTTAATCCCAGTTCTTCCTTAGCTTTTGAGCTTTGAGAAATTCTGGAAGCCATAAACCTGTCAATCAAAACCATTTGCCAACATGTCTGGACTTGTACACTGCCTTGCAGTTGTTTCAAAATTATCTCAACCGAAAAATAGACGCCTGAGAAAGACTCACAGAGCTGCGTATAATTTTTTTTTTTTAAACAGAATTCAGAATTAATCAATATTCAGAAGGAATAATTTCGCAGAACCATGAAGTTTTCAACCCAAGATGAAATATAGCCAGGCCTGAGCTAGTTATGCCTCAACTAGCTAAAAAAAAAAGTAGTCTCCGACTCGCAGGTGCTGGCTTGAAAGCGATTCATTTTCTCATAGATTCACACTCTAATTAAACTCGAAGCATATTTTCGATAAATATTATACGCGATTAATAAAATTTAAACACGATGATGATGATGAGTATGCGGTGTGCAGCGTATATATACATATAAAACCGCTTTATGATTTACAGACGTTATAAGAAGGTTTACGACCTCGCCTGGAAAAATATAAGAAAAGATTTTAATCGAAACAGGAGACGCAACAGACAAAATAGAAGATCGAAAGATAGGGGGAATTACAGAAACCCCGGGTTCGGCCCAGACTCGATATTGTAATGAGGCTTATGGGAACCATTAGTGCAAGCAATAAGTCACGAAGTTGGACTGGGTCTGTCATTGTCTAGTCTGAAAATGGCAGGTACAAGAGTACTGAGATATCCAGCTGTGTCGGTAGAAAAAAAAAATCGATCCGTATTATTGATCTCATTCGTTCTCGTCGCGGGGTAATAAAATAAATAATTACAGCGCGTATTGAATTTTCGATTTTCCACGCCGAATATTGTTAGTTAAAAAATTATAAGTTAATTTTTTTTTTTTTTTTTTTTTTGACTTACCCCTTTCGCTTTAAATATTTGAGCAAATTTATCACAAGTTATTTGTTCTTCGCCGCATAAAACGTAAGCGACGCTTTCGACTTGTTCGGCGAAGTCGATTTGTTTTTCACCCCTAAAAGAAAAGAAAGAAAGAAAAAAAATATTAATATGCGGAAAAGAAATGAATGAAGTATCCGAAAATGCCCCGGAGGTATCAAACTTGAAAATTTTTGGAGAAAAAGGAATTATATTCAAGAATTTATAACGTGTCAAATTACACGATTTCGTTTCAAAATATGCGCACCATTCACTGCTATAATAATCATTTAAATGTAAATTTACACTGATAAGGGATTAATTGATGCGAAGCTGAATCAAAATTTTGTGGTAAAAAACGGAGAAAAAAAAAAAAAAAAAAAAAAAAAAAAAAAAAAAAAACACGATTTTGCTAATTTATGGAAATTTTTAACTTTTTTAGGCAACCCTGATAGCAGAGAGTATGAAAGGACTCCCTGTGGATGTTCTAACGTTTTCATTGGGTTGTCCTCACATTCGCTTGCGGTGAAATTTATTTTGGAAAAGGACATAAAATATAAGTTTGCACAAGTCCCAGAACACCAAGAGGGAGTCCGATTGATTTTAATAATGTTCATTCTATACAAAAAATATTTTCTGCACACTGCAGACAATTTAGTCCAGCTGACCATCAAGTAACAGGGTTAAGCAATTATCGCGTCAACGATAACTCTTTTAGCATAAGCCCCTTTTCGAGAAAAACCTATAAAGGCTGGTAGCAACCCATGTACATTTTTCAAAAATCTGAAAAAAATTGGAGAAGGTATCTGGAGGTAGTAGAATCGATTTTGAGGTGTAGAATCAAAATTGAGACACCATAAAATAATAAATAAATTTTTAAAATTTTGAAAAATATTATTCTTTAACCTGAAAGATCCCTCCCTACTCACGCAAAATAAATTTTCTCCAAACATTGGATCAAAGGCAATGAATCTGCATTATTTTGGGTCATTTTGGCCATCTTGAAATCCTTTTAACTTTTGGGGCTGGTCAGATATAAAAAAACTTGTTTTAGTCTAAATAAGCCGTATAACACCAATAAGATCTCATTTTTCGCAAAAAGAAATTTTTTCTATGTACATACACACATAAGTATTATATCCTAAAAAAAATCAATTTTTTATGTCATCAAATTTTTTTACTGCGAATTTTTGAAATTTTATCAAATAAAAGTGCGAAAAGTAAAAAAAAAAAAAAACCAAAAATTCGGGCGCCACCTTTAAAAATTTTTTTAAAGATCTGGAAAAAAATTCACGGGTGCTCCAAAACCCTAAAGGACCCATTTTTTGCTAGGGAACGAAAATCTGAGATGGACTATTTTTTCTGGGCCACCCTAACCCCCATACTGACTGAGTGTCTGGACTTCAAACATAAGTTTTGGATTACAGTCACCATTTATTACAAACTTCTTAATTTTTTAAACTTAGTTATTTTGAGCCAGTAAATTCCAACATCATCCACAAATATAAACCGGTAGTCTCTTCGATAGCAAGAAGGATAATCAGAGGCCAATTAATTGGAGTCCGAACTAAATTTATCTCCCGAACAATTTTTATGCTCCTCAAAATCCATAAAATTAAAAAAAACGGACGTAAAGTGACAATCCAACACTTTTCCCACTACTTAAAATTAACCATGCATAGAATCTCGTACCCGATTGGCTTATCGTAAAATATCATGTGATGATTGGTGGTTCATTTTAATAAACATTAACCAAGCGTTTATGCACGTTTTTTTTTTTTTTTTTTTTGAAGCCGACAAAGGGTCAAGGCCTTTAAATTATGTAACCAGTATTTAATCAGCGAATCTAAATAATATGCTAAAAAGAAAAAAAAAATCGAGAAAGTCTAACGCACAATGAGACGATGGTATAAAATTTATTTTAAATAAATTTATTATGAAAAAGCTCATTCTCGATGATTATTTAGAAAATACATTTTATGAAATGTTTTTGTTTTTAATTAAGACTTTATTGAAAATATTGTCGGGTTTAAATTTAAAATAACAAATAAAAATCAAAACTTTTGGCATCTCGATTCATAATGAAAATTGATTATTTTGAAAGTTTTCATTCAAAACAGAAAATCATCACGAATTGACGTTTTTATGAGTCAGATTAAAAAAAAAAAAAAAAAAGGTTTAATTATGAACCCGATCGGATTTTTTTTTTTTTTTTTCGGTATGCGGGAGGTCATTTTTCAATTCGGACAAATTGATGCTGATAATCCTGAATAAATTTGGACGCTATCGGAATATTAATGGGATCCTTATCGAAGATTTTTTTTTTTTTTTTACGATCGCTCTTTTTTTTTGTCTGGTTTATGGAAATTTTGTTCAATAAAACCTTGTGATATACGAACTCGTCTACTTGAGGAAGATGTTCCCTAACGGCAAAAAACGACATTTCAAAAAAAAAAAAAAAGTATTCAGTATGGAGGATGATAATTGAATTAAGGATCGCCGAAAGGTGGGATACTACGGGTTCTGCTTATCAAATCGATATTATTATAAATTTTCTATAAAAGGAAATATGGCTTCAGAAAAAAAAAGCTCCAGTTTTAATAATATGATAATAGCGGCGTTTCGAAAAAAAAAAAAAAAAAAAACCAGTAGGGACCTACGCATCATTACCTGTGGCCTATCCTAGTAATGGGCATAGACGTTAAAAATTGTAAGAAACACGTTATTTCTCACAATATTTAATGGAGAATATAAATCATTCATTCCGGAATAAATCATTCTTGTTTTCTGCTTCATTTGTATCGTAATTACAAGAACCATGTTAGCAATGAAAAAAAAAAAAAAAAGATGATAGTTGCTTTAAAGATTATTACTCGAAATGACTTGAACATTATCTGTTTAATGAATCGCAAAAGTTAATGAATAAATTTCGGCTTTTAATCCCTCTTGAAAATAAACCATTGTTAAACTTGCAACCTGCCGTCAAAAAAAAAAAAAAAAAAAAAAAAAAAAAAAAAAAAGCGCCGCTTGTCAAAGTTTCTAATAATCTTAAAAATTATTTCATTATCGGGGAAACTCTTCGGGGTTTTTTATGTTTTAAAACCCACACATTTTATATGTTGTTCCATCGATATTGGCTATCCATCAGGCGCCACAAAGGGACACAATCTCATTCTGCCCGGAGTGAAAAGCGAGTGTGGCCTTACATTTCGCAGAGTATTAAAAAAAAAAAAAAAAAAAAAAAAAAAAAAAATACAGAAGAAAAAAAAAGAACAAATTGATTTATTGGATCGATTAACGTCAACATGTCGGACAACTAGTTCATCTGGTTCACGAACTCGGCTACCAGAATCTCGTACATAGTGTAAGAGACTACTAATAACAAGGAACGACAAAAAAAAAAAAAAAAAAAAAAAAAAAAAAAAAAATTGAGATAAGTTTTTTTTTTCTGAAAAAATTGAAATTCGATCGGCGGTTATACTGGATTGATTACTGGAAGGCAACTAAGAATGATGTGTTCATTCAAAGTGTAAAACTCACTTCGTTCATTTTTAAATATTTTTTTTTTTTTTTTTTTTTTTTGGCGAGGCTTGGCATTGTTGGAAAAAAGGAAAGGTAGGATTAGCAATTTAATAATACGGGAGAAAGTCTAGAGATTATCGGTCAATGCATAAACATCAACGGTAAAGCACAAGATTTTCTAACCAGGCAAGCATATACACTATAGAACCTATAGACTTACCTATAGACTGCACTAGAACAAGAGGGACTGCCGGCAAATCTAAAAAGCACTGAAGCTAATAAAAAAAAGAAAAAACTAAAAAAACTAACTTATCTTAAAGATAATGAAGATTGACAGGTTTGATAAGAATAAATTTATCGATGGCAGCAATGTTCTAATAAAATAGTGAAATATAGTGTCTTTAATATTTTCTAATAGGACTTCATATTTAGCTATTCTTAGCTTGGGAACATAGTACACAGTAAAAAATTTTATGTCAAAATCAACATAAATCAACATAAGCAGGTCCACATAATTTTTATCTTGTTTTTGTTTTATGTTTGCCTTATGGGAGAAAAAACATAAAAAATTTATGTGGACCTCTTAGAACATATTTACATAATATTTTTTACTGTGTAGGATGGGCCTTATTTGAGTTTATTGTCTTACCCCCGGAATCAGTGATCCAAGGCCCCAAGGTCCCCATATGAATCCTAATTTTTTTTTCGATTTTCGTATTTGACGGGAAAAGCCTGCCGACTTTATAGCTTAAATTTTATTCCAATAAGGACGGAAAATTCAATCTTTTTTTGTAAAAGAAACAATTATTTTCTATCAAAAACTTTTCGTAGTTCACGAACCTGTAATTCGTTTTCATCGTGGAATTTCAGCCCATATTTGAAATAAGGGATCCCCTGCGTGGCACTGCTATCACCAGCTTTTCCTTTTCTGCCGTTAAATTTCCTTGTATTTTGAGCAGTTCAGGCTAAAATTTCCTTGAATTTTTCATAAAAATTCATTTCCTTGAAAAGCTCAAAATTTCCTTACATTTTTACAAAAAATTCCTTGTGCTTACAAGGCTTAAAATTTCCTTGCAATCAGGAAATTTCCTTGTACCTGGCAACACTGGATTGGGCCCATAGCCAAGGGGGAGCCAGAGGGGGCGTTGCCCCCCTGGACTGACTTGGTGCCCCCCCCCCCCGGAGTAAATTGGCTAAACATGGCAGGTATAGGAAACGAAGACCTAAGGCCCTTCTTCACAAGCCCAACTGCCCCCCATGGCTCTTCGTTCTGGCTACGGGTCCGCACTGGATATCACATATAGAACTAGTACGAGAAACACCTTGCACCAATACAGTGGCGTTATTTTACGAATCTGAATTTCGGTTAACGTACGGGGGGTAGTTCTTTTATACTAACCAAAAAAAATTGTCTGAAAATTTCACGGGGACCTAAAAATTTTGAAATTCCGGTAAAGACCGAAAAATCAAAAAATTTATTTCTATGTAAAAATGATTAATTCCTATTGGAATTTTTATTTAGATTAATTTCTAGGGAAACTAAAGCCAGAATTTATTTACGCAAACGATTACGGTGCTAGAGGACAAAATATGAAGAATTTCGCAAAAACGTGTGGCTACAACCTGTGGCCCAAATGTGGCTATATTTTTTTTACTTATTTTGGCCTCTTATCTTCAAAACCGAATAAAATATGCGACATACTATAAATTGTATTTTCGTGATCGGCGTAAAAGTCAGACTAAGAAACCACCATTTTTACATAAAAGTAAAATTTTTGATTTTTCGGGAATTTCAAAATATTTAGGTCCCCATAGCTAAATGATCTCAAAAAAATCTGAAAAAATTCAGGCAATCTTTCGGTCACAAAATTAAAGGGTGCGTTCATCGAAATTCAAAAATTCCTAAAATAAGGGCCACTCTAGTTTCTACTCTACATCGCATGTTGGCGCAATTTCACGCCAAACATGTTCGGCGAGCATGTTGGTGTTAGACAAACATTTTCATTGAACATTTTCCCCGACCTGTTGGGGAAGCTCTGCATAAGCAGTGACGGTTTTTGAAGCATGTTATGAGAAAATGTTTGCCCAGCATGTTTTCAAACACGTTCGCCACTTTTATCCAAATTTAGGCGTTGGTTACATTACTCGAAAATTTTTGTTCGAAGAGTTTCAAAAATTTTTTCTCGATGAAAGTGTTTACACTTTCCGAACATGTTCGAAAAGTTTCGATGATGTTCGAAATGTTTGATGGTGTTTGTTATTTTTGGGGTGGTATTATATTAATATGGGTACTCGGCCGATGATATATGTATTTTGCCATTATTTAAAAAAATATAATACAACCCCAAAAATAACGTCAAACATCATCAAACATCATCAAACATATCGAACATCATCGAAACTTTTCGAACATATGTTCGAAAAGTGTAAACACTTTCATCGAGAAAAAATTTTTGAAACTCTTCGAACAAAAATTTTCGAGTAGTGTAACCAACGCCTTAACATGTTTGCCCAACCTGTTCGCCGAACAATTTGGCGTGAAACTGAGCCCTGTAACGATTCTTAATCAGTGTCTAAGTATCTCCCCGGCAAACAAGGAAACGCTTTTTTTACATAAGTTAAAAAATCCTACTGATACATCTTAAAAGACTTTTTTGGTTTTAAAGACGACATGACAACAAAAAAATGACCATAAATCCCAAGTCTCTATTAAATTTTTGTAAAGGGAAGTCTGAAATTTTAAGACTCTAAAAGTCAAACACTGTTCCACTGTTCCAGGATTTATATCATGACATGCTAACATTTCTTCATCTTTACTAAGTCCTCACAAGTTCTCAAATCCCTCCCAGCTCAAATAATCAAATTTAAGTTAATAATATTTCTGTCTATGTAAACGTCTCTAATTAACACGATTTTGTAAAACCATTTTTTCCCACCTAGAGGCGAGTCGTAACACCTAACAAACATTATTCCCTCAAAACGAAATGTGTGTGCATCATCTTATCAAAAATTTATTTCGAAAAGTTAATTACCTAAGGTGAAAAAAGAGGCGTAATATAAATAGTCAAAAACTATAATTGAGACTAGGTTAGATGTCAATTTTTTTTTCTAAAAATTGTGACAGCTTGACTTAAGATTTTCTTCCTTTTTTTATAGTTAAGCCTATAAAAAAATACGTATACGATAAATCCAGGAAAAATTCTTGACTCTACAAAACCTTGCTCCGATTGCAATTTTAATTAGAAATAATAATTTCAAACTGGAACAAGAGTTGACATTCTTGCTGTCATCTTTTTACTTCACGACGATAAAAAAAAAAAAAAAAAAAAAAAAATTATTTTTTTAAGGATATAGGCTTCAGTGAATGCCGGAAAGAATGGCAGTTTTGTCTAACACTCGATCAAGAGGGAAAAATCAAAATTGTAGGTGTCCAACTGACCTTTTCGACTTATTCTCGTACTTTTAGTACAAGTTTCAACTTGTTTCAAGTAACTACGAACCCAGAAAGCAAAATTAAAGCTTTGCGACGGCAATTTTTTTTTGAAGTTATTTTTCGGCTATACAATTTAGACAAGTTCAAACTTGCATTAAAAATTCCAGGATATACCAAAGGAGTTCGTCATATATTTAAAATTTGGATTTTTTCCAAATCGAGTAGAAAAAATAAGATAAATCCTTAAATCTCACGCCAAACATGTTAGGCGAACATGTCGGTGTTTGGGCGCAATTTCACGCCAAACATGTTCGGCAAACATGTTGGACAAACATTTTCACCAAACATTTCCCCCGACGTGCAGGGGAAGCTCCACATAAGCAGTGAAGCTTTTTTAAGCATGTTTGGTGAAAATGTTTGTCCGAAATGTTCGCCGAACATGTTCGGCACTTTTGTCAAACACAAACATTTTCACCAAACATGCTTAAAAAAGCGTCACTGCTTATGTGGAGCTTCCCCTGCACGTCGGGGGAAATGTTTGGTGAAAATGTTTGTCCAACATGTTTGCCGAACATGTTCGCCGAACATGTTTGGCGTGAAATTGCGCCCTGGCAAAAGTGGCGAACATGTTGGACAAACATTTTCATCGAACATTTTTCCCAACTTGTTGGGGAAGCTCTACATCAGCAGTGAGGTTCTTTAAGCATGTAATGTGAAAATGTTTGTCCAAAATGTTCGCCGAACATGTTGGCCACTTTTATCAAAACATGTTTGCCAAACATTTTCACAAAAATTTACACAAACATTTTTACAAACATTTACACAAACATTTTTACAAACATTTACGCAAACATTTTCACCCAACGTGCTTAAAATAGAGTCAATCCTAATTCGGAGCTTCCACAGCATGTTGGGGAAAATGATTGGTAAAAATGTTTGTCCAAGGGCGCAATTTCACGCCAAACATGTTTGCCGAACATGTTTGGCAAACATGTTTGTGTTTAAAGGGCGCAATTTCACGCCAAACATGTTTGCCGAACATGTTTGGCAAACATGTTTGTGTTTGGGCGCAATTTCACGCCAAAGATGTTCGGCGAACATGTTCGGCAAACATGTTGGACAAACATTTTCACCAAACATTTTCCTTAACATGCAGGGGAAGCTCCACATAAGCAGTGACGCTTTTTTAAGCATGTTTGGTGAAAATGTTTGTGTTTGATAAAAGTGGCGAACATGTTATTGGCCAACATTTTGGACAAACATTTTCACATGACATGCTCGAAAAACCGTCACTGCTTATGTAGAGCCTGTCCAACACATCGGGGAAAATTTCGATGAAAATGCTTGTCCAACATTTTCGCCGAACATGTTTGGAGTGAAATTGCGCCCTTTAATTACGGAAAAGGGATCACGATCACATGAGCGACCTTTTTATAAGTACAAAATGTAGCTCACGACTTAAATATTTTGACTGGAAAAATCGGGAAGATTGATGTTAAAATATTTAAAAGGGGGAGGCGTATGTTACGATAAAAATAAATACCTCTTTCATCGCCTCGTTCCCCTTTTATGTGTGAAATTTTAATATATCGATGTTCGCAAAAGAAGGAAATGAATGATGTTGAATTTAAGGTGTTATGTAGCGTGACCTCGGCATAAAGCTAATTATCATTTGGTATTCAAGACAGTTCACACATTCATTCACACCCAACACGACTATAAATCATAATTCTCTTTTATTGCTACTTTTGCCAAAATAAACATTTATATTTTTTAATGGTCGAGATGAAAAATCACATTAAATGACTCCTGCCAGTTTCCTATCTTAAAAAAGAAAAAAAAAAAAAAGAAAATCGTCATCGTCTTAGGAGAAAGAAAAAAACAAGATTTAATTTTAAAAAAATAAAAGAACGAAGCTGCTGAGAGATGTGACAACCGTAGTGCGTGACCGATATCCTGCTGTCCTGATACAGTATCTCCTTTCTGTGATTAGATAAATCAATTTTTTAGACGTGCACATGGGCTCTACTGATTTATTATTATTGTAAGTGCTCTTATGTTCTTTTGCTTGTATAAGACCAGAATCCTACACGAGTTTTTCATTAGTACAAGTTGTTTTTAGGATGATTATATGTGGACCCCAACGTAGTTTGAGACCGTATGGAAAATTGAAACAGACGGTTCGGAATGTTTATTCGGTTACGGGAGGATTCCTCTTTGGATGTTTTTATAATTGACTTATGGGAGTTAACGGATTCCAAAGGAAAGCACCATAAATCCACGATCCTGATGATAGCGAATCAGTTTTCCCTCGTTATAAAATATGGCAAGAGAATCATTCAACTCCACACGCTCCCCGCGGGGCTTGAAGACCTACTGCCGCATCACAAGCTCTTGGCCATCGCCATCTATCTCGAGCAGACTCTCGCAAATGTGGGGGCCATGGATTAATTTCAGAGGAGGTTTTTCCAAAGGCTTTGGGCTTGAAGGGCTATTGAGGAGAACGGTTAGAAGCTCCCGGTTTCTGATCGAAACCAGGGAAATCGCCCTTTTTAAATGATGACCGAATGCCCTTCTGTAACTCATGGGAAAAACGTTTTTTTTCGTGGAAGGAAAAGAAAAGGAAGGAAAGAAGGAATAGGATCGATTCTATTTGAAATAAGTACACTGTTAATACTCAGTAAAAGATGTCCTATAAAAATGCATCTCCACAACTTCGAAGGCAGTTGGAAAATACTGAGGAGTTAGGTGACCTCGGCTGGAAGAGGTGGTCAAAATCTCTAATTTACTTTACAAAGGATTGACGAATAAGCTTGCGCACTTGACCTTAATCGAACCGGACGAGATAAGTAAAAAACATCACCGGGAATTGAGTTCCCTTTTGTTGATATCCTTAACCGTTTATAATTGCAGAAGAGCGGAGAAGTTCTCAAAATAACGGTGAAAGACTACGACGTTTATCGTAACAAAGGGTGGGAGGAATTCGAAAGAACCGAAAGTTGGGTAGCTATGACCCTATAGTAGCACATGGCTATCCATAGGATCTCCTGAGGATAAACTTTCAGGGATATAGGATATCCTGAGGTTATCCAACTGGTAACCTGCGATGACCAGAGGATATCCCACGGATCGACTCGAAGTCACCGTTTTTAGCTCCACAGGATAACCCATTCAGGATGTGTGGACGCTATTGTTTTTCTTCCGCTCTACTTTAAAACCGCCCCTAGGACAAGAATGCATGATTAAGCGAATTTTTTTTTCTATTTACGCGGTTTCGGTATCACTGAAAAAAAAAAAAATCTTGCTGCTGGTAAATAGTTGACTGGAAATAGAACCAGGACTAATTCTGTTTAGCGAATAAGTAATCCTTTGAAGGATTATGGCATCATACAGTATAGTGCCACCACTGACTGGCTGCCGACACTGACACTAAATTCCAACTGATTAATTTCACTTATGCCTACGGAAGCACGTATGTTCGTACTTTCAACGTATTCATATCTAGCGGTTTTTTCGGCAGTCCGGACCGCATCTTCCATAAGTTTTTCGTACATTTTTCCCGGATAAAACCTGATAAAACAATCCGTAAAATTATACATCTGTTTATACAGCCGCCATCTCTAATTTAACTAACGACTGCAGCGTGAGATGTTACACTGTCAAATGTTTATGGATAACCTATGGACATCCCCAGGTGATCCTAACTTGGTTTAAGAAACGAATTTGTTCCTCCAAATTCGGTTAACTTGAGGTTAGCCACGGGAGATCCGGATACCGTGATAATTTCATCAACCGTTCCCGGATAGGCTAGGTAATTCCGCGGGTTATCCTTTTTAGGATAACCTGATTAGGATAAAATTGATAATGAAATGAATATCCCATGGTTAGCCGGTGCTACTAGGGAAAAGGAGTTGGCCACAGAAATGACTTTGATCGAAGTGTTCGGGAAAAACGGCAGTTTAGCGCCGGTAAAAAGAAAATCTAGAAACTTTATTGGAATTTGATTTTGTTGGGAAGCGAACTTATTTTCGGAAATTTTAAAAGAAAAATACAATATATCTGCTGCCACGATTGATGCTTACTCTTAAACGGAGCGATTGACTACTTTGCTCCTCGGCTTTTTAAAAACCATCTACATCTCTTCGTTGCAAATTTCTTGTAACAAAAAAAAATCCCTTTTCTTCTTTTAGCCAAACTCTGTCACGATTACTACTTATTTCACAAAAACATGCTTGTACCCTCGCTTGAAAATTTCAGACGACACCTAGATTGATTAATATATTACAACGAAATTTGAAAAGAAATAAAAGGAGATTTAATGAAAATTAAAACGATCGATTAATCAATTTAATCGTAATTTCGATTAATCGCGTTTCACATCAATTAATATAACGCACGAATAATTACTGTAATTGAATTAATTCGATTTATGTTTAAAAAATTTTTGGCACAGTTTTATGCCATCAATCAACACCACAAAAATTTAAAAAAAAAAAAAAAAAACTAGCTTTTTCCAATTCTTTGCTAATTCGAATGAAAAAAAAAAAAATTAACGATGCGTGTTGAATGGATGAAACCAGTAAAATTATGATAGTCGTCCTACTGACTGATGAGGGCAAGGTTTCGGTGTTTCACAAAATTGACTTGTCCAGATATCGCGTGACGGTGGATAATTGTTTCATCTCGTATAGCTAAAGCATTCCAAATGACTGGTCATAAGATATCTCCCCGTTCGGCGTGTCTGAATTCACAAGAAAAAATTTCTTCGCGACTGGGCTAAGGTCGCAGATGTTCCAGGAAAACGAACTACTTTTACGGGGAGCGCCAAAGGGGATTTAGACATTCGCACACCGCTCAGGGTTGATAAAATTTTCGAATTTGGAAAATTCATTGGGTTACCAAAGGACCGAATTACAAGGTCACCAAAGGACCGAAAGCTGAAAGCATAGCAAGAAAAATAAATAAGGCTCACTGGAAAACGAATATACTCATAAAAAAAAAATGCGAAAGTAAAAATGTCTTGTGGCAAAAGATTTTCTTAAAAATCATGGGAAAACAATAAAAATGTCTTGGCAAGTAACAACATGTCTGTTGTCGCAGTTAATTTTCGCTTTGCCACGAAAGATCCCAATTTTGTTGCAAGACAGAACTTGTTCAAAAACATTTCCTTTGTCCGAGTGTAGCCAAGAAACAACATGTCCTTTGTCGCGAAGAATTTTTGATTTGCTACGAAACGGTTGCAAGTCAGAACTTGTTCAAAAACATTTCCTTTGTCTGAGTGTAAATCTCACTGGGGGACAGCCAGAGCTGTGAGCTGGGGTTTTTTATAATCGAATTTTTTTTTTTTTTTTTTTAAACAAACAGTAAGCTTAATGGACTTTTATTTTAATTTCGACAAAAACCGAAGGGCAAGGCTAAGTCTAATAACAGCAAAATTTAAAACCAGTGGAATGTTTTATTTCATTACGCCGCCCATGTACGAAAAGTTTAATTAAAGTAACATGATTTAAGCAAGGAGACAGGAGTTAAAGAACCATTTATGGTGGCTCATTTGCCTTCTGCATTTACTTTTAGTCAAGTTTTTTTTTCTTTTTTTTTTTCGAAACTTATATAGTGGGTTGTTCGAATCTAATCAAAATCTCCGGAAGCCATCTACGTCCACCTCCGTGATTATTATACCCGATCTTGATGAATCGACTTTTCGTCAGTTTTCGTATAATGTCTTTTTAATTAACCGCATTTTTTTTTTTTTTTTTTTTTTTTTGGATGACAAATATAAATGGTACAATTCTATAGAAATGATAGTAATCAAAAAAATATATAAAATTTTACTTTATAAATTCCAGCCCACTGTCTTAAAAATTAAATTAACTAGAATCATTAATTTAAAAAAAAAAAAACTTTTTTTCTTTTCCTTTAATTTAAAAATAATTGAGAAAGTGAAATGATAAAATCAAGGAGTTCGGTTAAAACCGGTTCATATCGATTTTACAATAGACCCGAACTTTAATTAAATTGTTTAGAAATTAAAATATTCTCCAATTTTTTTTTTTCAAAAACTGAATTAAGAAAAAAGTTTTTTAAATCTTTTCAGAATTCTTTTTTTTCGCTGTGCAGATGGTTGATTGCACGCTCCCAGCGTTTCTTGTATATAATGGTAGGTTTGTTTTGTTAAATGACGATTTTTCAATCTAATTAATATTCATCAAACTTCCCTTATTGCGATAATTAGAACAAATCTGGTATATGGAATACCCGTGGCTACATCTTTTTAATTGATCCCCCTGATCTGACCATTAATGGACCAGTTCAACTCAATAAGTCAGCTAAGATAAACAAGGCTATTATTTCTTTTTTGAAATGATCTAAAAATTATGTAAATAAAATGGATGGTGAGTTTTTTAAGATTATTGAATTAAATCGATGGTTTAAAAGGATTTATCTCCCCGACTTTTTTTTTTTTCGGAGGATACTTTAGATATTCTATTTGAGATAATCCAAAGTTGCTTTAATCAATTTTTGCAGGTTGTTTTAAGAGCTTGGCTTGTCCGTCCTCCAGTGAGTTTGATAGTCTTTTTTTCGGTTTTCTTTGTCCTCCAGTAAGTTTTCTTTTTTTTAAAGGTTGGCTATAGCCAATAGTTAATTTGTTGTCGTTCATTTGAGATTTCGCTTGTTCACCACATTTATTGTCATTCTTTTCGAATTTTTTTAACTGTCCAGTGAATTTGAAATTTACATTAATTCCGCAACTTGTTTGTTGCCAGTGAGTTTATAGTGGCACATTATTCTTCAAAGTTTGCCCTCTAGTAAATGGAATCCCTATCCTTTAAAATTCCATTTGCCAGTGAAATTTTATTTTTCCCGTTCCTCTCTAGTTATTTTTGTCCTCCAATGAATTTATTGTAGGAGCTTTCGAGTTTCGCTTGTCCTCCATTTGGCCGTAATTTCACGATGAAAAATGTCGCAGTAAAGATATGGCAACATGTTGCTAAACATGTTGCAACGTTAGAAACATGTTGCCAACTTGTTGTAGCATTGAACAATTTGGCAACATTTTTATTTTTTATGTTCCAATGTTGCGCAACATGTTTCGAAGCTGCAGCATGTTGAACGACATGTTGGTAACATGTTTCGAAGCTTCAGCATGTTGAACGACATGTTGAACAACATCTTGGCATTTGGCAACACGTTGCGACGCTGCAGCATGTTGAACGACATGTTGAACAAAATTTTGGCATTTGGCAACATGTTCCCAAGCTGCAGCATGTTGAACAACATCTTGGCAACACGTTTCGAAGCTGCAGCATGTTGAACAGCATGTTGGCAACATGTTGTGCAACATTGGAAAATGAAAAATAAAAATATTGTCAACAAGTTTCTAAAGTTGCAACATGTTACTGCAAAATGTTTCATCGTGAAATTGCTGACTTCAATTTACTGCTGTAATTTTTCAGCTTTTTGTCCTCAACGAATTTTTTTGTCCTTGAGAAGTTTCGTTTTTTCTTCCCATGAATTCCCTTTTTAAATGAGACACATTGCCAAATGTACAGGGACTTCATTAATTTTTCAATTTTTTTTAAAATTCTTACACTTGTGTTGAATCAATCTAAATGACCAAAAAAAAAATCACATGGTTGTCTCCTTATAAAACGCATCATTCAAAAAAAAAAAAAAAAAAAAATCTTCAGATTAAATTCCACTTCAAATATCTAAGACGAAAAAAATTATATCATTTTACAATTATGCAAAAGACACTCAGTGGGGCAAACGCCGCGAGTGGGGGACCAGGTCGAGGTTAGTGTCTACGCCCCTTTACGTCTTTATACGATCATTAAATAGTTGAATAATCTTTTTAGTGTATCATTTCAGCTATTGAAAAAAATTGAAGTCGTTTTCTTATTTCATTTAAAAAAGAAAAACAAAAAAAATAAAATAAAATAAATAAAAAGTTTACTGTTGTCATAGTAATATTTAAAAACGAGAGATGACATGGGATGAAATGAATACGGAATATTTTTATCTTTATTTCTTCAAAAGTAATTTGAGATTTAAAAAGGAAAAAAAAAATAAAATAAAATAAATAAAAAGTTTACTGTTGTCATAGTAATATTTAAAAACGAGAGATGACATGGGATGAAATGAATACGGAATATTTTTATCTTTATTTCTTCAAAAGTAATTTGAGATTTAAAAAGGAAAAAAAAATGAAATTTTAACATAAAATTAATGCAACTGATAACGTTTTTTGAAGTATTTAATGAAGTTAACATTAATTTTATTACACTGAAGAAAAACAAATTTGATCCTCTACTTTTTTTTTCATAAGGTTTTTTGTCGGGTTTTATGAATTTGAAATATTAATGCGAGTTGGTAATAAAAATAAGCAGCTTTTCGTGGCGTTAAAATTTTTTCTTTTAATATTACAATTCTGTGATATTTAAGATTAAAACCGTGGGATCGAAAAGGAATGAAATTTCCTAGCTGGAAAATATGCCTTGAATTATGACAACCCAGTTTTTTTTTTTCGTGCTTCAGCGAGCTGTAGGTATCTTGTCTCCGTAAGCCTTGGTATTCTTAGGTGTCGGTTCGTTTGTCAAAAGACAAGCGTCGAAGTGAGAGCTTCAAATTTTTTTTTTTTTTTTTCCCCTAGAAACGTTTTTAGGCTTTAATTACCTCATATAGGCTAATAAAGTTAAATTCTAGGGATCGACCACAACACAATAAATTTTTGTATTTCCTTGCCTATTGAGTTGAAAGCAGACGAATTTCAACCCAAAAATGTAAACAAAATTAAACTTGAAAAACTCAAGTCAAGACAACACAACACTTCAAGAATTGACGAAAAATAAGAGCAAGCTTTTACTTGAAGTTTTAAGAAAAAAAACTGTTTAGGGCCTTAATATTTTAATTGGAGGAGAAGACTTCCCTTACTAAAAAGTATAAATTGTCTCCTTTACTCAAAAAAAAAAAAAAAAAAAAAAAAAAAAAAAAAAAAAAAAAAAAAAAAATAGAAATAAAAAATAGAAATAAAAAATAAAAATAAATAAATAGGGCTAGACATTTTGCACATTGATTAATAAAATTTTTCAACATTCCATAGTTCCATAGTGAATTTGCATCATAGGAGTAAATTCTACAATAGTTGATTTGTTTGTTTGTCAAACATGTTGGTACAAGAAGTTGGTACAACATGTTGGTCCAACATTCCACAGTAAATTTGCACCCTTGGTAAAAATTCTTAAAATTTTAATTTTTTATTAAAAATTTTGATGATGTTTTGTGAAAAAGGTCATCAACATTTTTTGAAACGAAGATTTTTATGATTTTTGATAAAATTTTGTTGAAAAAGGGGGCCACGACTAACATCAGGGTTTGGGGGTCATGTACATATTACGTAAGCATTTTTTTTGCCATTTTCAACCCCTCCCCCCCGTTGTAAGCATGAGTAAGATTTTGGCAACCCCCCCCCCCCACATTACGTAAGTTTTTTTTTTTTTTTTTTTTTTTTTTAAATGGAACCAACGGCACTCGACTTCGGTAATTTTCCCCATAATTCATGGAACTGAAATAAACCAATATAAACACCTATATTGAGAAAAATTAAAAGAAAAGGTTACCTTTATTTAGACGGTAACAAAATAATGTAATATTAGCTCGCCGCAACATTTACAATATTTTAAAAAAACATGAAATTAATTAATTAATTATTTATTTTATTTTCAAAAATTCGTGGTCAGAGTAGAAAAAAGCTTACGTAAGAACGTGTGAGACCCCCTCCCCTTGATAAGGTGTCGTAAGCATTTACGAGACCCCCTCCCCCCCCTTAACATGCTTACGTAATATGTACATGACCCCTTGGAGGATTTAGGGGGATCGTTAAAGATGTCCCAACCAAAAATTCTAGACGTAGTCCTACTTAGGGATATGCCTGATATTTTTTCTCACGATTTTAGTTGGGATTAATATGATTAACACAAATCAGACGATTGAAAGACAAAAATGGTCTTTGAAAAAACTTTTGGACGCGGTTTTTTTTTCGCAAGCCAACCAACCCTTTTAGCCAGTTTCCTTTTCAGCCTTATCAGCTCATTCCGATTAAAAGTAGCGCATGAGTATAATCTTCTTTCGTAATTTTAATAATCCAGATAATGATCTGCTACAGAACAAAAATCATTTCCGATTGGATATTTAGGTCGGAGATCAATCAGACTATTAAAATCACCGCATTTCATTTGAACTCCCATGCCCCCCCTTTTTTTTCTTAAATGCAATTACGCCTTCCGAAGCCCTTTCACTGATTATTTACAGCAAAACCGTCAATTTCAAATATAAAAAATGAATCGTAAATAATCATTGTGAAAAAGACATTTGAATACTTTCATCGACGTTTTCCGGATTTAATAGCACACATTTTAATATCGAATGTATGATTTTAAACCGTCAAGAAATCTTAATATCTTTATATTAAATGAAATACGTACTTTTCAATCATAATAAAACGACATGACTTCTTTATCATTGAGTAAAAAAATCAAGCTTTTATATGTATTCACACAGAAGGCACACATAAAATCTTTTCTCTGTTGCGACACATCGCATTTGCGATATATTAATCACTTTAGGATATTGTATTTTATTTTTTCAAGACTTTTACTGCTTATTTCTAGAAAAAAAAAAAGATCTCTTAACATGATTTCCAACAGAGTTGATTGCCACTTCAGAGTGAAAAAACAGACGCCTTTTTTTTCTTCTTCTGCAAAAGCAATCAAAATAGATTCATAATAATTGTTATTAATTAGGAGGTAAGACATTGACATATTGCTGCATTCGATTGGATAATTAGGATCTATAATAAAAATAGCAGCGGGATGCTGCTAACGAACATGAAATATCTTTTATTGCAACATTCTTCTTAAGTTTTAAAAAGCTTTTTCAACGCATCCGTTTTCCGACCTTCTCAAAAATTATGAAAATTTAAAATAAGAAATAAGGAGAGTTCGTTTTTATCAACGGTTTTCGTTAATTACTTCGTACAAATTCTGGTAACTTTGAAACGGGGTTTATGGAAAGAAGTAAGGTCAATGACCAATTTCTTAAAAATGAAGAAGGGGTTAATGGATTCGTTTTGTTAAAGAAAGTGAAAGCACCCATCTTGCTATATCTTAATTTTTGACGTAGGACTACGTCTTGGGGCTCGGTCCTGGAAAAATTTGTCTGTCCGGGTGCGCACTGTTCGCACTAAAAATTAATATTTAATCATTTTAATATTAAAATTTTAACTTCGAAAATTTTAAACAATATTTTGACTATTTTGTTTTTCACTTTTGGCCTTTTTTAACAGTAAAATTAGACGACCTGAGCGAAAACAAGGACTTTAAAAATTTCTTGTAAATTTTATTTAACTTTTTTTTTAATTTTCGCTGATTTTTTTAAGTTAAATTTACAAGAAATTGTCTAAAAAATTTATAAGAAATTTAAAGTTAAAATTTTATTTTAAATTTTCAAGAAACTTAACTTTTACAAAAAAGTTAAAAGTTGCTAAAGCAAGGACTTAAAAATTTATTGAAATTTTATTGAACTTGTTTTTAAATTTTCGCCGTTTTTTTAAAATATCTTTCTTTTAAATATTAAAATTAGACTACATGAACAAAAAAAAAAAAAAAGAACATAAAAATTTTAAATATAATGTTCACTACATTTTTTAATTTTGTAGTTTTTTTTTTTAGCTAAGAATATATGAGCTGAAGCAATGTTTTAATATTGGAAAAAAAAAATATATTTTTATCAAAAAATTCGACTTTCTGGACCAAAAACAAGCAAAAAAAAAAAAAAAAAAAAAAAAAAAAAGCTTTACAATTTTCTTTTAAATGTTTTAAAAAATTTCTTGCAAATTTTACTTTAAAAAAGTTTAATTTTAAATAATATTTCCACTGTTTTTTTTAACTTTTGGCCCTTTTTAATAGTAAAATTAGACTGTATGAACGAAAGCAAGAACTTAGAAAATTGAAATAAAATGTTTTCAAAACAAGCAAAAAAAAAAAAAAAAAAAAAAAAAAAATGCCTTAAAATTTTAAATTGTTTTATTGTTTAAATTTAGCAATATTACGACAGTACCCCAAAGACGTAGTCCTACGTAGGGATGTGCCCCCATATCCCAGTATGATTTTTTAATTTAAAAATCATTGAAAAGTCTTCAGGTTACTCAGGACTTTCGTGGGGGAGTGCCTCTAATTTAAAAAAAAAAATATCTAATAAACTCCACTAAATGTACAAAATCCAAACCTCCAAATTGATTAAAAATATAAATACGACTTTCCAGCAATTCCATTTTAAATACTGTATGACTGGGGAGATAGTCTCTTTTGACAACTTACACAAGTGCAGGGCTGCAATTCCGATTAATTTTTATTCGGAATCGGAATCGGCATCGGCATCCAAAAAAATATTTTCGATTATTCAGATTGACTTAAGACGCCGTTATTACTGTTATCACTTTTGGTTGAAATCGGAATCAGAATCGGAACGGCAGATCTGCACAAGTGCCATGTGACCAAAAATTTACGCCAACATGAGCGTCTAATCTTTTGGTCACATGATTTCTTAAACAATCGAAAAAGTATATCCTCTTTTATATTTACGATGGTGACCTTTGAAGCACAGAATTTGAATTAGTAATGGCATTTCCAGTGGTTTTTCTTCGAAATAAATGACCAGCTAAAATGCCAGCTCAAGACGCCAGGGCAGCGCAAAGTTCTCTAAAGGAAAGCTACAAAGCTTGCTTGACACCTTTCGCATGTAAGGCAAAATAATTGGTAAAAAAAAATTTTAAAGGGGTTCCCAGGGCTACAGTTCCGATTACGATTCCGGTTTCAACTAATAAATATTTTAATGATGCCAATTCCGATTCTGATTCTGATTTAAACCAAAATTGATTAACTGTAAAAAGAGCATTTTCGAAAATTTTTCTTGGATGCCGATGCTGATGCCGATTCCAATTCCGAAGATTCCGAGCTGTTTTAAGACAAGATTTCGATTCCGATTCCAATTTTATTACCTTAGAAATAGCAGATTCCGATTTCGATTTCGATTCCGATTCCGAATAAAAATGAATCGGAATTGCAGCCCTGACAGGGTTCCAAATCTCCTGAGAGTAAATTTGGAAATGACCCACCCCTCGCTATCTTTTTTATTAAAAAAAAAAAAAAAAAAAAAAAAAAAAAAAAAAAAACAGCGGAAAAATGAATCTTAAAGAACGACAAATGAACAAGTTTAAACCAAGCAAACTGTTCCCGAAGAAGTCAAAGAACTGAATTTTTCGAATAGATTTCAGAGACCTTGTTTATTTAGGGCCGCTTAAAAAGAAATTAATCCTGACATTTTTCCAAATAAAAAATAAGCGGCAATAACGCATAAAAAGAAAAAAAAATATTCAATTTTACCTTCGTATACTCAAGTTTCAGCAGTATCCAAATCAGCTATTCCTCAATTAAATCCACTAAATCCACTATTTCCTTTAAGCCTCCGCATTAAAAAAAAAAAAAAAACAAACGTACCGGTAGCGAAAAAAAATGACTGCCTAACCGCTTTTATTATAAATCGGTTTACATTGTATTCGGTTAATTAATTTCTGAATCCGAGGCGAGATTCAATTTCACACCAAAAAATCACTTTATATTTTCTAATTAAAAAATAATTATAACACATCTGACAACCGAATTCCAATTCGAAAAAAAAAGAACATCACACACTCACACATACGCACACGTTAAAATAAATCGTTTACATGTTTTAAATGCGTTATTTTTCTTCTTAATCAATTTAAAAAAAAAATTAATTAATCATTCGTTCCCAAAGGTAAAACTGCCACCACTACAAATAAATATAAGCAGAAGAGTTACGCAGGTTTCGACGTGAAAAGGATTGAAACCACAGGAATTTCTTTCAGCTCATTAGTATTATTACTACTGCAAACGTCGATATTTAAATTATTTCATTTCATTTTTTTTTTTTTTTTTTTTTTTTGATTTATAAAACTGAAATATAAGTGTGATTAACAGAGCAAGTATCGACACAGATTGAGTCATTTACAAGTTCCAGTGTGCAAATATTATTAACTATTTGCAGTAGCGAAATCATCAAAACGATCATAAAAATCTCGAGTTTATTATCTTTTTTTTTTTTTTATCTTATTTTCATCGATCGGAAACAGATTAATTAACGAAAAAAAAGGGAGAGAAGAGAGTATATGCTAACGATTTTAAAAAAAATGGAAGTAATTAATATATTTCACGTCCTTTAATAGAAAAGGGCATAAATTTTTTTTTCCCAGATAATTGGCTGTGCCCATTTTTGGGGCGGCAGGGGGGGGGGGGGGGAATTAAGGAGTCTTTTAAGTTTTTGATGAAAACAGATAAAATAAAATGAATGTATGGGCGTTGTAAAAAAAAAGGACGTAAATTGGGATTAATAAGGGGCAGCTATTGATTTTTTTTTTTGGTGTGGGCTTTGGCAGTTTTAAGTCATTTATAATAAGGTTTTCATTATCTGAGAATTGTAATATGCAATATTTGCTGTAAGCCGATTTGGATTTTTTTTTCGTTCGAACTGTTAATCAATTAATTGGGTGGTTAATTTTGGATTTGTGTGGGACTTGTCAAATCGGATTTCGTGGCTTATTGTTAAAAGAGAAAAAAAATTGAGCTTTTACATTTGAAATAAAAATTTTCCAGAAAATGAATGGATAGAGGAAGAAAATAATGAAAAAAAAAAAAACAGGTAAACGAATTTAAACAGGCATTTTGCATGTTTGGACTTGTGTGTGGTTTCAAGAAATTGTTTTGCTTTGCTTTGGTTCGGATTCAGGTCTGGATTGGCCCAATTCGCCAATTCTGGGTTCCGGTTCGCAAAAGCAAAAAAAAAAAAAAAAAAAAAAATACACTAAAAGTCTAGCTTAGGTTTTTTTTGTTTTTTTTGTTTTATTTACGCTTAGTTTTAGGTTTTGACTAGAGAAGGTCAGTAAAAAGCTAAAAATGCACTATAAACGGAAAAGAGAAAGTAAGAAAGAAAGAAGAAAGCTAATAAGAAAAGACGTCTTTTACTGCACTTTTACCAAAGAAGAAAACTTATAAAACGTTTTATTTACTCTTAGTTTTAGTTTTTGACTAGAGAAGGTCAGTAAAAAGCTAAAAATGCACTATAAACGGAAAAGAGAAAGTAAGCAAGAAAGAAGAAAGCTAATAAGAAAAAGACGTCTTTTACTGCACTTTTACCAAAGAAGAAAACATTTTAAAAGCACTGATAAACTTAAAATTAAAAACGAAAAAAAGGAAATTGGACAGAAAAAAGCGGATGAAAAAAAAACTCAGATTAACATTCAGTCAGACTAAAAAGCTGTGCAACTAAAGCCATAAGTTAAGAATTGATTATATTATAGACCTTAACGTTCATCTTATGGACCAAAGCTCAGAAGGAAAGTTGTTCGTCCCCAAAAAAAAGTGCGCTATAAAATTTTATAACTCTATATAACGTTTTGGCCGATTATAAAATTTTATAACTATTTATAAATTTTTATAATCAAAATTTTTAACTGAGTAATTTATTAGTTTTATGCTTGAATTGCACTATATTTAGCATATGGGGACTCTATGGCCTCTTTTTTTAAACATTTTTCATGGGAAAAAAAAGGAAAAAAAAATTACAAAGTTTTTGGAATAGAACCAGAGACTTGTGGCCGACTTTCCAACCGCCTTTATGCACTACATCACTTTTCAACTGATTTTTAAAAGCGGCAATATGATTCTTAAGTTGCCAATTATTTTGACTTATAATACTTTCCAGATTTTTCCGAATTTTCGATTTATTTCTTGTATTTTTAATTTGACAACTCTCAAAAATAAAGAAATGCAGAAATAGAAAAATTCGGGAAGCGTTAGAAGAAAATAAAAAAACTAAGAAAAAAACGGAAAATAATTTTTGTTATAAAATTTTATAACGAATTATAAATAGATGCCTTTTTTGGAGGTTATAAAATTTTATAACGAAGTTTAAGATTTTAATAACTCAATTTTTCTTGGGCCTTGCCTGACTGAGTTAAGGCTCTGCAAAACTATCAGCAAAAACTGTTTTAAATTTAAATCTAAAATTTCTGTTATACCAGTAATAAGCGTACTTTAGGCTAGCCTCCAGCCCATCTTCTTTTTTTTTTTTTTTTGAACATTTTATATTTTAAAAGTCGTCTATATATTATTTTTGGAGCAACACATTTTAAAACTCTACTTACGATGCTGCTTTCTACCACAACGAGCTGGGAAATAAATGACAGCGTAGGCTGCAATTTTGGTCACTCAAAAATACTCAAAGTGGAAAAGAAAAATCCGAGGTCGGATGTAGATTTCCGTCAAAACTCAGTAATGCTGCATTTTGACCTCGGTTCAGTTCTCAACATCGTGAATGCACAGTAATTTATGTTGTTTTCTGTATCGCGGAGAAACTGTAATATTAATTTTATTTATTCGGCGCACCTCACTCACGTATGAAATTTACACGATTTCAATATTTAAAAAACGACGAAAATATATGACTTAAATAGTGCTCTTCAATGACATTAAGATGAGACCAAATCGCCTAGACCTGTTTTTACACGAAAACGAAAATCGATCTCATTTTTAAAGGATGCACAATAGGGTGAGTCGAAAATCAAAAATTTTGGAATTTCAAATTGTCTCAGCGCAATCGCTATTGAAAAAATTTTTTCCTTTTCGAAATTTTTTTTAAATGTCGTCTTGGGGGTGCGCAAGGGATCAAAATTTAGGGGAAACTTTGTAAGGGATGAAAATTTGACTTTTAGATTTTTGTGAAAATAAAGTGTCGTTTCCTATCGAATTTTCAACGTAGATTTCGAAAATTAAGTCGGATTGCGTCTAGCTATTTCTGCTCCTGAGTTATTGTACAAAATATGATAAAAATATTAAAATTTAGAGTTTTGACATTAAGAACGGAAAAAGCTAGACGCAATCAGATTTCATTTTCGAAATCTAAATCCGATAGGAAACAGTACTTTTTTCACAAAAATCCAAAAGTCGAATTTTCATCCCTTATGGGATTTTCCAAAACTTTGACCCTCTTGCGCCCCACCAAGACGCCGTTTGAAAAAATTTTCGAAAAGGAAAAAATTTTTACAAATGATAAGCCACAGCGATTGCGCTATCAGGCATTTTGAAATCCCAAAATTTTTTATTTTCGACTCACCCTAATGCACATTACGAAATTTCAGATAAAAAAAACCGTAGAATAGGGGACGTATATACGTTCGCAATTGGTAATTTTTTTTTTTTTTTTTTTGGTCAGTACCGTATTTTGCACTTCGTTTGCCTTTTTTAATACGTGATTTGCATAGGTATATTTTTTCTGCCACTTGCTTTCAACATTTAACTGAAAAGCTAAAATTTTTTTAAAGAAAAAAAATTGTAAAAAAGCATTTGTCTCTTCTTTAGAAGAAATATCTAAAAAGTGTCAAGATTATCACTTTTTTCTTTCAAGCCTGTCACCCAAAACGAAAACGAACCTACGCCAAATAAATTCGTTTAAGATAAAAAAAAAAAAAAAAAAAAAAAAAAAGATGATAGGTCAAGTTTCGAATTACGACAAAAGTGCACGCACGCATTCATACGTGAAAATGAAGAATTGAAAGGAGTCAAAGGTGTTGAATTTGCATAATCGAGTTGAGGTATAACTGCCCACATATCAAAAGGAAAAAAAAGAAAAGATATTTCGAATTCGGTAGGTCTTATCTTGATGATATAGACATTGTGATGACAGAAGTACGTGACATGATATTTTCTTTTTTTCTTTTCGCGGTGTTGCAAATATTCAAAAGAAAAAAAAAATTATTCGCAATATATCATTTTTATAAAGTTAATTGCCGGTCATAAAAATTTTAATCGATTAATTAGAATTCGCCCATCGAATGCATGCAGCGACAAGGGGACATTTTAATCATTAAATTATTACTTAGGCCCTAGGGTGTATTTGAACAGCATTAAAAACGTAATCTGTATAAGGACATCGATCATAATCGAAAAAAAAAAAAAAGTTATTATTATTATTATGTCTCAATCTTTTTTTTTGAATACTTACGTAAGCCGCAGCTTTAAAAATTCAACCCATTCCTCTTGAACGAGTATCCCATCTCGATCTTGATCGAATAATTTGAACAGTCTTTCAAGTAAGTCCTGAAACAAAAGAAGAAAAAAATTAAAAAATTTGAAAAAGTAATTAAAAAAAAATCGCAATTTCCCGGACGATCGTAAAAGTTTAAAAAAATAGGGCGCGCGGAGGGGGAAGGGAGGGACGCACACACACCACCGATTAACAAAATAAAAATATGCAAAAATCAACACCCGACGTGTAAAAACCTCTTTCAACAAAGAAAACTGCAACTCCACGCTCTGAATAGTAACTCACCTTAGGAAATTAATTAAATTATGCAAAATAATAGCAGTGGTATAGGAAAATGAATAATGACTTGGTGTTCGTGCTTCTTTTTATCATATTTCAAAAAAACACTTAGCATCAACGGAATCTTGTCTGAAGACTGCCTTTGATCCAAGCGATTCCGATTCTTCTTTTTTATTTCAACTTTTTTTTTTTCCGTTCGTTTATTATAAGGTTTTTAATTTAAACGGTGACGAATTTATGCTGAGAATAAGCATAAATTGACAGATTTTAAATCTTTCGTTAAAGCCGCAGCAATTTCATTTTTTTTTTTAATGAATTTTTTTTTCTTCATGAAATTAATTAAAGCAACTTAAATTTTATTTATTATTATTATTTACTCGTTTATTTATGGCTTTTTTTTTCTCGAATAAACTTCCTTAATTTTCCCGTTTTGTTCGATTCTTGATTAAGTTAATCAGTGAATTGGTATATCCATTGAGCCGTATGATAAATAAACCGATTGCTCTTGCCTTAATTAGCAAAAAGTAGGAAACCAAGCTTTTATTTTTTCATCATACAAGCCACTGAAAAATATTTTTCACAGAAACGTTCCTGCGAAGAACCGAAAATGTATGCGCACAGTGCCATTTAACCAGGAGTCCGAAACCGATGCCGGTGTCGGCGCCGATGCCAGCTCCGGTCTCCTAAAAACTAAAGTCGGTGCCGAAGCTAATGCCGAAGCTGGTGCCAATGCTAGATAAATTATTTTAAACTTGGTTCTCGTAATTATGACCCGATGGCGATGCTGAATATAATTAAGAAAGGCCACGAGTTTTAATCATGTTAAGCTGCCGATTGTATTAACCGGCACTGCGATAAGCGGCAGTTACTGTCACAATTTTTTTTCAAGAAAAAAAAAACTGACAAAACTGATGGTGGTGTTGGCACCGAGGCTGGAGCCGGCTCCGGCACTAGCACCAGCTGGAAATATTTTGCCACTTCAGTGCCGGCGCTGGAGCAGATCCAGCACTTTGGATACTTCGGCTCTGATGCCGACGTCGGCTTCAACCAATTTTTACCGGCTTCAGATCCTTGTATTTAAATTTCCTCTTTTCTTGCTTCCCTGATAGAAATGTTCTATTGGATCAAGCTAGATCAGTCTTGGAACATCAAGATTTAGTCTTAAATCAGTCCTGGATATCCATGTCCGAAACAGTTTGTTTCGTTACTTCCATCAGTCTTGATCGACCAACATTGTTCCAGTCTTGGTCGATCAAGTTTATTCGAGTCTTAATTGATTGATCAGCATTGCATTTTTTTCCTATAATTTAATTTATAATTTAACATATATGTTTTTCCTGATAATTTAACATAATTTAGGCTAATTTATAATTTTAGTTATTAATTTTTATAAATAAGCATTTATAGTGCGTTCAATTTTTTCAAAATAAAAAATATCTCGTCGCAAGTGTCCCTAGAAAAAGTGGGTTATAAGTACGGCCAATACGTTATAAAAACTTATAACAAGATAATAAAACTTATAATGTTGTTATAAGTTTTTATGAAGTATTGGCCGAACTTATAACTCATTTTTTCTTGGGGTTAAATCGCCTAGTGGGTAAATGCAATGGAATTACGGATAGTTTCTTTATATATGCATAAATGGAAAAGAAAAACGGTCATCGAACTTCATTCAAAAATTACAGTACCTGAAATTTACCCCCAAGAATGTTTTATGGAGAATAACATTTTATTTTTTTTTAACATAAAAAATGTGTAGCCCTTTTTTAGCAAGTTAATATAAAATTTTTTACCGTGTAAGTTATGTTTCAGCGGGAAATTCAAAATCGGAGACTGATGGTGCACAGTAAAAAAATATTATGTAATTATGTTAAAAATCGGTCTACACAAATTTTTTTCTGTTGTTTTTTCCAAAAGGTAAACATAAACAAAAAACAACATAAAAATTATGTAGACCGATTTTGACATAATAGACAACAGACATGATTGCTAATTATGGTAAATAATGAAAGTTCAAAGTTTTCTGGTCATCTAATGGCAATTTTTACTGAAGGAATTTTCTTAGAAATTAAGAAAAAAAAATTATAAAGTCGTAAAAACTTTTTTTCACGTGACCCCACTCCAAAACGTTTCTCATTGGTGTGACGTCATTGTTTACTTTTAAGCGCGCGGTCACTTGAAAAACGAAACCACAAGTGCACCTGCTCGTCGTCAAAGAGTATCACGGATTTGTTCGTACGGCTACTTTTCTTGCTCCAATGGGCATGCCGCCGAGAACTCACCTAAGAGCATACAGGATACAAAGGAAGGAGTGGGGGAAGAGGTTTAATTCCATAACCACTTTTATCCGTCGCCATATTGTATTGCATCTCAGTACAGTCTCTTATGGAGAGAACATTTGAAATTTTTTTTAAAAATCGAGCACTCCATTTTTTGAATCACAAAAATTAATGCATTTAGATTAGGTGTTTTGCCATCAATTTTGGCTGAAAAAAAAATTCTCTTATGTTCAGTTTGTCGTAAAAAAATTTTTAAAAAAGTTTCCCCATTTGAAGGTAATGTTAAACTGCCGCGAGATGCAATACAATATGGCGACCAAGATTGGCTCGTGACGTCACCTTTGTATCGTCTATACCTAAATAGTGAAATGTGACGTCATGGTCGTTTCGGCGCCAATTCAAACAGCCAAAATTTTTATTCATTTTTATTCGGTAATTAAACATCGCATAACAGCAAAAATCACATTTACCATTTTTATATGCTAGGTACAAAATGTGTCTGTTGTCTATTTATGTTAATTTTTACATAAAATTTTTTGCTGTGTGTATTTCAAACAACAGGAACTGGCACCAATTTTTTCCCCTGTATTCACCCTTATAACTCTTGCGATTTTCTTCGAATCCGTCCTTTCTTCTTTTTTTTCTCTGATCTCCTCCGTTATTTTAGCGCCGCTAGTAAAATAATCCGCATTCTTTCAACTGCAACAAAGATGACAATTTTTTTTCCTTCTTAAATCTCCCGAAGCAATTATAAAATTAATGATTTCGAAAATAATAAAAGACGTGATAACAGATAAACGAAATCGTTTAAGTTTTTTTTTTTTCTTTTTTGTTGTTGTTGCCGATGATTAATTCCTAAGATTAATTCATTAAGTTACTTTTTGAACAAAAGAGCTGACTGGATATGGATAGAGAGATTTCGATCGAAACCCATTGATCGTTGACGTGAAACGTTTTGTGTGCGCTGTGCGTCGCGCGTGGAGGATTACAATGCAGATATTGTCCCGCGCGTCCTTTTGTGGGACCCTAATTAAATGGCGTTGGGCTCAACTTAAAAAGATTTTTATCTCCGTCAGATTAATTGATGTTGTTTTAAAAAAAAGTACATACTCTTCGTAACGATATTTTTCAAAAAAAATATTCCGTGGGTACGTTGGATTATAATATGATGTTGCATTTTGACGCGAGCATTTCTCTATTCGATTTTATCTTGAAATCTACATGAACCGATTGTCTCTGTGACAAATTAATGCAGCTTTATTTAAAATAAAAAAAAATTAAATAACCCAATAAAAAAGTTTCAAAATACTGAATAAAAAAAATGTGTAAAAAAACCAGAAAAACCCGTCAGTTTTGATGAATGATCACAAAGTTGCGACACTTTTTTTTTTTGCGAGAGCTTCATTCTAACCGAAAAATGTAAACGCACACCAACGCCATATTTTTTTTTTCCAAGTCCTACATTCATTAAAAACATTGATTATGCGAGCGAAGAAAGCGCCAAGGAACATGATTCGAATATTAAAAACATAATTTTAATGGCGTATTTGCTCTTTATAAATTAATCGAAGATGCATTAATCCGCGAATGCAAAACTAAATCTGATGGATGGGGTATTGCTTTTCCATGCTTTGCTAATTGGATAACGACTTTGTTATCAGTTATGCTGCTCAGTTATTTTTTATGGCAAATTCGAGTTTATGTCGCGCCTAATCGAATTTTTTTTTCTCCGTAATTAAAAAAGAATGTAGTCATTGAAATTCTTTCTATTGTCAAGTTAAGCAACAAAAAAGAAGAAGAAAAAATTTTGATGACAAACCTTTTTACGTAACATAAAATGATTAATGCCGTTTAGTTCGGGCAAAAAGAATTTTATAGCATGGATTTTGCGGGACGAAAATCGACCGCGGCATCCAAATATGGGGTCTATATTCGAACATAAAGCCGACCGTTGATTTTATGTTTTTTTTTTCTAGATTATTATACAGAGTTTTACATATTAAAAAAATCATTACGACTGTCTATCAACTTCCCCTCGTTGGGTTAGACTTGATTTTGAAGTTTACACGGGGCATACATGTTGTACGAATGCAACGAGTTCAAAGTTCATAGATAAATTACATACAACAGTTATTAATAACGAATATATACTGTATATATAATGCAGTATTTCTAATTATCGTGTTTAAGTTTTTTTTTTCATCTCAGTTCCGAATATTTTTATACGAACTATGAATTAAAAGAGGAGTTTCTTCCCTTTTTCTCATAGAAATCTCGAATACGTATAATCCGAAATCACGGCTAATGGCTTTCGTTGCATAGAAATAAAAATAAGCAGAATAAACCAGGTACTGTACAAAAAAAAAGATTGAAATATTTTAAAATTTTATTCCAGCTATACTTTATTTCTACGAGCAATCAAAAATCTGGACAAATGTCCCAAACAAATCTCGAATAGGGCAATCAAAAAAAAAATAAAAATAAAAATAAAAAAAATAAATAAAAATAAAAGATGAAAAAATAAAAAAAAAAATAAATAAATAAAAAAGTGCTTCCAATTTTGTTTTGAACCAAAAATTGGGTTCATTTTAGTGTAAAAACGCAAGAAAAATTTTGAAACATTTTTTTTAACGATTTAGGGGTTCGCCCGACTATTATTTTTTTACTGTCCCAATTATATTGTCGCTTTTTTCCACTTCGTTCATCTTACAATTCTTACTCTTATGTTAATCTTATGCATTCGACGCCTACACATTTATCCTAAGTTGACATACGATTTTCGAGCGGTCGGAAAATTGGAAAAGAACGACTTTAATGAAGCCATTTTTTTGGCGTAATGTGAGCTAATAAAGACGTTAGAAACAATTCCCTTTTGCATGTTCTGAAAAATTAAATTTCAAACCGGCAGGGTTTAAAGCGATAAAAATCAACATTAAAGAAAATAAAAAATGATAATAATATTGTTCCAATTAATTTATTAATAATCATATTCCGCACGAACTCGACGGGTATCCCGAGCACAATATAATAAAGAAAAAAAAAGTTGAAAAAATTTCGTTATAAGGTCAAAACGGTAGTAATAGCAATAAGAGACTCGAGTCTCAATTAAAAAGAAAATATTGTTCCACCGTCAGCTTCTTTTCATACTTATAAATAACCCTGATTTGACTTGACCAATATAAAAAAATTCTCTTTATTTGCGAGCCGGTTAAATAAACAGACACGTGAACTATTTCAAACGAGAATAAAAGGGCCATTTTTTTTTTTTTTTTTTTTTATACCATAAGTCATACCTCGTTTTTAAATCGTGCTCACTCGATCGACCGTAGTATCACAATGTATAATGGTTCTACCTAATAAAAGTTGATCGCTCTCATCTGTGGCACGAGACAATGGGTGTCTGCACGGTTTTTTTTTTTTTTAAGTCACAAGTATCAAGCATCAAAAGAGTTTTCATCAACCTTTCGCAAAAGTTAATCCCATAGGCCGTCACGTCCTTCAGTTGGAGTCAAACTGGAGTAAACGGGTCATGATTTGGTAATTGACTTTTTGACACTGTTAATTGACTCTTCAGGTAATTGCTCTCTTTAAAGGATAAGAACTTCAGTCTCAAGTAAAATTTTAATGCAATCGTATAGTTTTCAATTAAAAAGATGCAGTTTTACCGGGGGATATAAGAGAGGACCACCGTTCAAGTATTGGCAATTTTAGGCCCTTCCTGCTCTATTGCGAAAGATTTCAGTCCCATCTCAGTGAAAAATGGGACGTACTGTAAACATCAAAAACACGTCATCAGGCATGGTCACATTCTGGGGCAATTTAACGATTTGAAATGACGTCAAAATGACGTCTTTAAGAATGACCGGTAATAAAATTTGTTAGCGAATGACGTCAAAATGACATCTTTAAAAATGACCGATAACAAAATTTTCCAGTGAATGACGTCAAGAAGACGTCTTATTGACGTCTAAAAGAGATGACATTAGCAATTCGAAATCAAGATGACGTCAATAGGACGACAATAATAAGAAGTCTCCCACGACCGTAAAAGACGTCATTTTGACGTCGAAAATTGGTAAAAAAAGTCCCGGAAAATGATCATGTCTGATGACCAAAATGTGATGCGTCGCCATGACGTCACATTTTTCGTTGGGGAAAAAGGTCCCTCAAGGTCGATGATTTTGTGCTTATGTAAGAATTTACTAACCGTCCTCCTTCCCCCTTGTGAGTAAAAATTAATATTTTCCAAGACCCCCTCCGCCATTAATGTGTTTATGTGATACTTGAATGACCCCTGGGCGGAAAGATTCTGGAAAAGGTCCCAGAGAAAAAAGTGACGTCATGATGACACATTGTCAGATGTGGTCATTTTCTGGGGCGATTTTATGACAATTTCGACGACAAAATGGCGTTGAAGGAGGTCGACGGACAATATTAGTCGCTGTATGATGTCTTCGGAACACGACAGTTATGACGCGACGTCAGCAATACGTCATATAGGGACAAGTATTATCGGTCATACTTAATGACGTCATTTTGACGTCTAAAAAATCTCGTAAAATAATCCCGGACAATATTAGTCGCTGAATGATGTCTTCGAAATACGACTGTTATGACGCGACGTCAGCAATCGTCTTATTTACGTCATATAACGACAAATATTATCGGTCATACTTAATGACGTCATTTTGACGTCTAAAATCTCGTTAAATAATCCCGGAAAGCGACCAGATCTGGTACGTCAAACAAGTAAAAGTTTGTTTACTTTTCCAATTTTATAAGATTTTCCTCTATAGAGGAAAATCGATTACTGTAGGAGAATCAGAAGAACCGAAATTAAATTTAAAAGAAACAAAGCTCCTTAAATATTGTACATCCAAACTGTCTGAATTCTGGTAACGGCAAAAAGAAGTGGCCAAAACGAAACGGCAGGACAAACAAGCTGTCCAAGAAAAATTAAGCTCATTGGAGGACGAAAAAAAGAATTACAAATTAAATAAATGACTCATGATTTAAGAATGCAAAAAATTTTGGCATTATTAACTATCTACGGTTTAACCTCACGAATATTTTTTTTATCTATATTTTCCCCTTGTTTTTCAATAATTAAAAAATTCGGCAGGATTATAAATTAAACGATTGCAATCTATAAAAAAAAAAAATACGATTAAGTATTTTAACGACTTCCAATCGTTAATTTCGAAAAAAATAAACGACTCGGAATATATCTTTTTTGTTTTTTTTAATAATCTGGCGGTGTGTGTTGTCAAAAATAATTAAAGAGCCAAGAAACATCTCTATAGCTCATATAATGCCATACGAAGAAATTGAATAGAAGAAAAAAAAAAAAAAAAAAAAAAAACTTTTTGTCATGTCGTTATCGTAATTTTTTTTAGTATACCTCTGAGCTACGCGCGGTGTTTTGTCTGATTCTTCTTTTAGTAACGAGGAATCTCCGTTTATAGATACCTAAATCTAGACCATTAGACAACGTTATCTGAATAAATTATGTCATAAATCCGTTAAGAGAGGTAAATTGTATCTTTTGAGAGATTGCATTTTTGTTGTCGGCTCAGTAAAATCGACTGTTAATTGTTAATTCTCAGGGTTGTTTGTAGCAGTTGTTGCAGACGATGATTAACAATGTTACGAATCACTAATGAGAGTCTGACTCTGTGCAATAAAAGGATATGGGTTTTGCACGAATATAGCATGTCTGTACTAGTTTTAATTGAATGAGAAGTCACCGGGGAGGACCAATAAAATTTATTGCTCCAGGCGAAACTTGAAAAACCTGAGGACATACAAAAACGAAATACTTTATAGAGTTTTGCTCATTCATTAGAAAAGAAAGTACCGGTAAACGATTCGTGCGAAAATCTGAGCATAATCTTCGCTTGCAACATCAATCATCATTTCCCCAAGAAATTCACTCAAAACTAATAATTAAATTAAATATTTAATCAAACTCCGCCGAATTGAAAAACACTGAAATTAGCATAGACCATCAGGTATCCAAACAGAAAAAAAAATTGATATAATTAAATGAAATTAGTAAAGGTAACACGGCGATATGCATATTTTGTTTGGGAGAATGATATAATTAACAGTTTTTTTTTTCTATCCATTCGATTGCGTGGCTTGAAAAGAGAGAAAACGATTAGATAATCGTCACGATTGTCTTTATAAAAACTGGGGATATTTGATGGAAAAAAAAAAAAAAAGAAATTAATTCATTTATTCGAATCGATAGTTGAATTCTTCGAAGCGCAATTTTGTGTTTATATTGGAAAAACACACACATTGCCGTCAATAACATGATTTTTTACCAAAGGCATTTGGTCACCTCGATCAAACTCTTGTTTTCTTTCGAATTCTTGGAATTTTACGGACGGCTGTTGTGAAATTAAAAGAAAAGGTCATAAAAATACACGGGATGACAGTATGAGAAATTTTGAATGTGGTAATCATAATGATGACGATGACGGGATGCGAAAAAGTTAAGGTGCTTATGTTTTGAGAATGAAAAGCATCCAGAACGACAAGCAGGATTTTTTCCTGAAAGTGATACTGCTGACCGGAATGGAGGGGGAGTTGGGGGGGGGGACGTAGTTGGGAGTATTTTTGGACATCAAGTTGCTTTAAGATTTTTTGAAATTTCATTGGGAAATGCGCCGGCAAATAAAATGTGCCAGGGATGGTATGCCGAATAGATTTTAATCGGAATCGGAATTGGTATCAGATTCGATCGATGGAAACTAATCGTAATCGGCATCGGAATCACGAAAATTTTTCGCGTAATTTAGAATCGGAATCGGAATAAGATTCGAATGATACGAAAATTGTCGAAATCGGCATCGGAATCGCAAAGTATTCTTATTATGTAGAATTGGAATCGGAATAAAACTCATATCATAAGAAACTGATCGGAATCAGAATCAGAATCAGAATCAGAATCAGAATCAGACTCATAACTAAAGGTTTTTTTTTTCGTTATTGCTTGAAATCTAAAAAGACCTTGTCTCGCAGTTCTGATTGTCATGTCGAGCAATTCTTTTCTCATTTCCCCGATTTTTATCGCAACGCACGCTTATTACAATTCTTGACTTGACTAGACTTGTTTTTCTCTAAATATAATAAAATTGGAATCGAAATCGAAAATCAAAATCGAAATCGAAATCGGAATCAGAATCAGCATCAGCATCTACCAGCTATAATTTGGAGTTGGAATCGAAATCGGAATCGGAATCAGAATCAGCATCAGCAGCAACCAGCTATAATTTGGAGTTGGAATCGAAATCGGAATCGTATCGGAATCAGAATCAGCACCAACAGCAATCAACTGTAATTTAGAGTTGGAATCGAAATCGGAATCGAAATCGGAATCAAAATCAGCATCAGCAGCAATAACCAAATATAATTTGGACTTGGAATCGGAATCGGAATTCCTACCGATTATATAATTTTGAATTGGAATCGGGATCATAAATTTACTCTTTTTCACAGAAATCGGAATCGGAATTGAAATCGCGTTTGAAAAATCATCGAGCATCACTAGAATCGGAATCGGAATCAGCATGTCATCCCTGGCTCTAATTGCCATGCACAAAGTTGTAATGTTAAAATGAGCTCAATTTCAAAAAAATAATTTTTTTAAAGCGTGAATCAGACTTACGCTACTTGGGAGGCTAAGAAAGTCGGAAAAAATCGCCCTAGGCAAAGTCTCATTGATTATCATTTGAATTACCAATAAAAAAGCACTGATCTTACCACCAAAGTACTGACAATCAATAATTCGCTAATTTAAGTTTACTGGTAATTCGGACTTATTACTGATTGTCAATAAAGAACTTTGACTGGGGAGTTAAAAAAACCAAGTTTTATTAACCTAACTGAAGGATCGTCGATGGAAGAAGGAGGTAGTAAAACGACAGAAAAAAAACGAAATATGAAAACATATACAAATGCATTATATTTGATTCGATTTTCTATATCCCCTTCTTACGTTTCAATCGTCAAATTAAATGCAATCGATCTTTGAAATCCTGAAATCTTGTTAATTAATTAATCTCGTTAATTAATTCCAAAAATCTTTTCTAAAATTTTGAACACACTTTCACAAGCAACTTTATAAGTGCAAAAAAAAGAAAACACTCAGAAAAGGAAAATGTATTGAGCAAGTTCTGTCTTGCAAAAAAAAAAAAAAAACAGCAAACATTCGTTGCGGCAACACACAGGTTGTGTCTTGACAAGATGGGTATTCTTCTTGTTTTCGATAGATTTTTCAGAAATTTTTTGTAACAGGGCATTCCTTTGCTTTCGCATTAGTCATTTTTTTTCTGTGTGGGAAGTCGAAAACAAAAAATTATAGTTTTACAGCGGCGATTTTCTTCGCAGTTATTTCAAAAACCTGACTACCAATCGTAAAAAAAAAAAAAGAAAATGTACAAATGCTGCATGAGAATTTTAATTAATTCTGCCAAAATTTTTACCACGAAAAAAAAAAAGAAAATTTATTTTTACTTCCTAAATATACGTCAAGACAAAAATGATTTATTAAGTTTTCGTTTTCCCCAGAATTTAAACTTATTCAACTTTGTGGCAATCAACATTTGAATAAAATGGAATGAAGATTTCAAAAGAGCTTTTGTCTCTTGTATTAATTAATCATTCCAGGTCACTAATAACAATGCTAAAGCGAAAAATTGATAATTATAGTATGAGTTAATATGAATGATTAGAGAGCTAAGTGATTAATCATGATAGAATGACATCAGGCCATGTTTACAGTTCATATGATTGTGTGATATGTCCAATTTATCTGTCAAATTAACTGACAAACCGTCTGCCCGAAATAAAAAAAATCAATGAAGCGCTTAAACGAATGATATTTTTTTTCTTTTTTTTAAATTAGTAATTTCAAGAAAAATCCGAAGGATCGTCCAAGTTGCAAATCATATAAGTCTTGGTCCAAACGTGATTAAGTAAACGGAGCCTGGTTTTATAAAAGCCGTGAAACCATATATCAATACTTGGTTTGAGGTTATCTTCGGAAGCCTAAAGGCCAGTCCCGAGCTGCATTAAATTCACGGACCATCTGCCCAGGGCGAAATATCCGCCTTTCAACACTTCTTTCGTAATAAACGCATTTTTATTATAATATCAGTAATTAAACCGTTTTTTGTTTACAGCGTCGCCATGTGTCAAAGCTTACGGGTCGATCGTATAAATAGAAATCTGGAGCATGGAAAATATACTTTATTTTTTTTTTTTTTTTTTTATATTAAAGAAAAACTTTAATGATTACTATAATTTCGGATTTTGTGACTTAATTTTTATCGCCTTGCGGAATTAAATTGTGATATGTTGACGGAGAAAAAGTAAAAAAAAATTTCGGTTTAAAATTACGTTCTCTAAAAGCAATAATTAATCATTATTTTTTGACAAATATAGTTAATGCAAATAACTATAAAAGAAAAATGTATTTAATCGTTTATTCTTAATTACTTTAATTTAATCCTGATTAAAATATTTGGAATCACGTTAACCCTGACGGCGAAACTTATTCTTGCAACACACAATTTACTCGAAAACACTGATTTAAACAAAGCTCACTGGAGGATAAGCAATTTTCGGGGATACGTAGCTCAATAGACAACAGACTTAGGGGATACGCTGATTTGGTTCCTGTGGATGCGATGAAGCGCAACATTGGGAAATGAAAAATAAAAATGTTGCCAGCATGTTTTTATGCTGCAACATATTGACAATATGTTTCTAACTCTGGAACGTGTTCAGCAACATGTTCCATTCTGAAATTGCGACTAAAAAGAAAGAAAATGTTTTGGTTCATTATGATGAAGCGGGAATCTAGGGCGCAATTTCAAGCCAAACATGTTCGGTGAACATGTTGGTTTTTGTAAAACCATAAGTGGCGAACATGTTCGGACAAACATTTTTCCCAACTTATAGGGGAAGCTCCACATAAGCAGTGACGCTTTTTTGGGAACGTTCAAGTATTACGTAAGACATTCTTTCGGGTTTTTAGACCCCCTCCCCCCCTTTAGTAAGAATTAGTAAGATTTCTTTGACCCCCCCCTTTTTTTGTAGCGCCAATTTTAAATTGGAGTAAAATTTTTCTCAAACCTAGATTGAGTTTATTTCTTTATTTCTGGAAGAAAATTGTAACAGAAAATTCAGTGTTATATTGTAGAGAATACTAAATGCATCAGAAAATCTATTTTTATTTTTCAAAAATCAGTGTAAAAAAAATTTCAAGTTTTTTAAATATTCAAAAAAAAGGAAACATACTTAAAATTAATTTTTTGAAATTAAAAAAAAATTCTGATCAATAAATTATAATAGAAATTCTTACGTAAGATTAGCCAAACTCCCCCCCCCCCCCTTCCCCATGTAAGAAATCGTAAGAATTTCGGGTACCCCCTCCCCTCCTTCCGGTCTTACGTAATACTTGAACGTTCCCTTTAAGCATATTGGGTGAAAATGTTTGTGTTTGATAAAAGTGGCGAGCATGTTCGGCGAACATTTTGGAGAAACATTTCCACATAACACGCTTAAAAAACCGTTGGCGATTTGAAGAACGCGCTGCTAGCAGTCGTAAATCAGAACGCACCCCATCGTAGCCCGTCCTCTACACGAAATCATAACAACGAACTTAAAAATTTACGATTTTTCCTGCAAGAAGTCAGAGTTAAGTATTTAGCGTTCTGTGGGGAACCGCACGAAGATGTTGTTTACTTTTTTAAACAACTAGAAAAGATTCACACACTTTTTATGATGACGGACCATGAAATAATTGATATTTTGCCAAAACTATGCCCAAGAGCTGCAAAAAGATTTATCAACTGGCGCCCGAACAGGGACCAAATAAGCACAATAAAACAAAAAGAACAATATTTTAGTGAAGCTTACAGGCATTCCGAGTGCGAGAAAAAAAAGAAAGGTACACCCAGACACTGCTTAGGCAGAGATTCCCCAACATGTCGGCGAAAATATTCGATGAAAATGTTTGTCCAACAAGTTCTCCGAACAAGTTCACCACTTTTTATCAAACACAAACATTAGGGTGTCCCTTATTTTGCGAATTTTCAAATTTCATGTCTGGCTGGGTGGAATCTCGTTCTCTATGGAGCCCTAATAAACCCTGAATTTTTTCAGATTTTTTACTGAACGGGAAGGCGTGCCGACTTGAGCTTTTAAGTTCTGAAAACTCCCACAAGAGAAAAAAAGTCGACGATTTTTTTTTTCGCGGAAAGACGTCTTTTCCTATCGGGAATTTTGCGTAGTACACGAATCTGAAGTCCGTTTTTTTATATCTAGTTTGGCTTTTGAGTTAAAGGAGAAAATGTAGGGTCAAGAAAACCTGGCTAACTGACAAAACACACTAAGTCTTAAGTTTTGCTCATATTTTGGCCTCTAACTCAAAAGCCAAACCAGATATAAAAAAAAGGACTTCAGATTCGTGATCTACGAAAAATTCCCGATAGGAAACGACGTCTTTCCGCGAAAAAAAAAAAATTGTCGACTTGGGAATTTTCGGAACTTAAAGCTCAAGTCGGCACGCCTTCCCGTTCAGTAAAATATCTGAAAAAATTCAGGATTTATTAGAGCCTTATAGAGAACGAGATTCCACCCGGCCCGACATTAAATTAAAAAATTCGCAAAATAAGGGACACCCTAACAAACATGTTTGGCGTGAAATTGCGCCCTATGACAGATTCAGACCAGAAAGAAATTTACAAGAAATACTGTATCTCCCGACACATATTCTGTATCCACCTGCTGATACAGTACCTGACTGCTAATGCAGATGCCTGCTAATATTTGGTGCTGCTCATCAAGAAATCCGAAATTGCTATTCGAAAACTAACACAAATCAAGTTTTTCAAAAAAATTCTCATTGGAGGACAACGGACAGCGTCCGCTGTATGCATTTTTAGCTCTATTCCCTTACGATCTATTACTTGTTCATCCACCCGCACCAGCAGTCAATGCCCATTCCTGCAAAAATTTCATCAAAGCAATTTTTTTTCCTAGTCTAATGACTCATCATATGTTACATTTATAATAGAATAACTTAAGTTCTGCCCGACTGGTCACAATCGGTTGTATTAAATATTCATAACACTTAAGAACTGTCACGTCCGAGTGAGATTTATAATGTATTCAGGCCACACAGTCAGTTTTTCCTTCTATTTGTTTTGGGTTTGGAAAATGATGCATTATGACTCTGTTTTCAAATCCTTTCGAGCCTCGTTCCCTTTGATTACTCGTTTTGCAAAAAAAAAAAAAAAAAAAAAAAAAAAAGGCTGTCATGTCTTAAGATTTATAACATGTTGCTGTCGTGACTTAAATTTTTTTCTTCTTCTTCATCTTCTTCTTTTTACTTTTGATTTTCCGCGAATCCACTCAAGTTATCATAACTCACCCGAATATCATAATAACTGTCATTATCATCACGGATTTATTCCAAAATTGTTTATTTCTGCTGAATTTACGTGTTTCTTCCCGCCTCTGGAGTACGCCCTTCCTAGTTATTGTTATAAATTTGCGAAGTCTTCAATTATCGTCCAAGGTTAAGAACAACAACAACAACAATTTTTTTTTTTCAAAAGCATGACTGGATAATGTGGTGGTTACATCTTTAAATTAATTTCAGGCCCACGGTTAACAAATTAAAGATATGATTGTTTTCTCTTTCTGAAAAAAAAAAAAAAAAATCCAGAATAAAGGATTTCGTGTCACGCCAAAGGTAATTTTTGTAATATTTATTAAACAAGGAAATAACACTTTACATCACGAGGCATTAACTAAACGTTTTTTTTTTGATGGCGGATGAAATAGATCCACTAAATTCTCGGTTGTTAATTATATTATTTACACTTTAAGCTTGTTACCCATCGGTCATATTCGGAAATTTATGCAGGCAAGACGAGAAGATTATCTTTATTAATTACATATGATGTAAAGAATTTGCTGCAGTTTAATAATAATAACTGGCTTTATGGAAGGAGAAGAATATTTTAAATTAATTTTCGCAATATAAAATTTTAAAAGAAAATGTCATACCAAAGAAAAGGATAAAGAGATTAGCAAAAACGTGCCTTTATAATTTTATTTTTCAATTAAAAAATAAACATTAAAAACATGCCTTGCATCAATTTTTTTTTTTTGAAGAATTTTTCCCATGCACTTGTTTTTATTTCGTTATTCTATTGACGAAGTAAAATAAAAATCAAAGTCCATAAATATTGTAATCATCCTCAGTTTATGACTTTAGTTTCCAAATTATTCGGCGATTAGGTTCCTCTCGTTTTACGATTCTTAATAAGTTCTTACTATAAGCTTAGGTCTAAGGTAACATCATTTTCGGAATTACGTTCAGATTTTTTCCTTTAGGAATCATTCAAGTATTACGTAAGCAGGTTAGAAGGAAGAGGGGTTTTCTGAAAATCGTACGCTAATGTTAAATCTCCATAAGAGAAAGTCCATGTTTGCTTAAACCCCATGTTTGCTGGCCTCTAATGCCCTCGAATACCCTCTAATGGTCAAACCATTGTAGAACACTTGTTTTACAATGGTTTTGACCATTAGAGGATTCCTATTTCGGGAATCCCCGGGATCTTGACTTTTATTCCAGAATTTTCGGGAATCCCGTTTCCCGAAATCGGGGATTGTGTAAAATTTTTAAACTGTTTCCGAGGGATACTCCCTCGCCGAAAAAATTTACTAGTAATTTCAAGTAATTTACAAGTAACTCATAGGCGATTCAAAATAATTCACAAGTAATTCGTAGCTAATTCAAGGCCATTTTCAAGAAATTCATTAATAATTCAAAATAATTCATGAATAATTCAAGTAATTCATAGTAATCCAAAGCAATTCATGAATAATTCAAGTAATTCATAGTAATCCAAAGCAATTCATGAATAATTCAAAGTAATTCATGAATCGTTTAAGAAATTCATGAGTAATTCAAATTGATTCATGATTAGTATTTAAGAAATTGATAGTAATTCAAAGTAATTCATGAATAATTCAAGTAATTTACAGCAATTCAAAGCAATTCATGAATAATTCAAGTAATTCATGAGTAATTCAAATAATTCATAGTGATTCAAATTGATTCATGAGTAGTATTTAAGTAATTCATAGTAATTCAAAGTAATTCATGAATAATTCAAATAATTCATAGTAATTCATGAATAATTCAAGTAATTCATAGTAATTCATGAATAATTCAAAGTAATTCATGAATCGTTTAAGAAATTCATGAGTAATTCAAATTGATTCATGATTAGTATTTAAGAAATTGATAGTAATTCAAAGTAATTCATGAATAATTCAAGTAATTTACAGCAATTCAAAGCAATTCATGAATAATTCAAGTAATTCATGAGTAATTCAAATAATTCATAGTGATTCAAATTGATTCATGAGTAGTATTTAAGTAATTCATAGTAATTCAAAGTAATTCATGAATAATTCAAATAATTCGTTGTAATTCAAACGGGTTCATGAATAATTCAAGTAATTCATAGTAATTCGAAATAATTCACAAGTAATTTATAGGTAATTCAAAATAATTCACAAATAGTTCAAGGAAATTCACAAAAAATTCACGGTAATCGATACCTAAATAAATCAAAGCAATACATTGTAATTCCTTGTATGTAATTCATGAGTATCTGAAAGTAATTCAAAAGCAAGTGTACGTACAAGATAATTCAAGATAAGTAACCAACCCCTTGGGAATTTTCTTTTCCCGGGAACGAAAAAAAATTGTAAATTTGGAACCTCTATTGATCACCCTGATATATCAACAAAAAAGCGAAAAAAAAAATTAAAGCCAAGCAAAACTATTGGCTCGAAAAAATCTTAATAAGGGTCTTAATAAAAGTAGACCCTTAATAATAAGGGTCAGCGAAAGTTTTACTGGCAGGTAATAAAACTCATACCTATCAGCAACCAAGGGCACGAAGGGACAGTGCTGGATTAAATTAGTACCACTAAAAACGCAAGGCAAAAGCTCACAAGAATACCAACAAAGCAACAAGACACGTTGCAGGTAACCGAGATCGGTGACACAGGCTTGTTCAATCTTGTCATGCACGTATTATTCAAAGAAAAAAAAAATTTTATGATATCGATGTCACTTTCATAAACATGTTAATTCATTTATGTTTTATAACCCTGATCCATTATCAATTTGTTCGATCGATTAAAAAAAAAAAAAAAAAAAAAAAAAAAAGATATGATTTACAAATATGATCTTTACAGAATTTCTTAGTAAGATCATTTGTTTAATAACAAGTCAATAAATATATTTTTAACTGTAATGAAAAATCTTGAGCCCAAATAACGTGTTATTTGAAATTATACACTATGTAACTAAAATCAATATTGTAAATTTTTTTTCTTTTCCCCTTCTGAAAAAAACAGCATTATAAAATTTCTACTGTTACCTCCCGTCGAGGTTAACTATCTTAACGAAAAAAGTCGGAGAGAATGATAAATTTTCAACTTTGATGTCTTCGTAAACGTGATTCTCGTAAAAATTGTTTTAATGCCCAATAAAAAATGAAAATAGATGTTCTTTTAAAGCCCGGTTGCTTTATTTGGTTTTTTTTTTTTTTTTCTCGTGATCTCTGACCAATTTATTATCGCACATCGATTCAAAATTATTGTTATTAAAAAAATATTATTATTTTTTTTTTCTTTCGTCGAATGAAGCCATCAACAAGTTTGATTGATATGAAAATAAGAGACTCTATCTTTCATTACATCAAACTTGGGAAGAAGGGGAAAAAAAAAATCGTGTGCTGAGATTTCTTAGTTGAAAACCGCATTCTCAGGCATTTTCATCGACAATTTAATAATCGTCTTAATAAGGATAAATAAAAGTTCCCTAAAAATTTTTAAATCTTGCATGATCTTCGTGAATATGCAAAAAGAACCTGCCTTTGGAAAAAAAAAAAAAAAAAAAAAAAAAAAAAAATTGCCATAATATTATAAAACTTTATAACGACTGATTGACGGTCCGAAGCTCGAGGCGCCCGAACAATAAAAAAAAATCATCCGACATCAACAGTAGGAAAGTCATGTAAGAAAAAAAAAAGCGAAAACAACACTCCAGGTTGTTAATTGCTTCCCATTTGAAATTTTATGAAAAAGACGCTTTTTTTTATTGTGTTAATTAATTAGTTTGAAGTGGTATCTAAAATCACAGTCGACTGACCCGCAATTAATCGTCTATTGTTATTAGTACAAAAAGCATTTTGTCTTCTTTCGAGACCGCTTTCATTACGTCATTTTTTTTTCTCATTCGAAAGGAATGCGACGGCACGTGGGCAAACAGAATTTTTACAAAGTTCTAATCGATCACGAATTTTTTCTATTTTTTTTTTTTTTTTTTTTTTTAATCGTGAAGGATTAATCGGTTGTTAGGTCAATGTAATAATTTTTTTGAATTCTCAAAATTAACTTATAAGGATTCAGAATGCATTTGTTTTAAAAAATATTTATAATTTAACGGAACAATTGATAATCGGTATTATCAGGATACTTCGTGGAAAGTTGAAGAAAGAAAGAAAAATAAAGAAAAAGAAAATCAACAAAATAATTACTCGCTTTTAATAAACTACTGACAATATTATAGCATTTTTTTGCCAGTTAAAGAAAATTTGATTAATGCAAAGCTACGCATGTAACAAGAGTGGCCTGGATATACCAGACAAAATGGCCCACTTCTAGAAAATAATAACACCACCATACCTTTTTCGGGTTAAAAAGGCCATTTAAATATTACGTCGGAATGAAAGCAATAGTGTTTGATCCCTCCTTCCTTGTCAGCAAAAGTCAATCGCATCTACCCCCCCCCCCCTTCCCTTCAAAAATAAAGGCATACCCTCCCTCCATCCCTGTTCATTAAATTAAATAAGGAAAAGTTCAAAGTTATGACGGATGGCGGACTACGGCCCAATCAAATATTTGCAAAGGATTTACATAATTATTTACACTATAGTTTACACATAATGATTACACAATTATAAACGCATAATGATTTATACAAAAACGTGTAAATCATTTTATTTACACAAAATTGTATAAATCATTTTATTTACACAAAATCGTGAAGAATGTCCAACGCAAACGCCGTGGACATCTTTGTTTATTCCCGAGGAGTCTTCAAAATTGTGTACACAAAATTGTGTACACAAAATCGTGTAAATCATTTTATTTACACAAAATCGTGTAAATCATTTTATTTACACAAAATCGTGTAAATCATTTTATTTACACAAAATCGTGCAAATAATTTTATTTACACAAAATCGTGCAAATAATTTTATTTACACAAAATCGTGCAAATAATTTTATTTACACAAAATCGTGTAAATCATTTTATTTACACAAAATCGCGTAATTCATTTTATTTACACAAAATCGTGCAAATCATTTTATTTACACAAAATCGTGCAAATCATTTTATTAACACAAAATTGTGTAAATCATTTCATTTACACAAAATTGTGTAAATCATTTTATTTATACAAAATCGTGTAAATCATTTTATTTACACAAAATCGTGCAAATAATTTTATTTACACAAAATCGTGTAAATCATTTTATTTACACAAAATTGTGTAAATCATTTTATTTACACAAAATCGTGTAAAATCATTTTATTTACACAATAATTATTTACACGTCATGATTTACACAAATATTTACAAAGGTTCGTTCCGAAAAGGCCTTTTTAGTTACCCGAATAAAATTTATTACGGTCTAGTTTTGGAATATTTATTATAAAAAATCCTTTGTACATAAGGAAAAGTTCACGAAAATTTTTTTAATACATTTAAAAGGATAGATTTTCTATTTCTCGATCACTTAAATCTCTCAAATTTTTTACCGATTCCTTTCGTGGTAAAACTTAAATAAAACTAAAATCTCGTTAAATAATGAAAACATTAAACAAAATTTATGATAAAACGCTGACTTTAGCCGCGCCCTAATCCTCTCCCCCTTTCCTTTTCAGTAAAAGTCAGCATTTCAAGTAGCCCCTTTCCCCCCACCATGTTGCAACATGCTCAGGTAATATTTGAATGGGCCCAAAGGAATTTGGAAGAGGAGCATGCAACAAAATCTCAATAAGAGAATTTTAAAGAAGCAAACTGCGCACACTTCATCGGAGAGTCAGCAATGCAAGGCAATTAAACTTCACCTGGATGCCTCGTAAATTGAACTGGAGCCCAAAAAAGAATTCACAGGGAAAAAAACATAAGCTTTACGCAAACTTCCAACCCCAAATTATCTGACATTTTCCTCTAAACAGGATACTGCGATCGGGATATTCCTAATTATAACGATTTTTTTGTATGAATATAAATCACGATGACAAGAGTTGAAGGCTGAAAGGTCGCTCATATCCTGTTGCCTGGACTTCAACTTCAAGGTTGTAATATATTTTCTAAAAAATTAAAAAAAAAAAGTCTGAGATTTTTTGGGAAAAATCGTGATAAATTGTACGCTTTATATACGTGAACATTGTAGATGAATAATACCTAAGGAGTTGGCATTAATTATACTTGCAAATGTTCTACAATTTCAACATAATAGACAAGTTTGGTGGTCGAGAAAAAAAAAAAAAAAAACACCATGTTTTGTAATAATATCAATGGATTATTTGTTTTACTTACAGATAAGATTTTGCGGAGTAATTCGATATTTTAAATACAGTTATATAGGTGCGCATGCGCATCATAATTGTAAAAATTACAGATCGTTAAAATTTTTTTTTTTTTTGCAACTAATTTTCTTGTAATTATACGCCTGAACTATTTTTCGAATACCAATAATATGACTTCCATATCATTACTTGTATCAATCTTTATTGATTTTTTTTATCATTTACATTACATTGATTTGCTTTCTTCCATTCTTTTTTTTTTTTTTTTTTAAATTATAAATTTTCTGGAAGTATCCTCGTTTTGCCAAGTAAGTAAACGACGAGCAAACTTGTTTAAACAGTTGGGTGTTGGGTGTCCCTTTTTTTGGCAATTTTTGAATTTCAAAACTCTTACCCCAAAAATGGTTCTCCTTGGTGCACTGATAAACCCGAATTTTATTTTTAAATTTTTTACTCTACGGGAAAGCGTGGCGACTTGAGCTTAAAGTTTTGAAAATTGCCATATGTAAGTGAAAAAAAAATCGACGATTTTTTTTTTCCCGCGAAAAAATGCAAGTTTTTTATGGAAATTTTCCGTAGATCATGCATCTAAAGTCCGCTTTCTTATATCTAGTCCGGTATTTGAGCTAAAAACCAAATTTTTGCAAAAAACGTGGTAGTGACAAAAGATACCAAGTCCTCAGTTTTACTCCTATTTTGGTCTCTAGCTCAAAACCCAGATCAGCTATTAAAAAAACGGACTTCAGATTCGTGATCTACGGAAAATTTCCGATAAAAAACCCCATTTTTTCGCGAAAAAAAATTGTCCATTTTTGTTTCCTCTTACGCCAATTTTCGGAACTTTAAGCTCAAGTTGCCACGCTTTCCCGGTCGAATAAAAAATTAAAAAAAAAAATTCGGGATTATCAGTACATCAAGGAGAGCCATTCTCGGGGGGAAAAACGATTCGAAATTCAAAAATTGCCCAAATAAGGGACACCCTAACAAACAGCAATAAAACTTTTTAAGGGAAAAAAAAAAATCAACAATAGCAGGTCAGAAATTTCAGTATTCCTTTTTTTTAAATGAAAATCTAAAAATAGCCTTTGTTAGATTTAAAGTAAAAAAAATCATTGCACTGCAGCTGCTTAATCCGGTCATGACCTGTCCTTTCTCGAAAATCTTTTTACCAAAGGCGTATACCTGACTTTGGCTTAGTCCATTCATTAACAAAAGAAAAAATAATTTAAACTGAAACCCCTGATTCAAAATCAGAATCCAAAAGTTCCAAAAAATTAAAATCCAAAATGGCGGAGCAATTTATTTTTAAAAATTTAATTTTTGCCACCATATTGCTTTTCCCGTTTGGGATTGCATCGTTCTGTTATGTCATCAAATTTGAAATCTACATCAAAAACACGTAGCAGAATTTATTCCTACGCCGGAATCAGCTTGGAATGTTGGTCCAACAAATTGGTACAACATTTTGGTCAAACTTGTTGTACAAACATGTTGATCCAACATTCCATAGTAAATTTTCACCCTAAGACATGATGATCATATTGAAGAACAAAACGATGGAAAACAATCAACTCGATAAAGTGCAAAGATTAAAGTAAAATAAAATAAAATAAAAAAAAAAAAAACGTTTTCAATCAAATTTTACTCAAGTTGCTACAAAAAAAAAAAAGAAAAAAAAAAAATTCTTGTTGCACATATGGCATGTTCTTGCCTAAAACCGCACATATGGCATGTTTTTACTACTCTTGTTAAAAAAATTTATTACAATATAATCAAAAACTGCATTGTTGCACGCGAGAGACGGACAGGAGATCCTCTTCTTCTCCTCGATAATCATCACCGAAGCAACATTTTCATTTCATCAAAATGAATGAACCAGGGCAAACCGCATGCATAACGATTTTGTTTGGGTGTATTATTTATGAAAAATAAAAAAACAACGAACAAAAGCTATTAATCCACTTAAAAAGAATATTGTAGACGGACAGACGCCAATCTTTTCATCCAATACCATTCTTCATTACTCATCAAACTTCATTCCGAATAAGGAAAAACAATTCGACAACAATACTTTCGCGGGTCATTACGAACATCATTTTCGATGTCGGTGTTATTCCTTTGAAAGTTTCGTCGTTACGCAAAAGAAAAAAAAAAAAAAAAAAAAAAAATTAGTGATTCTGGATCGAACGCCAAAAACAGGAACAAGAGTAAATGTTTTATTTTCTATGTCCTTCCCTAGTTTCTTGGTCGGTGGTCTTTTTTTTCTTTCTGTTCTTATTCGGATTAAATTATCAATCTATTGCGGGCTTCAGGCGGTACACGCAGTGACACGCAAAATAATTTATTCATACGTAATGACGACTTTCGTATGACTCATTTGATAATTATAATGACACAGATTTGCACGATTTTCGGTAAAAAAAAAAAAAAAAATAGAGCACGATCGGTAAGTGAGGTTGATTTGAATACAAAAATTGCCTTGTTGCCTTGAAGGTTGTTGTCTTCGTTTCTAAACCGAATTCTTGGAAAACAAATTTTTATTTAGCACTAACTTTGAAATTCCAAATAAAACTCCCTTGAGGTCCAAAAAAAACGGACTCACTAGAGGAGAAAGAAAACTCAGAAAGACAATAATTCCACTCTAGGACTACCAAAACTTATTTTGGTTGTTCCAAACACGGAACATCGGAAGACAAAATAAAATTTTGGACATGTGGCAGCATGTTGCTCCAGCTTCAAGACATGCGCCAACCAACATGTTGCTGCCGCTTCAAGACATGTACCAACATGTTGCTGCAGCTTCAAGACATGTACCAACATGTTTCAGCAGCGTAGAGACATGTAAAAATGCGTAATCAAATTTGAAATTCAGGAACGAAATCAATTAAATAAAAAATAAAATTTTGTCCTAAGGACGATAAACTAATTGGGCCCGACAAGAGCGGTTTCTCTTTTAATCCTTCAGGCTGTTGTGGGTTTCCTGAAGGTAACAAAATACTCAAAAGTTGGAGACCTTGGCCGATGGATAGCTGAAAAGTGAGAGCAGTAGGCGAAACTTTCACGGTAAAACATCCTCTGTAACATGTTGCAGCTAGATGTAGCTGAAAATGTTGTACCTTGAGGACATGTGGCAACATGTTGATGCAGCTTCAAGACATGTGCCAACATGTTTCTGCAGCGTAGAGACATGTGCCAACATGTTTTTGCAGCGTAGAGACATGTGCCAACATGTTTTTGCAGCGTAGAGACATGTTTCCTTCCAATGCTGCGCAACATTGGAAAATGAAATTAAAAAATTGGTTGTAATTGATGGTTTTTGGACAGCTTGTTTCAAATGGTAAAATACGATGAGCAACATGTTACTGCAACATGTCTTAGAGTGGGAACGATATCGAGTTTCTCCAACGAAGCAGCCAAACAGTTGCCAGGATAAGGAACCCAATCAGTTTCTGACTTTAAAGGTACTATTTTGCTCTGTCCTGCAGCAAAAACTTATCCATAAACTCGGAACAATTACTTGGCATACACTACATAGAAACAAGTCGCCAAAAAAAAGCTTCAAAATTGAAAAAAAAAATTAAAAAATTTTGTGTTTTTAAAACTGAACCGTGTGGCCAGGAACTAAAAAACAAGAGAAAGTGGGGCACGTCCTGAAACATACCTATTTCGCTTTACGGTTAAAAAATGAGTCAGATGGCAATCAAAACTTTTTCTAAGACCATTGGAGGACATACGGAATTGACTCAAAGAATCACAAACAGGCTGAAAACGAACAAAACATTTTTAGAAAAACAAGCAGCATACCTCAATTCCCCAAAACTCACTCCAGAAGGCCAGAAACTCACTGGAAGACAAAATTTGCAAACAAAATGATCGAAAAAGAATGAATGGTCGTCTCTTTTTAATCACGTGACCGATAAAGAATTAAATTCCATTGTGTGAATTGCTTCCGATATTAATTTCTTAAAAAAATTCCAACATCGGTGATTTGTGTATTTAATGTAATAAGATGATACGAAAGCAGGAAAGTAGGAGGCTGTAATTCATGATTTTATTCATTCATCATTCTTAATTCTGCTTTTAGTATGCACGGTGTGGTTTTTTTTTTTTTTTTCTTTTTTTTTTTTGTGGTCATGGATTTCTAATACGCTGAAATTTAGAGGATACATTGTTTCGTAATAACAATATTTATGAGATTTATAAAAAAAATTAAAAGGAAAAAAAAAAAAAAAAAAAAAAAAAAAAAAAAAGCAACGGTAACTAAAATATTTTTACGCGAAAGTTTTACTTTGTAGGTTTTTCTGCGAACCATTTAAACAATGTTGGGCGGCTTAAATAACATTAAATGTTGCATTAAAACCTACGCGCATTATATCATTTCGCAAAATCTCTTGCATCTAAATGACACATTCGGGGTGGCTTTTTTAATTGTTCCACCGACGTTTGATTAATGTAATTCAGTCTACTCAACGCCTTCTCTTATTCGTTTGCCGGATTAAAAAAAAAAAGTTTTTATAGGTCTGAAAAAATTGTAACATAAAGAAACAGTGTTATTGGCATTTTTGTATTGATTTCAATCGGGTCTTTTCGTTACGAAAGTAGCGATGCTCAGAAAACAAAACTTAAACCTAGCTAAATATTGTAGTACTGTCACGTCCTCTGTTTCTTTATAAATAAGCGATGTCCTACACCGTTAAATCATGGAATCCCTCCAAGTTGATAGCCCTGCAATCGAACTATATTACGCGACATTGAGTTTCCCTTTTTAGACTTTCATCCGAATACCACATCCATAAGTCCGATACGTTAATTTTTTTTTTTTTTTTTTTTTTTTTTGCACATAAAAAATAATTACCAAAGCAGAATTTCCATTTATAGTAAAATTTCTTTGTTGATGGATTATTTTTTTTTTCTGCAATGTTACGGTCACCGCAAAAAAAAATATGTAACAGTTTTGCAAATGCGTCATAAGAAACGGCCATAAATTAGATCGACATTTTTAACATTTCGCTTTTTTTTCCAAAAAAAGTATATAGATTTCAGAAGTAATGGAACTCGAACAAATGTCCCATGGAATTGGAGTGTGAGAGTAATTTTGCTTAAGTCAGGAAGTTGTGTTGGATAATCCAACAACTCTGCTCAATTTTTCTGGGATTATACGAGATTGGGTTTCGCTTTCCAGACTTTCATTCGAATACCGCATCCGTAGATAACAATGAACCCCTAGCCAAGAGGGGGCCAGGGGAGGCGTTACCCTCCCGGCCGACTTTCACGCTCCCTCTGCAAAATTTTCTGATCAATGTAGTTTTTGTATAGTCCACGTTATAAGTGGCATTTAAAGCCCCCCCCCCCCGGAAAGCTCTGACCCCCTCTTATGTCCATGGGTCCGGATATCAACCAGCGTCACCACATGGAGTAAGTGAGAGGAACCTCCAGCTTCATCTGGGTTTGAACCACCTGAGTCATCCTGTTATTATATAACACATATTGTCGCATTGTATATGATTCCGTGGCTCTCACATAATCACAGCCTACATGAATATGGATGTTTGATCCAATTTACGCACCAAAAATGTCGCTCTTTTTGTGGAAGTTGAGCTAGAGCTGAGGCCCACGGATGGGGAACTATATTAAGGTATCAGTTGGTTAGTTTCGCTTTAATTTTGGTTTTCAGGTGAAGACAAATTTTCTGAGACTCAGGGAAAGGGAGGTGTGAAGACAGGATAAAGAAAATTGTTGGTCCAATTTTGGTTTCATATTCTCGTTATTGGTTACGGTCCTGGTTTCGTTGCAACGTTTAAGAATTTCATTCAATTGGTTAAATAATTCGAGATTAAGGGTGATTTGGTATACCGTACGAAGGGGTGATTTTGCAATTTCGGGGGAGACTTTGTACATACTTTTACTTAGATGCAAAATCTCGCGGTGCGCAGGGTGCGCATGCGTTCAAATGACGAGATCCGTAGGCTCACTGAGCAACCATCAATCACTAGCGTGATTAAGTCCCGAAGGCTTAAGTGGGCGGGACATGTCGCTCGCGCACCTCCGTCAAGATACATCCGGCAGGTCCTGTAGGGCAGACCGACGAGTCCCAGATTTCAGGGAAGACCTCGGATCAGATGAGAAGATAATGTCGCGGCTGATGCCAGTAGGTAGGGAGTGCCTGACTGGCGGGATGTCGGGATGCCTATGCCAAGAGAGGTCCAAATGGAAGAAAGTCTATAATGCGGCGTTAGAGCTCCAGGTCCTGTAAAAGCCCGGTCTGTGTGTAAATTCTCGCGCGTAAAAAATTTCTATAAGGTTTAATTATTAAACATAGTTAGTATAGGCAATATTTTTTATTAGATTTCTTCTTCTTCTTTTAAGTGCCCGGTTCTCGACGAAGATTTGCTATCATCTGGGCTGTTTTTACTTTATCGACCGCTGACAAGACCCAAGGAATCGACACCAAACAAGTCTCAGAGATTTTTGAGGATCTTATTAGATTTAATACATAATTTTACTTATTTTTCAGAATCAATGGTATTCTAATCAATTCTTCCAAAAGTAAAAAGTCACCCCTCCGTACAGTAATTCTGGTTTATGGAACAAAACAATTGGAAAATCAAATGGTAATACCGATTGCGTTCGGTTTGCTTTTTTATCCCTGCGAGGACCGTTTTCGAGCTTGGGTTACCAAAACGATATAAGTAAAGTTACTTATATCGTAACGGGTTAGTATCCCTATCAGAATGCTAAATTTTGACTGACTTGACATTCTGTCTTTGTCGACTTAACTGCATTGACTCAAAGACACCAGACTCAAAGCCACCTCAATAATGACAAAATAACCCGTACAAAAAAGAGATGCATAAAATATGTAAATTTTTTGCAAAATAAATACAAAAAATATATATTAATTTTGTATAATTTATACAAAAATTTGGACCTACATAATTTATATATAATTTATGTATAATTTATGTATAATCATATATATAATTTATGTATAATTTATGTATAATTTATATATAATTATATGTATAATTTTTCGTTGAAAAAGTTTATGTTTCTTAGTTTCTTATACATAGTTTATGCATAATCATCCCCGAGGATAAAAAAAAAAATTTGTTAAAAAAGTTAAAGTTTTTTATACATAATTTATGTATAATCATATTGTAGGATAAAAAAATATAAGTTCTTTATACATAATTTATGCATTTTTTATGCATGTCCAATTTTTTGTATATTTTATGTATAATTTTTGTATAAATAATACAAGTTTTATGCATCCCTTTTTCGTACGGGAAACTCACACACCAAAAAAAAAAAGCGTAATCATTATTTCCAATATATCGAACATTTTGTAAGAATCTTATTTTCTGTCATATGAGATTAATCGACCATTACTCACTTCGTCTGACCTTAGTGGTCCCTCGAACCTAATTACCCGAATTTCACTTGCGTTCATTCAACTAGTACACCTCGTCTGGGCCGACTCGATGATGAAGACGATGATGATGAGAAGAAGAAGAAGGAAGAAATCGCTATTTAAAGAAATTTCTCGTCATGGTCTAACTTTGATTCAATGAAATCGTGAATTTCAGTTACTATTAAAAGTAATTACCAGTGTTACACTGTTTAAACCTAGACCACGACAAGGCTACCGTTGCGGCGTCTCGATCATCCTGCAACTTTTTTTTTTTTTTTTTTTTTAAACCATAAATCTCTTTTTAAAAGTTTGTTGTACAGACTAACAAGATATCCAAAAGCAAATAAAACCGAAATGTTTTGGGTTAAGCCTTAAGCAATCCATTGTTATTAAAAAAAAAAAAAAAAATAATATAAAATGATTATGAAATAATTGGCTTAGAAGTTGGACAATAATTGTTTTATCGCTATATTGTTAATTAACAGATCTTTTTTATATTTGGATTGGGGCTTTGGTTCAATTAAATGATCGGACCGATGCCGCATCAAACACGATTTGGGTGTAACCTTACCCAACCTGTTCCCTTTATATCTCCATCCGTAATGTTTACACTTACATTTATTATAATTATGCTAATTACAATATTATAAAGCCTTTCTCGAACTTGTTTTTTTGTTTCCTTTTTAGTATTTGCCCATTACATTTTCATTAATGAGTTGGGTTCCGATCTGGCTGACTTTTCATTCTTTCATTTTTATTTTATTTTATTTTATTATTATTATTTTTTTTATATTTGATTGATCGATCTCAAAAGAAGTGTGAGAGCGTGTGGGTTTGACAGATATTTTTCGCCTCGAGGGGCGATATGAATGGTAACCGATATCGCAATCGAAAACGAATATTTATTTTATAATTAGCACTTCACAATGGTTAAAAAAAAAAAAAATTGAAGTAGGAGATCTCTTAATCATTTTGTTTTTTCGAATTTAATGATGGTCAACCTCATTTATTACAACGATATCTTGGATGTGTCTTATTTGTTTATTTCCATCGTATTTCTTTGAGTGCGGTAGCGTGTGACTCGATTTATTATTAAACGGCTACCAAAACGTGCCTTTTTAATATTTCAAAGAGTGATTCGGACATTTTTTTATTTTTATTTTTTATTTTGGTAAAATACGAAATGATTACTTAATCGTATGACTTGACAAAATCAAATATGACTCATGTTGAATGGGGTTTTTTCTTGAAGTTTGGAAAACAAAGTTCAACGTATTTGTTTAAATTTCCGCCAGGACGGGGGGGAATTTAGGAATCGTGTCCGTACTGGCGTCGGCGACTTAATTACCAACAAAACCTACGACTATGAAGTTGCAGAAGCTAAGGGGAGTGTTAAAGTAATGATACCGTTGAAAAACGACTATTAATTGCTAACTTTAAAATGTTACGCTCATACCTGGAGTACAAGAGGAAAAAAAAATTGTCCTCCTAATTTCAGGAAGAATAAGGTTATTCCGTGACTGTATTTGAAGCTTGAAAACCAGTATCCTTTATTCATCAACTTACCTAAAACAAAAAGAAAACGTTATTGTTAATTTTGGTTTATTTAAAAATCAAATGATTATTTCTTTATCTCTCACACGATTCTAAAAGAAACATTTAATAAGTTTTTATCAATTGGGTATACATTAGGCCGGGTCGAAAAACGCGGATTTTTGAATTTGAAAACGCCTGATATGGGAATCGACACGTCTTTTTATAATACTATTAACTCTATTTTTTTTCAAATTTTTTAAACGACATTTTGAGATGCCACAATGCCCTTGAAATTTTCGAAAAGCCCATTGGAGGACCTAAAATGAAAATATTTTTTTCGCATAAAAGACCGTCGTTTCCTATCGGAAATTTTGCGTAGATTACAAACTTGAAGTCAAAAATTATTTTTGACTTTATTTATTAGTGCACAGTTTTTGAACCACACGCCGGACTAAAAAATTCTAAAAATCTTGTTATGGCTTTCTGCCTTTGGCTCAAAAACCGTGCACCAAAACTAATTTTTAAATTTAAAAAAAAAAAAAAATTCATTTTGGTCCGGAAATGGGCTTTTCGAAAATTTCAAGGGCATTGCGGCACTTCAAAATGTCGTTTAAAAAATCTGAAAAAAATTAGGGATAATAGTATTATAAAAGGGCATCGATTCCCATATCAGGCGGTTTCAAATTCAAAAATTCGCATTTTTCGACCCGCCCGAATACATATTAGGGTGGATCGAAAAACACGAATTTTTAAATTTGAAAATGCCACAGCGCGGAAAAGTTGCATTTTAGCCTCCATATTAACCCTAATTTTTTTCAGATTTTTTGGAGGCCGATTTCTGCTGCCCTCAGAGGCCTAAAGTTTATTTAAGGGCCGAAAAAATTCAGAACCGTATTTTAGCGCGAAAGAGTTAATTTTCTATCGGAAATTTTCCGTTAATTTCAAAAATAAAGTCGGTTTTACTGTAATTGAAGCCATTTTTTTTGTCTGAGTTATTGTATAGGGAACTCCTGTAATAACAGCCGTTTTTTACTCATAAATAAAAAATGGCTTCAATTTCTGTAAAACCGTCTTCATTTTTGAAATTTCCAAAAATTTTCCGATAGAAAATGAACTCTTTAACATCAAAATACGGCTCCAATGTTTTCGGCCCTTATGAGACTTTGAAAAATTTTATTCCTCTGGAGGTCTAAAGTCGTGTCTCCATTAGCGATTAATCCGATGATCGAATTATCCGACCACCGGAAGTACTGTACTTTCGAACACTAGAAAAAAACTCGAACTTTAAAATAAAAATGGCGTATTCGTTATTTTGTTTTTATTTTTTGCGTGCGGGATATTAAAGAAATAGATTTATTGTTCCAAATCCGAAGATTCTACGCAAAAAATATCCCGCACGCAAAAAACATAAACAAAATACCGAATAGGCCTACGCCATTGTTATTTTCAAGTTCGAGTTTTTTGCTAGTGTTCGAAAGTACAGTACTTCCGGTGGTCGGATAATCCAATCATCGGATAAATCGCTAATGGAGACACGACTTAAAACGAGAAATTCGAATTGAAATTAAAATGTAATTTTTGCAAATCCTGCTTTTAAGGAAAGAAGCCAGCTTTAAAAAAAAAAAAAAAAACACGGAGAAATGTTTTGTAGGCTATAATGAGAAATAGCCGCTGGTATGGCGGGAAAAATTTTAAACCTTCAAGTGATCGCTTCTGATGGAAAGTGTGCAAATATTTAATGTTTCGATTTTTTTTACGATTTGTCTATTTACCTCTTATATGCAGGCTTCTACGTATTAATTAAGATTAAAAAAAAGAAACAGAACAAAAAACAAGAAGTGTAAAATTGATTATTGGTTTATGGTTTTCCTCTTTGATTTAGACATTTTCGGGGGGAGGAGGGGGGGACAGAAAAAAGTCAGGGGGGAAAAGATACGATAATTAAAAATGAAAAACGCTTCCTTTAAGATACACAGTTATTTATTCAAAAAATATCATATGATCATTTCGGATCTATGACACAGATCCATCCTCAGTGAGTAGAAAACAAAACGGGAAAATTAAAAATTAAAATTAAAGCTTAATCTGTGGATCTGTAGATCCGAAATTATCATATGATATTTTTTGAATAAATTGTTGTGGGTCTTGAAGGAAGCGTTTTTCATTTTTAATTATCATCCGGTTCACAGGGCTGCCACAAAGAATCAGTAAACGAAAGGATGTTAAAAAAATTTGAAGACAAGGGAAAGAGTACCGAGTAAAGTAAAGGAGAGCATGTATGTATGGGCTTCCACTCAAGGGAAAGAGTGCCGGACACATTTTAAAAACGAGCCTTTTGAGGGGTGAAAGATGCATATAGAGAAGAGTATTTATAAGCTAAAAAGGAAAAAGGAGAATAGGCCGGAAGAATCTATCGTGGCTGCGTAATTTAAGAGCTTGGACCGGTTTAAGCGTCGCGGAGCTCATCAGAATTGCCCCCGATAGAGACAAATATAAAAGTCTCATTGGTGGTCGCCTACGTTTGGACACAGGTACGGCACCGTAAGAAGAAGACCTATAAGCTGTCATCCCAAGCGATTTTGTCCTATCTTTATTTTTTTTCCGAAATGGAGTTTCTAAAAAAACTCTTATGTTTACATTATTCCAAAATAAAACGAACGATCTCCATTTTGAAAAAAAAAATTGAGATAAGACATGGTCGCTTGGACGACCGTAGGCATGACGCAAGAAGCGAGAGACAAAAATTAATTTTTACGATAAAATTTCGTTAATTCATAAATTACGATAAAATGGAAAATTAATTACCATTACAATAATTGTACTATGCGCGAAAGGAAAAAAAAATCATAAAAATTTGTTTGCAAGCTTCCGAAAAAAACACCATTAAGAAAAAAAAATGGTATAGTCCATTAAGAAGTTAATTTTGAATGTATTAGATGACAGGAAGCGTAATAGCTTTCTCAAAGAACAGTTCAAAGGTCAGATTTACAGAAAGCATTCAACCGTGAAACAGGTATAAATAAAATGACAGATTTTTTTTTTTTTCTTTCTCTCTTTTTTAACCGACCTTTCATGAAGATGCTTTTAATTGACGTCGGAAGCGAGTTTTTGATGAAACGAAAATAATATAAAGACGACATGTTGGGATCACCTACTCACGACTACCAAAAATATATTAATACTCCAACCCAGGTCATTTCCTCAAGGAACTTTACCCACTAATTAATTAGGTAACATCATTTTCACGTGGGCTAACTATCTTTTTTTTTTTTCTTTGGCGTAAAATAAAGGCGGTTACCATTAAAGTGCTTTTTTTCAAATATTTGAATTGCAAATGGACTCGCGTATTAATCTGACAAATACAATTAGTTAAAAGTTTTTAATTGTCGTTTCAATTTAAACGGCGTCTGGGTGTTCCAAGTAATCACATTGTTTTGGTTTTTTTTTTCTTCTTCTCTAAATTCAATTTACATTAATTTAGCAGGTTAAATAAATAAAAAAAAAATTGCGTAATTTAGCCAAATCGTGATTTAGAATTTAAATATGCTCAAGCGTATTTCAAACGAAATAATTCGCTAATTCTTGCCAGTGGCGGACTACCCTGTGGGATCATTTCTGGACATTAGCTCTTATATCGGGCCTATAAGTTTACTTAAAGCTAAGGCAAATGTCTATTTTTTTTAACACCCTATACTTCAAAAATTGTTTTATAACTTCTTTTTATTTCGCTGACAAAGAGTTTTATATGCATCTTGAGCAAATATTCCAGATTTCTACATCAGTTATTTTTAAGAAAAAAAAAAGAAAAAAAAAAATTAAAATTAAAAATTGACTACGATAAATTTTCGAAATTCCCGGGAATTTATCGCAGACTTAATTTTAAAAAAAAAGTATCTGATGCTGAAATCTTTCATAAAAATGAAATCAAATAAAATTTTAGCAGGTGCTTATTCGCTTTCAGAAAGGCACTTTGTAAGTAGAATTATGATATTTTGCTCCAAAAATAAGGTACAGATGATTTTCAAAGTATAGGGTATTAAAAAAAAAATTAAATAAATAAATAAAAAAAAGGGGGGCGGTGGGGTGACTTGTTCCGTCTAGCGGCACCGTGATCAATGAAGTTAAGCAGCATTGAGCACGGCCAGTTAGTAGATGGGTGACCACCGTCACTCCTCCCTCTAGCAGGGATTTTAGGAACTACTAATACAGTCATCTTAACCTCATTGTAAAAGTAGTTTCCCATAAAAACTGAGTTTCCATGAAAAAGTTGAAAGTCTCACCGAAAAAAGTCAATTAAACTGGCTGTGTTTCCGACCGCAATGTCAAAAATAAACTATGAAGTAAGTGAAAAGTCTGAATAAGAAATAATTTAAAAGTCTGAATAAGACAAGAAAAAAATAGAGAAAAAATGGCTATATGGCCAATGTTGTCGAAAAAGCCAAACAAAATAAAAAATAAATAAATAAATAAATAAATAAATAAATAAATAAATAAATAAATAAATAATAAATAAATAAAGAATTTTTTTAAAATAATAAGGCCGCAAATTCACTACGGAATGGTGGACCAACATTCGGTAGTGAATTTGCACCCTAGTACCCAATACTATCCAAAATTTTAAGCAAAATTAAAAAAATTAAAAAAACAAAAAAAAAAAAAAAAAAAAAAAAAAAAAAAAAAAGGTGAATTTTTAAAAGAAAGTGAAAAAATCTTATTACGATTTTCAGTAGTGATGTTACTCATAAATATTTACATAAATTTATCGTATATATATATACGTATATATTTATATATATATATGAAGCTTTTCATTGTAATTTATATATATATATAAGGTGTTTTTAGTTTTTTTCGTAAAAGAGACATAATTCATAAAATAAACATTATAAGTCTGTTTAGAATAATATTTAAATTAAAAACAGTAAAATAAATGATTTTAAAACGTTTATATTGACCGTACCAAGGTAAATTCAGAATAGTTTTCAATTTTCGCGCCTAAGATGGCTGCTTCTACAAAAATGGCTGCCTTAGACCACCGGACCACCATTCATATTTATCAATTGCTAATCATTGATCAACAGTCAATGACAAATGAAAATGCTTCTTTACCTTGTAATTCATTAAAAATAATCAAAAAAGCTGTTAAAATTAAAAATAAGCGAGGAATAATATGTGAAATTCAACCCCAAAAAAAGTACATGTTTAACTTATGGATAAATATATATATAAATATTTATATATATATACGTAAATATATATATATACTTATATATACGAACGATAAAATATATGGTATATTTAACATCACTAATCTTCAGGCCGGCCCTGACTTTCACTGGAATCTCAATGGATCATCCTGTGGCGCATATTTCCTTTGGCACCTTTTCACATCGACCTTTGAAAAACGTACAAAGGTATGAATAATCATGTTTACGTGCTAAAAGCGAATAATTACCGATTACACGCTGTCAGGGGAATTATTGTGTTTACATCTCCATTGTTTTCTAAAGTGAAATATTTCGATCTTTAAAAATAAAAAAAAATTCGGTCAAAAATTTCGGGTTACATTTTTATTATAATTAACACGCCTTTGCGTTTACAAAATTTGTGAGTCAAGCCCCGGTCATAATTTTTATTTTTATTATTTTTTTATTTTTTTGAAGGGAGATAAATGAAGCTAATTAGTATTGATTTAAAAGATGTCGGGTATATCCTATTTCTCCGTAACGAAAATCCACCCGTCATTGTTTGAATATATTTTTTTTAAATCCTGCTGCATAAATAATTGAATAGCTCCAATTAAAATTTGAAAATAGTAAGATATAATATCAAAATATAGTGCGATGGTGATTGAAAAAAGAAAAAAAAAACCGACCACACCTTGATTCAACCGACAATAAACCAGCGGTGTCACAATGAGATCATATTCGAGATATATCGCCATAATGATAAAGAAAAAAAGTAGAAAAATATTATTTTTGGGCACGTGGGAAAAAAGAGCGACGAAACAGTGCTTTCCTTTCCTTCTTTTTTTTTTGGCATGCTTACTTCAGTCACGTTGAATCATATTTGAAAACCTAACTCCCAAGCTGTTAGTAATTTGATTACTAACGTAACATGATTACAACAAAAATTGTCATCGCCTGCTGCTCGTATGGGTGGAGTCTGTCATCTCTTTTCTTTCTAGTAACACTCTTCGCTGCTTCTTTTGTTCGTAAGACAATAAATAGACATCCTGAGAGGAATCCGCGTTTTCTAAGAGAGAAATTAATAAGGAAGAGCGAGATTTAATAGGACAGCAACACAAAAGGGCAAATTTGCATCTTTCAGCCAGCTCTGCTAGATTTCAAAATATTAGCTCCATGACGTCGTGTTGCACAACAGATCTACCAGGTGTCACATTATGTTTACACTGGAGTAGTTCCTTCTGTTGGCGAGCTTACGTTCTCTCTGTTTTGGATGCAAGAATGGAAAACGGGTAAAATTCAATAGAAAAGATGGAGCTATGCAGCACATTTTTGTGACTTAAACGGCTAGTGCCTTCATCTTTTTACGAGACTTACATTCGATCGATAAGAACAAAATATATTAAATATAAAATAAAAAATTCTGGTCAAATCACCTGATCATCCTGGGTTATCTGGTATTGAAAGACGAACGTCATGTATAAAGAATCACTTCAAAGTCTGGCAGAGCTGCCTAAAATATACGATTTTACGTATATGTGCAACCAGGGCTCGCGTAAAGGTACGTCAAGAAGCACCAAGGAGCCTTTAAGGCCGCAAATGGGAAACATTCGGAAACTCTAGTGGCTAATAACAAATTCTGGTCAGATCGCCTGATCATACCCTAGGTTATCTGGTAATGAAAGACGATTCATTCAGTCTTCATACTTTCAGACTACAGAAAACATCGAGATATGTGGAAAGCATCTGACCTAGTTTGCACTTCATTAGGGGTAGCTGTTAGTGTTCACGTTCTCTCTCATCACCGTAAAGTAGATGCTCACCGTCACAAAGTGAGGGATGTTAAATTTACCCAGTGAGAACGTGAACACTAATAACCTCGAAACTGGATAGACTTTGCTATCTGGGAGTCTACCTCGCTAATTGCAAACTCGATTATAGTGAACCAATGTGGCCGTTCCCAGTCTTTTTGCATATTCTTTCCATGTAGTTGATGTCGGATTTAGTGAACCGTAACCTTGGTGGTTGATTTGTGGTGACCCGTAGCCTAGTTCATAGCGCTCTCGACTCTCAGCCATGAGATAAGATGAGTCGTGCTTCTATCCTCGTTCACAGCTAGGAATTTTTCTCAGGTCAAAACTAGTGCGCTAGGCAGAAAATCAATGGTCGCCACCCCTCGGTAGGCAATGGCAAAACACCGAGTGGTAATTGTAATTTCCTCGTAAATCTCTCAAATATAGCCGTTCGGAACCAGCGTTAAACTGTAGGTTCCGTATGCCTGTGAGCGCACGCACAGATGGATGTGAGAGATCACCATGCTCGTAATCGAGTAAAGGACTAAGAAGAAGAAGAAGAAGAAGAAGAAGAACCTTGGTTATAGTGGTCGGATTTTCGTTATAAAAGGACTTTAAACCTCACTTTTTGGAGTCATTTCCTGATTTTTTTTATGATTTTTACCGCCAAAATTTTTTTTAGTGCAAAAATTAAGTACAGACACAACATAAATGATGATCCAAATTTGCAAATTGAGAGTTTTTTTGTTGAATCAGTCACATATCATAAGTCTTAATTAAGTCAAAATTTTCAAAAAAAATATCTGCTTTATTGTCGTAATCTCGTTAAAAATTTTAAGGAAATTTAAAGATGCTCATTTTGGGAAGTTCGGTTACAATGAACCTCGGTTATAGCGAACTAATATTGACTAGTTCCTTGAAGTTCATATAAGCGAGGTGGACTGTATAGGAAAGTGTCGTATTCCGTTAATGACAGTTTCCGTCTATGAAGCCATTCAAGTATTACCTGTGCCTTGCGGAGTGGGGGTGGGGAGTAAAAAATTATCAAAAAAAAATATCTACGTAATACTTTAACGGCCCCTATGACGGATGTACTCTGCATATGCAACATACTCAATAAAGCAAAATCAAACCTCTAGTAAGCTACTATTAAGTTTTTCCCCCGCAAAATTGAGAAAAACAAGTTTTATCCCTAAATCTTGAAATTACTATCAAAAACTCTTTTTTTTTCTCAGGATTATTTTTGATTTAATTAGTTAATAAATCAATATATGTATATAGAATCTCGAGCTCCTTCGAAAGAAGATTTATTTCAAAAAAGTCAAAACACACAATATTGATCCCGGGTAATACTTTTAATCTTATCTCTTCTTTTTTTTTCTTTACAAGTTGTAAGCTTACTGGTGACAAGATTAAAAGAGAGAAAAATACGAAAACTAATTAATTTTAAAACAGAAAACATACCTTATCTATCGGATCGTACACATATTTTCATCGACACAAAATTCATTGCTTTAAAGACATCGTTATTGTTATTTATTGATTAAATTACTATTCATAAAACATAACGTAGTGTTTATACTTTTTTTTTCGGACTGTCAAAAACCATTAAACGCACTTGTATATTTAAAAATGATAGGTTATAAATTCCAAAGCAAATACTATTCACTTATATTTATCTTATTACAGTTAGAAAGAGGAAAAGCAATAAAAAAAACTTGTCGTAAATTTTAAACAGCTTCCTGAGAAAAAAAATTTTTTTTTTCGAGGTTTTCCTAATATTTTTTATTATTTCACCGAGTAAGCCAATAAAACAAGATAATATTTCTATATCATTTTAATATTATATTTTCGACTAGGTACCTTAATAAAAATTAATATTAACTTCACTAATTGATTGATGAGGACCATTATTTTTCAAGTTTTTTTTGGACGAGAACCGTTTTTTTTTTCCTTTTTCAAAAGTTTTACGCATGAGCGACGAAATGACTAGTTTGGATAATTGTTTCTGAACATTATTTTCTTGAATTTCCGAATGGATCCTAATAATGCGGATTTGTCATTTTATCGCCTCGTTTTACCGGTTTTCCGATATTTTTTGGAGATTTGTTCGCGCAAAATGTCATTTGAATCGGTAAAAAAAAGCGATAAATATTTTACAGACAGATAATACGTCAACAGGGATGACTTCATGCTTCTTTGCCTTTCAGATGTTTCGAATTCTTTTGAGATAAAAATCGGTTGACGTTTGCAGTGCGCCTGTTTATGAACGGCAGTAATTTTTGGCTTTCATCTAGTTTTATTTGTCTTTTAATTACTTGAGATACATCAACAAAACCGGTAGTTTCTGAAAAATTATAGCTTATGCTATAATTGCTATTATAACTTATGCTAGCTCTGTTTAGCATACGAGCGTTTTTTCACGATGAAACAAGTTGCGGAAACGTTGCGGAAACATGTTGGGGAAACATGTTTCTGAATACGTTGGGGAAACATGTTGCTGAACACGTTGGAAAACATGTTGCTGAACACGTTGGGGAAACATGTTGCTGAACATGTTGGGGAAACATAATGCTGAACATGTTGGGGAAACATAATGCTGAACATGTTAGGGAAACATGTTGCGGAAACATGTTGCTGAACACGTTGGGGAAACATGTTGCTGAACACGTTGGGGAAACATGTAACTGAACATGTTGGAAATCAAGATGAGGAAACATGCTGCGGAAACATGTTGCTGAACACGTTGCCGAAGCATGTTGCTGAACATGTTGCAGCTTAGAAACTTGTTGGCAATCTTTTTATTTTTCATTTTGTTATGTTGCCAAAATGTTGGAAAGATATTTCGAAGTTGTAACATGTTGAGCAACATGTTACTGCATCGTGAAATTGCGGCCTAAGGAAATTTATGAAATTTTAACATAGAGTAGGAAATCGTTTTATGCGGAAAATCCAACACAAGGATTTTCACCACTAATTTTCCGGAAAGCTTCAAAATAAAACTAATCGGATTCTTTGTCTCCACCAGTGCTGTGTCGCCACTTGCACAATAGCGGAAAATCTTGTCACTTTTTTTATGGTATTTTATCGTGCTGCGGTGAAGCTTGTATAATTCCGTACATTTTTTTTACGACAAAAAGGACCGACCATTCTCACCGAAATCGAACTAATGAAACGGTAGCAGGAATTAAAAAAACAGAAGCGCGTACCAGTTGTCAATGATGAAAGGCAATAATTAAAAACCATCATAATAGATCGTTTTTGTCACCATAGGCGAATGTATAAATCTTAGCACTCGGCTTTGGAAATGTGATTGTTATCACCTTTGCTTTGGGGGATCTCGCACCGCTTTTATTTTCCTTCCTATCTGATGCGGATTTCGTCCAAAAAAGTAACTTTTAAAGGAAAAAAAAATAAAAATAAAAATAACTCAATTGATGGCTGTATCCAAATCGAAATGTATATTAAAGGATTCCTCCTTTCAAATTGGAAGAAATAAACTGGGCACTTATTGTAGATTCGTAAACTGATATGATAATGATATCGCCCCGCAGAAAAAAAAAAAAAAGTCATGATTCTGAGACTAGTAGCTAAAATGAATATTTCACGCCCTCTCAAAAAACTAGGATTAAAATTACGAGATCCTTCCAGCAGGACAAATCCAATTATTAAGTATAATAAGAATCGGTATATCGAGATAAAAAGACTTAAAAAAGCCTCCCAGCTCTAAATTTGCTTCGGGAAACAAAAAAAAAAAAAGTCTTGTGCAACTTGAAATAAAAAGCAAAAGGATAAAAAGAGTAGAGTGGCTTGAAGGTTTTGGGAAACGACGGTTTTCCTCTTCTTTTAAATTGCAGTCTTTTTTAGCGTTCATTCTCACTTTCGATAGGTAGTCAGTTTAATGTAGAGTATTATGGTACAAGATGAAAAGAGCGATAAAAAATTTTGCGCTTGGCCAGTTTTTTGATGAGAGACTGTTGATTTTATCGATGCAATGTTCCTTATTAGGATTAAAAAACTGGAGCTTTAGACTTAAAATCGCCGAAGTGGAACTAACATTGTCTGCGCAAAACTACTTGGTCAGTGTTACTTCTTTCTTTCGGTAACGGGCAAGGGTTGGTAGATAAGTATCCAATTGAATTTTGTTGATTTTTCAGCGAATTTTCTGCTCCTTACTAAGTAATCTACTAAAATTTCTTTCGTTCTTTGCACTTCAATAAAGAAAAAAAAAAAAAAAAAAAAAAAGTTTAAAAAGCAAGCGTGAAAAATAATTTAATTCTCAGCTTAGGGCGTAAAAAACAATGACTGAAAGACTAATGACGTCGGACTACTTAGTAATTATATTATTTGCCCACAAAGAAGCAAAAACGTTTTTAAAGAATAAATCGATACCTATCTTTAAAATGGCAACTAAATGAATGAATTTTTTTCCTCTTTGATCTCATTTATTTGAATTTTTTAGATGACTTGCCGGATGGTTATCTCGACTCCATGTGGTGTCTCGCAACGTCTAAACATCTATGACTTTAAAAAAGAAAAATATCTATCAACATGGATGTACAAAGTGACGTACGAAAAATAAAAATAAAAGTAAAAGACCTCACAAGCTGAGTTAGCGAAAGGTTTTTTTTTTTTAAATAGAGACGAACTTATCGCTTTTTACTTATCCTTAATAATTAAAACATGTTTCAATTTCTAAGACGCTCACCGAGAACTCCGTTAATAAAAAAAAAAAAAGTGGTTTTCCGCTGCATGCCAGGTTCTTCTTTTTTTCCTCTCCCTAATTATGTCCAAATCGTAACATCGTGAACATTTTTTTCGGAGGCCAAATAGTTCATCATACTCTTACTAAAGAGAGATGACGCAAAATTATTCATAAATCACATGCTCCAAACACACCATTCAATTATGCAAGATAGCAACTTATTATAATTAGGCCGTGCAATAAATCTCTCCCCCTTACAGCTTGGTCATAAATTAATAAGAAACACGCCACCGAAAACGGCGACAAAAATAACCGATTGATAACTTGTCACATTCAATTTTTTATTGGGGGAAAAAAAACTGGAATAAAGGTTGAAAAACGCCGAAGGGACACGACATCAAAAGACACCATATTTGGAGCTTTCTATAAGATGGTCGCATATGTTATCTCGTTATAAAAATTAAACTGGAACTAAAAGTGGTAAAAACACATGATCTACATGCGCATTTATTTATGTATCCTGAATGCCAGATATATATTTTTTTTTCTCTTTATAGCCCGAAGAATTTGCATCTTGAGGCTATGTTTGAGGTAATGGAACTGGAAATAATGATATCCTTGAACTGTGCTTGGCTCTGTTTTGATTGATACAGTATAATGCAACGCATTGCGATCGAGTTTCTTTCCCCAAAACCTAAAAGAACAAAAACTTTTTGTTTGATTGTTTGTTTTGTTCTGGTTTGTTCTTTCCTTTAGCATTTATAGTGTCCCTTATGATGCGATTTTTCGAGTTCGGCACAGTCCACCCCCGCAAAATTTGCCCCTGGAGGCCGTTCAGGTATTTCGTAATTATTTTTATACTCTTCAATTTCATAAGAAGAGTATATTAAATTTGGTTTTGAGTGAAGGGTACCTCCGTTAATATCGAACGGAGAGCAAAACGAACGGCACTTGCCGGGGGTAACTTTTCAAGCCAAAGCTATTTACACATGTCCGTCCGTCCGTCCATCTGTCCTCATTTTTCACTCTTTGATTGGAGACACAATTTGAGACCGATCGATCTCAAATTTGGTATATGAGTAGGGGGCTCTTATACATCTTTACCTTGGGGTCATCCACATATCACGTAAGAACGTTAAAGGGTGGTTTGCTAAACCCCCTCTAAGATTTCAGTCCCAGGGATTGAAATCTTACGTAATAAAGAAAGGGTTTTCAAAAAACTTACTTTAGGCTTCAAGGGAGGAGGGAGAAGGGGGGGGGGTCTGAAATGGGCTAAAATTATGCTTACGTATTTATAGGGACGACTTTTCCATTATAGCAAAACACAAAAGATCAGGACTTATTAAAAATTTCGAATTCCTTGTTTCCCCACCGTAAAAATATCAAGCATTTTTCTTTTTTACCTTCCCAATAATAATTTCAATTCTGAAATACCTCAAAGGGGCAATTCATCAAAACAGATATTGGACTTGACCGAGTACAGATTCATTCCACGCGCTCCTCGTTTACTGGCGTTTACCTATCGATTAGCCTTTATAATTTTTGGTGAATATGACCGTAAGGTCCATAAAGCCACTCAAAAATTTAAGTTCCAACCAATTTCTATTTTTCTGCGAGCTATATCTTCTTATGAAACTCCCGAAATAAAAAAAAAAAAAAAAAAAAATGCTACCTTATAACGAAAATTGAAAACTACGAAACTAGTTTTAATATTTATGTCCCAACTCATTAATTTCCTTACATTATTAACCATAGGTATTCACTTTTACGGCCTAAAATTTCCTTTAAAAAAAAAAATAGTAATTTCCTTGTCTTGTATAATGTCACATCCGATTGATTCATTTTTTCCTCAGAAAACCTGAAAAAAGGATATGAGTTATAGCACCTAACTTAAAAAAAAATATACATTTCCCGTAAATAATTGAGTTTCATTTCTTTCTTTTTTTTTTTTTAAGCGCGATTTCATTTTGTTCCAATTCGCCTTAATAAGATTTTATCGTATTCATAGTTTTCTGCGTTATTTACGGCTTAAATGCCCAAAGGAGTAGCTCACAAATTATATTCCTAGTTGTTTGAGTTAAACATCTAAAAAACAAGCCTAAAAAGGAACGTAAAAAAAAAAAAAAAAAAAAGAAAAACAATGATCGATAGTAATCTCTATATTGGATTTTTTTCTCCTATTGTCAAGATTTTTAATTTTTTTTTTCAGATTCATAATGCAAAAAAAAAAAAAAAAAAAAAAAAAACATTTTTGCATTTTAAAGAAAAGAGAAAGAGGGAAAACGAGAATGGGTAGGGGGGGCATAAGTAATCGTTTAACTGGCGGATTAGTAAATTGATTTTGAGATCGTGTCCTCACAGAATTGACACGGCAACACCTAGATCACAACCAAGGGATTTTTAAAGTACGTGGGAAGAAAAAAATCAGTTCCAGTCCAATTCACACATGTGTAGGATCATTTAAGATTTTTGCTTTATCGACCGCAGGGAGAATAAAGTGGACGTCTGATCAAAAAACTAACCGTATTTTTGAGAATATTTTTGGGGTAGAGGATTCCGAATCTGAAATAATTTTTCAGAAATTCGGATTCCGTATGGCCGTATTACGGCTTTGGTGGACGTCTGATTGAAAATCTAACCATATTTTTGAAAATATTTTTGGGGTAGAGGATTTTGAATCTGAAATAATTTTTCCGGAATTCGAATTCTTTATGCTCGTAGTCGGCTTTTCGGGGTAGAGGATTCCGAATCTGAAAAAATTTTTCCGAAATTCGGATACCTTATGGCCATATTGCGGTTTTAGTGGAATTCTGATCAAAAAAATAACCGTATTTTTGAAAATATTTTCGGGGTAGAAGATCCCGAATCTGAAATAATTTTTCCGAAATTTGAATTCCTTATGCCCATACTGCGGCTTTAGTGGATCTCTGATCAAAAATTTAACCGTATTTTTGAAAATATTTTTGGGGTAGAGGATTCCGAATCAGAAATAATTTTTCAGAAATTCGGATTCCGTATGCCCGTACTACGGCTTAGGTGGGCGTCTGATCAAAAAAATAACCGTATTTTTGAAAATATTTTCGGGGTAGAGGATCCCGAATCTGAAATAATTTTTCCGAAATTCGAATTCCTTATGTCCATACTGCGGCTTTATTGGACCTCTGATCAAAAAACCAACCGTATTTTTGAAAATATTTTAGGAGTAGAGGATTCCGAATCTGAAATAATTTTTTAAAAATTCGAATTCCGTATGCCCGTACTGCGGCTTTAGTGGGCGTCTGATCGAAAATCTAAACGTATTTTTGAGAATATTTTCGGGGTAGAGGATTCCGAATCTGAAATAATTTTTCCAAAATTCGAATTACTTATGCCCGTACTGCGGCCTTGGTGGACCTCTGATCAAAAATTTAACCGTATTTTTGAGAATATTTTTGGGGTAGAGGATTCTGAATCTGAAATAATTTTTCAGAAATTCGGATTCCTTATGCCCGTACTGCGGCCTTGGTGGACCTCTGATCAAAAATCTAACCGTATTTTTGAGAATATTTTCGGGGTAGAGGATTCCGAATATGAAATAATTTTTCCAAAATTCGAATGCCTTATGCTCGTATTGCGGCTTTAGTAGAACTCTGATCAAAAATCTAACCATATTTTTGAGAATATTTTCGGGGTTGAGGGTTCCGAATCTGAAGTAATTTTACCAAAATTGGAATTCATTATGCCCGTACTGCGGCTTTGGTGGACCTCTGATCAAAAATCTAACCGTATTTTTGAGAATATTTTTGGGGTAGAGGATTCCGAATTTAAAATTATTTTTCCAAAATTCAGATTCCGTATGCCTGTATAGTGGCTTTGGTGGACCTCTGATCAAAAATCTAACCGTTATGTATATTATTTATAATATGCATTTCATAATTCGTCGATAAAGCACTTTGATCGGTTCACCGATCTCATTTTTTATTTTTTTTTTATTTTTTTTAGGTAGCTATAGAAAAATCTACAATTGCGTTTTTTCCCTGGAGGGATATCTCATCTTCTGTACATCACGGACGCATTTATTCTTATGACACGACTATGAACAATTTGTTATATTAATAATATAATTCTTCAACCTTGTGTTTAAGAAATCACCGAAGGGAAATCATGAATTCCTTTTCGTTCAAGGTCGGGAAATTGAATTCTTTTTTTTTTATTCCGTGGATTTTAAGGATTTGCTCCTTTTTTAATTAGAGGAACAACAACGAAATCGAGAGGGTCGTGATCGATTAAAAAAAAAAATAGTAAATTATATCTGCGACTGGGAAATTGAAGAAACATTACAAATAATTATTTTCATGTTTTTTTAATTATCGACTTACCAAAAGAATCTCAGAGAAAAAAAAAGATAACTAAGTAATTAGGTTTTGGCTCGACGACAAATGTTCAGGACCGTCTGGCAGTCTTTTCATAATTAAACTGACTAATAATACATGTAATTAAGATATTTTACAGTTTACATAATTGTAATGATAAACGTTTTTCCTACCAAAACAATTTAAATTTCGGTTTCCTCGCTATGAAAAATATCTTACAGTACTGTGATGGAAGAGACTTTTCACGCCTCAACAGTTGCCGCAAAATCGTGTTTCGGCGTGAAATCAGTTTCTTCCATCATAGGACAATAATATACTATTTCATGAAATAGAAATTTTTTTTGAAATAAGCAAAATAGTAAAAATATTCCTATAAATTGTTTTTTTTTTTTTTAATTCAAGAATTTTTATCATTTGGACCTGTGGTAATGAATGAAAAAAAAAGGCATTTACTGTCAAAATGGCTTAAATTTTTTACTTTTACGTTGAATTTTTCACAACTTTTTCCTCGCTCGACCTTCGGCTTCGATCGATATTAATTACATAAAAAAATTAATTCTTAGAAAACCCCAAAAAAATGATAAAAAATTCATTTTAGCTCAAAAGCCCATAGAGTTTTCAGAAAAATAAAATGCCCCCTTTCGCTTCTAGATTTTCGGGTTGGTAAAGAAAACCAATTGAGTTCAACCAAAATAAGTTTTTATCCTTCTGGATGCCTATTTTTATAATGCCTATACATCGAATGATCTTCCGACCTAAATTTCTTAAAAAATGGAACCTAAATGCCCTAAAAATGACCTAAATTTCTAATCCATTTTTTGGTGGACATCCTAAAAAAACTAATATCAAAGAAGGGGGGGTCTGGAAGACAGCAGGCACCCTCCAAAAATATTTTAGCTCGCGCCCTCGAAAGTTCCCAGTCCGTGCCTGATCTACTGTGAAAAATATTTAGCCCCTTTACGTCAGAAAAAATTAAACCGCTCCCTACATCTAATATTTTTTCCTTATGAGCTAAATTTTACACCCGAAAACTTAATAGACTAAATTAAGTTATACCTGTTTAAGCAGGTTATTTTTTATTTTCGTTTGTTTTTCGTGAACAATATCTCATAATTCTCTTTATCTAATTGCTTCCCGCCCAGTTATTAATATCCCGTTTCAAATAAAATAGTAAAATATAAAAAATTATATTATTCATATAAAAAATTCTATATAAAATTTAACTCTAACTCTGATAATTAATGTTGTAATTTTTTTTTTTTTGCATGTTGCAATCTCCGCCGTTACCATCTATCTGACTTATGACAACTTGAAGGCCTAATCAAATCAAAATCATGTACAGGTCCACCCACTATACATGTATGCAGTTTCTTCGGTTTAAAATACGGTGTATGCATTTTTTTTTTTTTTATCGAAAACGATTTATCGTAATAACAATTACATTTAATATCCTGTTTAATAATTACCCAGTAAAAATGTGGTCACTTTCAATTGCAAATCCGCCGAGTCATATTGAAAAAAAAAAAGAATTTCGGGCCCTTAAGCAATAGGGCAGTCGCCGAATTTTCTGTATGTCTATGTGCATACTGTATATTTTTAGATTAATATATTTCAGTCCATCCACGACTCCGACATTACATGGCTCTTCTTATGCAAATTTTTGAAAATGTCAAAAAAGGCGGGATTTTTTTATTCCCTCTATTTTGCGTAAAAAAGAAATATTCCAGAGATGGCTATTAAAAATAAAAAATAAAAAAAACCTTGATATCGCCCCGCGTAAGTAGCTCTGAAAGTGAACTTTTTATTGATAAAAGCATTCCTCGATTTTGCCCTTTGTCCTATGGAAACGCCTCGTTTTTTTTTTTATCTTATTCATAATGAAATTGTTTTAGGCGTGAATATAACGAAAATTTGACAGCGCTAACAGCAAGAGGTCGAGAATCACACCGCCCGATATCGACTCAGTTCTAAGGTATAAACTCCCATTTGTTTTAATGATTCCTTCCGAAAATGTGATGTGTGAAATTTTTCAAAGTAATCTCTTAAAATTAGTTCCAGAAATATGAGACTTTGGAAATTCACGACTTTTGTTTTTTTGTGTACAGATTCGCTGTAAAGTTAGGAAAACCCTGAAAGCAAGATCCGGCAGTCGATTTATACATTACGGTCAATTTATTGGTCCATTTAAGTCACGGATTATTGTCTGAATAAAAACAAACATACCTGTTATGCATAATAGTGAACGTACCAGATTGGAGGAGGGTCCGATCATGATTGCTCATTGTACTTTGGACATTCGTGAAAATTATTATGGCATATTAAAAAAAAAGATCTTTTTTTCCTTATGCATGTGTTATATTGTATTGGGGTGGGTGTGGAAAAAGTAATATCGATTCATCAGATTTTTTTTTTTACAAAACGTGAGGTATTTAGTGTAAAGTATCAGATGTAAATCGAAAGTGCATATATAGTGTATAAAAAAAAAAAACATATATAGCTCTTATTAAGTTAATTTAGTAACAGCTGACAGGTTTACCCGTCGTTAAATTCACGCACATATAGCGAAATGCACTTTTTATAGTCCCTCCATCCGAGATATATAGGTGATAATTGAATTGGGAATGAAGAGTTCGCAGATTTTTTGCTTATGAAAAAAAAAAAAAAGGTCGAAAGTTTATTCAATTTAATCATCTTTTAGGATGACGGTAAATTAGTAAGATCGTAATAGTAAATCAACTGTGTGGTCTTATATATGTTTTACGATGAAGCCGTATTTCCTTAATGCGCACAGCTAAATTGTAAAATGTTATTGTTTCCCATTGCAAAAGTGAAGGGTTTATGCGGGTTTAAATTTTGACCTCCCAGGGTGGAAGGTGGGAAATAGCGACAGGAAGCGGACGGTTCGATGATTCATGAGAAATAAGATGGAATGAGCAGGTAGAATAAATTTTGATGTAAGTGAAGTTTTTGCTCAAGCCTAACGGCGAAATAAATTCGCATGGAAATAATAATGATAATAATAAAAAGTTTGTTTAACGCTTGGACGTCGTTGGGAGGCCTTATTTGCTTCCGCTTCTTCAGTTAACCTCAGGACATGTTGCCTTCTTTTTCTCAGACATGCAGGCTCTCAGGTTAGGTAGTACACCGATAAACATGACAGCGAATTAGCACAAGGTGTAGAAGACAGAAAATTGTAAATAATTTTACATAGAAAACAACACTATCAATCAGCCGTCTATTAAAGAGATGAAGCATAAAGGATGTTTAAGAGCAGCAGGTGATGCCGTTGTCCGCTCTTTAGGTTGGCGTAAGCTCTGCAGAGACGAGAGCGATTGCAATTCAAGAAATATTCTCTACACCCTCCCTAATGTATATAACTTTGATAATTCGGCAAAAGTTTCATACAACCCCCTTCGTTCACGGCTACATAACACTAGAACTATTACCTAAAGAAAATCAACAGCGAGTGGTGGTCCAACGGTACTAGTCTCTACTTGCATGCGGAAGGTTCGCAAGGTAACACCTTGGATTTTTATAAGTATTCATCTGTGATACTTGTCATGAGATCACGTGAAATCATATCGTGCAACCCTCTTCATCTTCTTCTTCTTCTTCTTCATAGTCCTTTACCCGATTACGAGCGTGGTGATCTCTCACCTCGCATACACTTGTGCGTGCGCTCACAGGCACATGGGACTTACAGTTTAACGTCGGTTCCGAACGGCTCTTTTTGAGAGATTTACGAGGCAATTACCGCTCGGTGGTTTGCCAATGCCTGCCGAGGGGTGGTGACCGTTGATTTTCTGACTGACGCACTAGTTTTTGACCCGAGAAAAATTCCTAGCTGTGAACTAGGACAGAGTCGCATCTCATGATTGAGAGTCAAGCGGGCTATGAACTAGGCTACGGGCCAACACTTGGGATAATCAGCGTGATACCCTACACAGTTCGAAATCAGTGTTTAAGATAGTAGGTACCTCTTACATGCCAGCTGTTCGGGCGCTAGTTGGTACAAAGAAAACGTGGTTAATCGAAGGAAAGATAATTGAACTAAATGACATCACTTCTTTTATTTTCCATGAAGTTCTTTAAAAGCACAGGATTACAATATCCTAAACTAATACCTTCCAGTAGGGCCGATGGCTGCTAACAGTAGCAGAAGTCGGATTAAGATTTAAGAAGAAAGTAGGAGGGAAACTGATATAAGGACGATAATATATACCAAAGTAAAATATAAGCCGTTCGAGGCTAAACACTATTGTTCGAGTCCAGACCCTAGCTAACATATTCTGACGCTTACTACTTATGAGACTAGACCCCTGACCGACCGCTCATTCAGCTTTTTGCCGGTTGAGCACTTAGCTCGCGTTTTACGGATGATTTTCGCTTCACTCTCTCCCTATCAAAATCAATCTATCAATTCTCTTCCCTATCAAAACTTTCCAGCCCCATCCCATACTAGGCTATATTGTACCAAAGAAAAAGGGGCTACACCATGCATCAAGAAAATTTCTTGGTAGACCACTAACTAAGAAACTTTAAAAAAAATATTAAAATCCGTCCGCACAACCAACTCTAACAATCTCGGAAAAATGATGGGGAAACATATATGCACATGTCACGATAATATTTTGACCCATTCATCCTATTTTGTAGAGGGATAAAGTTTCAAAACAAACGCGAAAGATTAACACACGTTAAATTAACCGTGAAACCAAATCAAATTTTCACGGAAGCAACATTTCTACATATCTGCGGTTTGAAAAAAAAAAAAAGTACCTTGTTGTGGTTCTACCACCGACACCTGATCAGATCATTCAAGTGGAAATATAAGAAACGCAAACGTTGTCGATAATCATTACATTCTCATTCCTATAACGCAGGGACGCGAAATAAAATTATATTTAAATATTTAAAAAAAAAAAAAAAAAATTGGAACTAAACTAACCATCGAGATCGTTATCTACAATATTAATTTCCATCGGGGAATGCAACGATTTGTGACGGGAATTGCAGTATTTACATAGGAAAACAAAAGAAGAATTCTTGGAAAGTCACTTGAATCAAATAAAAAAATAAAATAAAAAAGACTCAAATTTGACAGTCGTGAAACATGGAAAAATTACTAAATTCGACACGGAAACCTAACCTTTCTTTGAGAGCCGTGTTGAATTTTTAATTGAATCAGTTATTACAACAGATATTAACATTTAAGGAAAAAAAATGTGTCTCCTCTTGAAAATATTCTCTTTGCTTCTAAAAAGTAACGCATGACCTTGTAAAAAGAAAGGGGCTGGAGGAGGAGAGGGGAAACGGAAGGCTTATATGACTACGTAACGGTAAGTCATATGGAGAAATGAAGAGTCATGCTAATATAACCATCAATGCTGTTAAATTCTCAAAACGTACAGCGATTCATCCTAACAAGATTTCCAGTTTTGCAAGGACTAGGGACTAGGAGCTTCTTGTTATAGACGATTCAGCCTGGATGATGAGATGAAAGGACGAAATAAGCTTTGTCAATTTTTGGCTATGCTAGCCAAGAATTTTACTTAACAAACAAGGATAGAATGTCAAAGATTTTCAGAGAATCTCGTTCTCATTAGAGATTGCAATCCTGGACCATTTTTTTCATTCCTGAGCTTTTGAAATTCCCCATCCCGGGATTTGTTCAAAATGTTCGATTTCTACTTCATGGTTCTGTTTCATGTCGAAACGTTATTACGGGTATTAAAAATTTTTTCCGACCTAAATATTTAGTTTTTGGTAAAGGAGGAGGGCCGATAACACTTGTTTTTGGGCCGGGGTATGTGATTCTATTACACGGTTCTTGTGATTCTATCACACGTTGTAATAGAATCACACAATTTAAGTGATTTGATTACACAAATGCCAAATCTAAAAGGGTCATCTTGAAGGTGGCGGCATGCACGTACAGGTAACTAGAAGTAAAAAAATTTTTTTTTCTATCAATAAAAATTTTTAAACGCGCGCTCAACCGCCCGCTTATGGACAAAAAATCCCTCCTTTAGCTCTTTAAGATGATAGCGCATTTTTTTATTCTTTTCATTCATTCGGAACTTCTGAGAAAAAATTTCTTACTTAAGCTTGGACAAAAGTGCGTAATATCCCCTTACCTTTTCCGTAAACACCCTTCTAAATGTTTCCTTCGTATATCTCGAAGATCCATCTGCTGATAAATAATCCGAACATTGTTTTAAAAGAGTCATTCTTAACCTTTCCCTCATCGCTTCTTCCTCCATCGATGACATTTTAACTCCGTGTCCGGGGCCAAATTCCTCTTTTTTCGTTTCCTGCATTTTTTTCGGTTCATCGTGACTTTTTAAATTGCTCTTCGTCGGATTTTTAACCAAATATCCGGTTTCCACGTTATTCCTAGGCGGTCGGAAATCCAATCCGGGAGACAGGGTTATCCCACCGGCAAACGAATTTTCACTTCCGGATTTGACTAAATTTGGTTTCGTACTTTTCGCGTCATCACTCGGGATTGAAACAACCACTTGCGGATTTTCACTGATTTTGTTCACTTCACTTTTTTCATCCGAGTTCCCGTTGCCGATTTTCCTTTCGTTGTTTTTCTCCGGGTTCTCAATGGTTTCCGCGAAAGTTTCCGCAGTTTTGTTTTTCGTCGATATCAGGTCATCTCCCGAAGACATTTGGGTGTTCGGTTCAGACATCTCTCTCGTGCATTCGAGATTCCTTATTTTTTTTCTTTCTTTCTTTTTTCACTTCCGAATCATTTCTCACCCGAAAAATGTTAGAAAAAAATAATTTCGACTTGGGTGATGGCCCGGCTTTTTAATTAGTTTTTCGATACGCTGCAATTATATTGTGTGGTTAATCCTTCCAACAACATGTGAGACCTATTATTATCTCATATTTATGGATAAAACTAATTATTTTTTTGACTTTTCCACAAGCGTAATAATCATCATCTTTGTTCTTCAGAAAAATTTAACAAACATTAAATTTGACTCCTCCGTGTTTCGTGTAAACAAGTCTCATCGATGAAAAACTAGATGCCACACCCCAATCTGTCAACCAGCGTAACGGCAACCGTATTTACTTAATGCCTTTTTTTTCTCATTTTTTTTTTCCGTGTGGCATGGACAACGATCAGAAAAAACCGAAGAGATGAATCGAATCGATTAATTTAAACGAATATCGGCTTTGTACATTGAAAAAACTATTCTTAACGAATTAAAATTGATATTTATAAAATATGGCAGGGGATTCGATTGTTGATATCATTAACAAAAATATCTGAACATCACGACTATTAAAAAAAATATATATATCCGACTACAATGAGGCTGTGAAAGATATTTGAAAAATTTTAATGATAGTAAATTATCAGTGATATCGAGGTATGGCGAGAGATTGCTATTTTTTATTTCTCATTGCGTAGATACGGCTCATGGGCCTAGTCGATTAAAGAGATCGTATGCGAGCCTTTACTCTAAGTGTGTTTCAACAGTCCGTTTTTGCAATCAACGTGAGTGAAAAAGTAAGAAAAAATTCGTCGGTTAAAGACACTGTCAAGACCGTTTTTGCATGTTGTTGTTTCAGCGCTAAACTTTTACGAACCTCAAAGACATCCATGCAACGTTTTAACCAGGCCCATAGTCAGCTAGGAACGTCAAGGCGGCCGAAAGGTTTTTTAAGGGGGGCTCCAAATGGCACCTTTTAACATTAAAAATAAGGAAATGACATTAGTCGAAAAACATTTTAGGGGTAAGGGGGGGCTCAAACCCCTTGCAGAATGATGCCCTTTGCCTGGTGTGAGGTCGAGCGGTTTTGAAATAATAACACCCAAAAATTGAGATGGATCACTTATATTGGCTAAGTCCCTCCCTCACATGTTCCGTTCCTGTATAATAAACCTATCATTCTAACCGTTGACAAACAAACTAATAAAACTAAGATGAATAACGAATGATGCGTGACAAATGACTGACGCTGACGCCTGTCTGCGCTGAGAGTATATCAGCTCGGACTGCTTGTCAGCGTTTTACAGGCTCGATCGAGGGAATTCGCGGGAATCACTGAATATGCGATATGCGAATCCGTCTACCAAACCACGGGTAGCTTAAGGACCGTAACTAGGTTCGTTGGATCGAAACCACTTTTCGATTCCCGATGTACCATGCCCCCGGCTCAAATCACAATGAACACTCTCGTTGGTCATTCTTTGAAAATTCAACTATTGCAGAATACTTAGTTACCGCAGAGTTACCACACAAAATAGGTTTCCGGCTAAGAATGTTCATAAACAGCGTTTCAGGGCCGGCTTTAAGCCGATTTAGACGATGTGCCAAATCGGGCCCCGCGTTTTAAAGGCCCCGCGCTTGTCACAGAGCCTATATTATAATATTCTCTCCTAAAAGTGAAAAACTTATTCAAAAAAGCCCGCAGTAATATTTTTTTTTTTTTTTTTTTTTTAAATTCATAATCACCTTAAACGTCAATTCGGCATTATTGAACAGTATGCCCTATTGTTTTTGAAACTTGAGATTTGGTATGCAGTCATTCAAAATAATACTACTAACACAGCAAAGGCATGTATCCCAATTCTCCGAATTTTCATTGATTCACACCCGTTGTTTTTATCAATCTTAATATTTTTGGTCCTGTATTCTAACAATTTTTATTGAAGTCAGTCTTTCGCGGTCTTTTGCGGTTGACGGAATCTTTTTTTTTTTTTTTTCTCGAAGAAAAGTTTTATTATGAGAAAATCGAAAGTTAGTGCCTGCACTAACAGGGAAGAATTTACATGTCGGGTAGTAAAAAAACTGCAAGAAAAAAAAAGAAATATCAAAGTTTTTGTTCCAACATTGACTTATTAAATGGTAAGTTTTGAAAATTAGGGAATAAAAAATTGGTAATTTTTAGAATTTTTACCCTGGTAAAAATTTAAATTAAGGCCGGGCAAATCCCAGAAAAAGAAATATATCCTTTTTTCTCCTATAAAAAAGAGGGTGAATGATAGCGTGGTTTGAAAATCAACTTTTTTGGAATTTCAAAACTCCTATATCGGGAAAAGTTTCTTTATAGGTAGAGCATCAACCCTGAATTTTTTCAGATTTTTTGAACGGCATCCTGAGGTGTCGAATCGACCTTGAAATTTTCAAAAAGCCCAAAAGAGCCCAAAATAAACCTTTTTTTTTTTTTTTTTTGCATAAAAGACCATCAATTTCTATCGGAAATTTAGCGTAGATTACGAATTTGAAGCCGAAAATTAGTCTTGGTGTATAATTTTTTAGCTACAGGCCGGATTTAACAGCTCTGAAAACCTGGTTATGGAATTTTGCCTGTGGCTCAAACACCGTCCACCAAAACTAATTTTCGGCTTCAAATTCGTAATCTACGCGAAATGTCCGATAGGAATCGATGATCTTTTATACAAAAAAAAAAAAAAAAAAAAAAAAAAGGTTCATTTTCGGCCCTTTTATGGGCTTTTTAAAAATTTCAAGGCCGATTCGACACCTCAGGATGCCGTTCAAAAAATCTGAAAAAATTCAGGGTTGATGCTCTGCCTATAAAGAAACTTTTCCCGATATAGGAGTTTTGAAATTCCAAAAAAGCTGATTTTCTAATCACCCTAGTGAATTACAAGCCTATTTGTTTATTAGATAGGGATTTGAAAAAAATTTTAAATCGGGCCCCGCACTAGCTAAGGCCGGCCCTGAGCGTTGTGCTACACTCATAAAAAGGAAATCTTTAGAGGAGCAGCAAGTCCTGCCTTGCGACAAAACAGCAATGTTTCGTAATTAAGCAAACATTTTTTGAGACATTGCAGAAGTTGTTCCTTGAAAAAATATTTTTATTGTTTTCGCATGGCTTTTAAAAACATGTTTTGTCACAACACACTTTTAAGAAATTTTTAGCCAGTCCTAGGATTATAAATTGAACACACCCGTTCGTATTTCTGTTAGTTACCCTAATATGAAACCTTTTTCATGTAGAAACTCTAAAGTAGCTACTACAGACACTTGTTCTCAACTAATAAAAAACGAAGTATTTTTAACAACTAAGGCAAGACATCTTTTAGAAGCATCCTTAATTAATTAATTACATTAATTAATTATTATATTGAACATCAACAGCCAGTTTAGCTGGCCTATTACAGATTCCAGATTAAGGAGACTTTGAATCGCACTGGCCCTACCAGTCTGGCTACGGATCTGGAGAAGTTCTAAAACTTCATAGGGTGAAGTTTTTATAACTTTCAGCTCCAAGAAACATTATTGGCTTATATAAAAAAGGCTACAGCTCACTAGAGTGCGATAGCTTGGTTAGTGGGAATGACCTTGAGTGAAACGATAGCGGATTAATTTTCCAGCCAGCCTCGTTAAGCAAGTGGTAACCTGCTGGATCCGTACTCCAAGGATATTGAGTACGAATTTACTCTCATTCACTCATGTTTCATCCGAATTTCCCTGCGAATATGTCACTAAGAGCATGAGACCATAATTAGAGGTATTTTTTAATAGGTCTAGCTAAAAATACAGACTTCTTTCGATCATCTCTAAAATTAAAAGACGACGTTAAAGAGAAGAATGAGTTTCCATACTTTTACGAGTACTGAGTTCCACACCAACTGATCGTGGATGGGACACTCCGGTTGAAAGAGTCGACTCTATGCCATTTAGTTCTAAGAGCCGATGGCGTTGGGACTAGGAAAAAGTTGACATAGCCAGAGGTGGCATCAGTCGAAACCACTTTAAACATAAGTGAAACAACCGAAGTTAATCTCCAAACCTTCACCTCGTGAGACGACCCTCACCAATTTTACCACTTGGAATTTGCCGCTTTGACTAACTTTTAGTCAGACGGCGGAAAATCAACAGGTAAAATGATTAACTTAAAATTAGCATTTTATTGGTAAACATGAATCCGTGTAAAATGTAAATTATATCTACGGTTTCGGCTGAGAATATGATGAAAATTATAAGGAAATTCCGAATACAGAACTTTATAAAATCGACTCTTTCTGTCATCACTGACAGTTGCCTTAACAAATAGCCAATGTCCATCCTCTCAGCACCATTTATTCCAAATCTAAAAAGTCCTCTCTTAATATATAAGCTCGCTTAACTACATGAACTTTCATTTAACGTCACCAACACATCAAAATTTTCTATTTGCCTTTTTTCTCGCACCACGCATCCACTCGTCTAGACTGTTAAAAAAAAAATAACGAAAAACACTTTTAATCCTAATCGAGTTAGAAAGGAAGTATGAAAAAATGCCGATAGGTGACTTGGTTTGTCGTGATAGTTGAATTGAAGCAGATATGTCTGCCTGCCAGAAGGCTGGGTCGAGTTTTTTTTTTTTTTTTTTTTTTTTTTTTGCTTTTAATTTCTGAATCCTGAAATTTGTCTGGCGGGCGGTATCCCTAGTAAAATGACACCGTAGGTTGGCCGCACGTCTGTTACACTTGTTTTGATGAATTTTTTCCCCGGATTTTTCTCATCATCGCTTCTTTTCAATTTATATCTCATCAAAAAAAAAGAGGAAAAAAAATTGTTACAACTCGTTTGAATCGACTTTCCCTGCACAACCCGATTCTTTTTTTTTATTTTAATTATTAGCCGTGCAATTAAAAATATTAATAAATGAGCTGTTCAATCCCATGTACTCTATCTGATCCACTCAATTAATAAAAAAAAAGTAAATGGATAAATATTCTGGAAAAATGCCAGAACAATCATTCATTAATTTATTTTTATTTTTTTATTTTACTTAATTCCTGTGAGTTTTTCGCTGAAATCGTCGTAGCGGGTAATAAATTTGTTTGGAGTAATCCGATACCGTAATAAATTCACCTACATCCTTTTTTCGAAAAAAATAAATTTCTATCATGAAAGAAAAAGGACTGAATGCTTTTATGCAGTACTGATTTCAAATTTAATCTGAGCGGGAAGGAAACACCACATCCACATACACACATCCAGAGCACTTTAGAAATTTATTTTTTTTTTTAAATATTTCTTTACGATTGACGCGAAGAAAAATATAGTAATCCATTTCGGTGCCGATTCATCATCTTCAATTTTTTTTTACATATTTTTATGAAACACGGAGGAAGACTCACAACTGAAAAAAAAAATAATAACAATTTTCACGCACTGAAATAAGCACAAAAATGTCGTAAATACACAAAAAAATGACCGGCCGTAAAATTGATATGAGAATCCCGAGGCGCGCTGAACTGTACTAACTGTGGAACACCTGCTTGATCGTGGTTGGTACCACTTTCCACCTTATGATGCAGCTTCCAGCTAGACCGACTGCATTACGTCACTCCACGGTTACCCTCTGCCCGTTATAACCTATATATGTTAGTGGTTCAGTTTCTGTAGAATAACGTTTTTTCGTCCCGATAAGAATCCTTCCTTGTTGGTGCAAGTTTATTGCAGCTTAGCCGTAAATTCGATTACGTCTGGCAGGTTTCTTCATGTTCAATTTTTTAACTTTTTTTTTTTTTTTTTCATTTGTGCCTAAGTTTTCAAATTTCAGATTTTTCCAGCTTTTGAGTTAATTAATCGTTTGAGTTCTCGATGTTTTCAATTTCAAAATTTTTTCAAATGAATTTTTTCCAAATAGAATCGAATGTCTATACTAGGAGTAATTGAATAATTAGTGTTGCCAATAAATCGAAAAAAGTTATCGATATAGTATATCGATATTTGTATAAAAAAATATCGACCTAACGATATATCGATTGAAAAGTTATCGATAAATTAAACCAATTTTTTCAAAAAAGCAAAAAAAAAAAAAAAAAAAAAAAAAAAAAAGGTAGTTTGCCAAAAAAGTTGAATTTGTTAATATTACTTTTTCCCTGCATATTCTGAAAATTTTGTTTTCCAAAATTCTTGGAAAAATACAGTTTTTTATCGAAAATATCGTTCAAATTATCGACCAAAAATTTATAGATATACTGTATATATGTATAGACATAATTTATCGATAAAATTGTAAATATCGATAATTTTTGTGTCGATTTATCGATATATCGAAGTAATCGAGGTATTTTCCCAGAAAAGCAAAAAAAAAAAAAAAAGGTTGTTGGCTAAAAAAAATTAAGTTTCTTTTCCTACATATTCTTTTTTGAGGATTTTGAGCCACAGACAGAAAGCCATAACAAGATTTTCAGAATTTTGGAATACGGCATGTGGTTCAAAAACTGTGCACCAAAAATAATTTTTGACTTCAATCTACGCAAAATTTCCGATAGGAAATGACGGTCTTTTTTGCGAAAAAAAAATTTTCATTTTTGGTCCTCAAATGGACTTTTCGAAAATTTCAAGACCAATGCGGCACCTCAAAATGTTGTTTAAAAAATCTGAAAAAAATTAGCGTTAAAAGTACTATAAAAAGGCACCGATTCCCATATCAAGCGCTTTTAAATTCAAAAATTCGCGTTTTTCGACCCGCCCTATTCTGGACGTTGAAGACTCTAAGAATTCAAAATCTAAAATTTCTTGTTCGAGAATCTTGCTCAAGATCCTGCAAGATCTTGAAAATAAATTCTTGGACAAGAAATTTTAGATTTCGAAGCTTTAGAGTCTTACAGGTCCAGAACCAAAATCTGAGCAAATTTCTCGAAATTTTGTTGAAATTTGTTGTGTGCAAAACCGCCATTCCTCTCGATATTCCGTGCAGCCTCTTAATTCGCCAAAGCAAGACAATTACCAAGATTGGAATTTTCCCGGAAAAAGTAATAGCATCTTGTCCTTTGAAGTTGGCCTTATAACCTTAATTGTCTCTGCAGAATTTTCACTCCATCAAATTCCTCGAATATTTTGATTTCTATTGAATAAAAAAAAAAAAAAAAAAGCCTTAAAACCTTAGCGATGTCGATTTTGTTTACGACAAGTTCCCGGTAGGTAATTTTAAATGGTCAATAATTATATTTACTATAAATAACGCATATAATTAAATCATCTATGTAATTGTTTCAATCACGGATATCGCTTGCAGCCATCAGGTTATTTATTTATGAAACAATAGCAGAAAACAAAAAAACATGCGATGATTTTGAACCTTATTAAATAACCAGGGCCAAATGTACAAAAAGGAAAAAAACTCTTGTTTCATTGTTCGATTTTCCTTTAAAAAAAAGTGCAACAGTTTAGCTTTATAATTTTTTTTTCTCAGTGATTCATTAATAAAGGACTCCCCGGGAAGTAACGTAAAGGACCGAATTCCTCCGTAGGAGACTAAACAATCAATATTCATACCTACGAAAATCGTGTTTTTATATTTTTTTTCCTTTTTTTTTTTGTACGTGAATCGGATTAAAATAAAAAATGGATGACAATGATAACATCTTGCTTTTGTAGGAGCTTATAATATAAATCTTATTATCGGCTAAGAATAAAAGAGGTGAGCTAAATTTATTATACGACCAAAAGGTGAAAAGGTTGAGCATAAGGAAAAAAAAAAAGTTAATGAAATTGAAATATGAATGGGAAAGTTTGTTTTAAGATAATTTTGCAGATTTTATTGGGGTTTAATTTTACGGGAATAAATTTTTATTGCGTTTATGTGTCATATATTTTGAAATATTACTTCCATTATGGTCGTATACTGTTTCTGCAGGGAATACGCCTATATGCTTTTTTAAAAAGAAATGACCGTTTTTGAACGTTTTAACGGTTTCAACCGAAATTTTGATTTCTAATGGTATGGCCGTAATATTTAAATTTTTTTTCAAGGGCCAATCAGCATTTTGAAATAAGAAATAAGCGTTATAAATAAATTATATGATCTGCAACATAGTATGCGGTAAAAAATGTTATGTTAAAAGTAAACTTTATTCACTAGTAAAAAGAGGCTACATACATTTTCTTTGTAAATTTTACATAATACGATTATGTTGCATCAATATGATTGTTGATCAACCAATAACCAATCGTCATTTGTCAACATAAAAATGTTTACATTCATAATTTAACATAAAATGTGTTACATGTGGAATGTGTAGCCCCTTTTCAGGCTGTTAACATAAAATTTTTGGTTGGACTGGAATATCTGTTTTTTTTTTTTTTTTTTTTTTTTTTTATAAAATTTTTATAAAATTTTTAAGAATTTTTTAAATTGAGTATTACAGTATTATTTTATAGTAGTATTACAGTATTTTTTAGCTTTGAGTATTACATGGTCAGTCTGATATATTAAGTCAGCAACTGAGGAGGCAACTGTTTTTAAATTGTGACGCTATTGCAAAGTCATGAAAAGAAAAAGCAAATTCTCCATGATTAAAAGCAAAAATTTGAAAAACTATGCTGATATAACATTTCGCGACCTCGGAATACAAAGGTCGCAAATCGACCCCCCCAAAAATTTTAGTTTTTTTTCAGAAATGGACTTCTTTTTTTAAGGTCTTTCATCTCCTCTTTTCAAAATTTGCCAACTTTGGCCAATTTGGCTAAATTCAGAATAAAAAAAGCCCCAAATCAAAATTATTTTAGAAAAAGTCGGAATACAAGGTCGCAAATCGACTGTTATTTGAATTTTAATGTTGCCAACTGCCACAAAAAAAATACCAAAATAATAATTTTATAATTTGATTAAAACGGGCCATAAATGTAATGTTAGCCTATATTTTTGCTATTATGTTGAATAAATGTTATTGAAAAAAATTTTCGTAATAAAAAAATTAATTACTCATTGAATCTGGTGGCCGATGTATGCCTCGATAGGGGCTTTTATTTTTTTAACGTTGGCGCGCTCATCATTGTTTTTATAAAAACAACACTGTGACATAACCTCAACTGGCGAAAACGACATAATGGCTAGGAGAGGGGATAAAATATTAGGACTTTTGCAAGGTCCAGTCCGAGCGAAAAGGGAATTGTTATTTTGCGAGGATGGCGGAAAAAGTGAAAGGGGTGGGAAAAGTGAATGGTGTAGTAAAAGTGAAAGTTGTCGTTCTTCACCGGCACCTTCCATCGCCTCAATTGACGAACGATTTCTTTGAAAAATTATTTAACCAGATCGGGGTCCTACGACCTTAAAAATGAGGGAATTAAAGTGGCTCCTTTTAAAATCATAAATTATTTTATTTTTATAAAAATTAAAGTATGTTTTGGTAAGAGGGCTCGAACGATCTACCAGAAGAAAAGGCATTACTAGAATGTAAACCCGGTACTTTCTTTTCGCTACAAATTATTTGGTCAGTATTTAAATACGATTTTTGGTCAGTATTATAATTAAATGGCCAGTATTTAAATTAATTGGTCGGTAGAAAAAATAAATGGTCAGTATTTTGGTGGCCAGTAACAACTTGGTCAGTAAAAAAATTAAATGGTCGGTAAAAAAATTAATTAAACAGTAAAAAAGTTAAATGGTAGGTACTTTATTCCAAATATTACCTAAAATTAATATTTTGATCAGTAGCAAAATTAAAAGAAAAATCAACTTCTAAAAAAATTTTGGCTAGCTCTGCACGAAATTTATCATGAAAACAATGTAATGTAGGATCAAAATTTCTTGTTTCGACAGGAAAACCTTTCTGTTAAAAGTATGAGTAAAATGTGATTTTACGTTTAGATCATCAGACCCCAGGCTTGAAATTAGCGACCCCGATATCTCCCCGAACACGAATATTAGTGGGAAAAACTCAAGGTTTTTAACAAAAGTCCGCCATCCTGAATTTTTGAAAACCGATCGCAGATTTGAAATCAGCGACCCCAAAAACGCCCATGGTAAAATTTTTGTGGCCCTTTAATAGAGTTTAAAAAATTTACCCCCTTGGCTAGTAGTCGAGACACCCAAATTTTTTGGGGGGTTGCGACGACAGCAAAAAATTTTCTCATGGGGGATTCTTGTTTATGGTCATGTACTCTCTCGTTCCCGGTATCATTAAAATTTTTTGCCTTCGCTTCAGAAGAAGAGCAAAATTAATTCAAATTGTCAATTTTTTTCATTTTTTCATTAATTTTTTTTTTCAAAACAGGGAATTCCGGGGGAATGGGGGGTGGTGTGAAAAAGTGTTCTGGTGGGTGAGTTATGTGGTACCATTCCTTCCGGCAAAAATCAATCGCCCACGAAATGGGAATTAAAAGTTAGAAACACACACATTATTTCGGGTCAGAGGGAGTACATTCCATAAATTTATGTTTTTACTGGCCGAATAATATTAATTTACTGCCCGGAAAATATTTATTTACTGCCCGAATATTGTTAATTTACTGTCCGAAAAGTATTAATTTACTGCTCAATCATTTCAAATACTGACCAATAATTGAAAAAAATACTGGCCAAAAATTGAAAAAAATACTGACCAGTTAAATGCAAGCCCTTTCTTTTCAGATCTGTGTACATATTATTTCTGCAAAATTCTGAAAACCTTTTACCCCTCTGCCCCATAAAGCATGAAGATGTACTAAAAAAGACCTGACATTACCGTATGATTTTTAACGACTTAACATGCTTAAGTAAAATATTTTATGGACCCTTATTTGAACATGAATTGCGTATTCCAACAAATAATTAAAAATTGCTAAAATTGCTCATAAATGCATCAATCAGCAATGATTTTTTATTTTAAGAAAATCACAAAAGGTAACGTTTACCGTCATTTACACGAAAAGCAATTCACACTCAAATCCCGATGCTCGCGCTTTACAGAGTGAAAAGGTCGCAAATCGATGCGTCCTTTGTATTCTGGAAACATCATGAAATAAAATTGGTCCCTCTTTTAGGGACTTTTTCAATAACTTCCGTAAAAATCAATATTTTTTTTTTAAAAAAAAAGCATGTGAAACTAGAACAAATTGTGAAGAGAATGAAGGTGATTCGAGCAGAAAAAAATATTTAGCGAAAGAGGGGCTACAATTTAAACTTTCAAAACGCGCTCCTGAAAAATTTCAAAGTTATCTATTTGCGACCTTTGTATTCCGAGGTCGCGAATTTCGCGACCTAAGGGCGCAAATTCACTATGGGGTTTGATCAACATGTTGGTAAAACAAGTTGGACAAACATTTCACACTAATTTTGGCGTAGGAGTAAATTTTGGAATAGTCAATTCGTTCGTTTGTCAAACAAGTTGGCCCAACTTTTGGTACCAAAATGTTGGTCGAACATTCCATAGTGAATTTGCACCCTAAGAACCAAACGGTTCCAAATCATTCACTTCGAAAAATAAAAGTTTCATATGTTTAACTTATAGGCCATAACGATGAAACATGTTTGAGCGTTAGAAACATGTCGACAACATGTCGGAGCATAGAAACATAACCAAACATGCTGCCAATATTTTTTTTCATTTTCTAATGTTGCGCAACATGTTTCTAATGCAGCAACATGTTGAAGAGCAACATGCAGCAACATACAGAAATATGTTGCAGTAGCAACATATTTAGAAATATGTTTTTCAGAAATATGTTGCTACTGCAACATATTTCATCGTGAAATTGCAGCGTATGAGTCACTGGTATCGGTGAGTTGGACGCATCGACTTATAACGTTTTGGTTCTGAGGTTGGGCCATGAACGATCCTTAAAACTTGCTTTGTAACAACTCAAGTCCTCCGAAAAAAAAAACTTCAACTTTTAAATTATCAGAAAAAAAAACCATTTAAATTTTTTTAACTGATTGGTTTCTTTTTCTCCTGAAATTTTTTTTATACTAAAAATCCTCAGTTTCTGCCAACCAGAAAAAATATCCGAAAAAAGATAAAAATGAAATTCTTAATTAAATATGTCACAAGATATTCATACTGCCTGAATTCTACTAAATCAGAAAACAGCCTTTTTTTTTTTTTTAAATTCTGATGCTCCAAATATTTAAGCTTCAAAAAAAAGTTCGCATTTCCACAAAACATCTAGTAGGTGCTCAAGCGTTTCCTTTAATTTTACGATAGGTCAATCCACAACTTAACGGCAGCTATGACTTCAAAATTTACTTTATTTGTGATAAAAATTACTCTTTCAACGCTTCGATTACCCGCCAACCTCTTATCGCTAAATAATTTAATGCATGATTCCTGTAAACCACATTAGTGACAAATGAAACACGTTTTCAAGTTTTCAGTTTCAAGCAAAAAAAAAAAAAAAAAACACTCAACTCTGAGATTCAAGTTCGACGTTCCTAGAACTCAAAATCGCAAAACGTCAATCTCGAATAAATAAAAAAAAATAAATAAATAAATAAAAATTAAATTAAATTCAATCAAAAAATTAAGGATCGCATAAGATAACGTCCATTTTAGATCCTTTCGAATGGCATATAAAAAATAAATAGTCGCCCCAACTTTTGCAACATCATCATCATTACAATTAGCCTGGGTTACCTTTAAATAACATAATGTAAACAAGAGTATTATTATTAATGAAACATAAGTTAATTTTAATTAAAAGTTTTTTTTTTTTCCTTTTTTTTTCTTACAGGAACGAGACTGTAATAAAAACAAATAAAATATATATCAGCTGACATTGTTTGCCCATCAATTAACATACAAACATAACAACAAACTAAGTAGTAAGACTAGCTCCTCCCTGCATGCGAATTACTGCACACTGCACTAGATAGTGTTGTTGCGTGCGAAATCTAGGTCAACCAATGACGCACGGGTCTCTCCATCATTGGTCAATAATCTGGTCTTGTCAAGGAGCTTTTTTCACGGGCGAAGGCTTTTTTTTTTTTTTTTTTTTTTCTAAAGTAATTAGAGCGAGGACTTTAAAGACGATTAATTTGGACAAGTGTATTCGTGCACAAAAATATTAAGACGACGTTTTTTTTTCGTTCGTTCGATTGATTGATTTGTCTCGAGGGTAATCTTCCGCATTTTGTTAATTTCCCTCTCTTTCTCGCGTTATGCAGATTCGAAATCGCCTCGAGATATGTGAGTCTGAATTAATAAAAGCGAATGCGTAAAATTTGAAATACGGTTGGTGAATTCATCTGCTGTTTAGGGTGTGGTTGGACCCTCCTTCAAAGGATGTTCTGCTTGACGGTTCTTTGATTCTTAAACCACACCTTTTCACCATTTGGGGAAAGTCATCCGAAGAAAAAAAAAAAAAAAAAAAAATCTACAATAAGCTAAATAAATTCCGGAATTTTTAAAACGTTTTAAAAACGATGACGTGTTCTTCACCGCCCAACGTTAATTTTTTCTGGTTTAATCAATCACTAAAAATTCATACCTTTAAGACAAAAAAAAAAAAAAAAAAAGTGTGAATGTCGACGACAAAAAGAAATTCTTTTTTCACTTAGGCTCGGAAGATGTACTCCATATTACAAAAAAAAAAAAAAACGGAAACATACGCTTATAAACCTACATACGTATGTATGGCCCGAGGGCACTTCTACATCCTCGCACCAAAAAAAAAAAAAAAAAAAAAAAAAACAGTGCTCTTTGCCCAATGTCTGAGGATAAAAAAACGTAATCATACATTACGAGCCACTTTTACTCAGTTCAGTCAGACGAATCAACATTTGTTGGTTAATTATTCCTCTCAATATAATGAGTAATCTTTTTTTTTTTTTTAACGTTCATGTCTGGAATATTTTAAATCATTTTAGAAACGATTTTTGGTTTGAAGAAAGAAAAAAAATATTTTTATGAACCGGTTAAACAATGTAAAAGTGCAATCGCGGGTCGTGCCAAAGTACAAGAACCGACAACCGCGTTGTTTTTGAATGTAATAAAGGCAATAATAGAAATTACATTTCACCGGTCGAGCATTTAACTTAATTTGAATGATTGCAATGATTATGGGTTAAGTATGAATTTGCATTTTTTTTTTAAAAGCGTAAACGTCAGTTTTGTCGCAATTAGTAGAAACAGTATAACATATTTTGATTTATTACTGTTGGGGGTTTTTTGATGCTTACATTTTTTTGCTACTCAAATTTCGGGGTTGAAATCGGCCAACTATCAAAAACTTTTTCTCCTTCATAATAGATCTCACTGTTGATTGAAAACCTTAATTTCTGAAAATCCTTCCAATATCAAGCTCAAATCGATATAAAAGATTAAAGATATGGAGAAACAAATGGGGATAATAAGAAGCAGAAAAGCACTAGGTATGACGTGCAGCTTGGAACCAAATATGACCCACAAAACGCTCCTCGACTGATACCAAAAAAAAAAAAAAAAAAAAAAAAAATAAGTTTCTTTCTGTATTAAAGCCCCTGCTTTACAGATTTTGACATCCTGCTCAAAAATGGTTTTGACGCCCTATGCTTCAATTTTTTTTTACAACCTCCCCCTCTCGCTGCCAGGAAAAAAAATCCGAGAAATGCAGGGAAAAAAATTGGAACATTTTAGATATTTTCTCCTTCCACAATTCTCCATATTTTCGCCTAAAATTTGGACAGTACTGTGCATGGGCTATGGGCACAAGGTAAAAATTTTATGTTAAAAGTAACATAATTAACTAGTAAAAAAAAAAGAGGCTACATATATTTTCTATGTAAATTTTACATATAACGATTATGTCGCATCAATATATGATTGTTGATCAACCAATAACAAATCGTCATTTGTCAACATAAAAATGTTTAAATTCAAATTTTACATAAAAAGTGTTACATATGGAATGTGTAGCCCTTTTTCAGGTTGTTAACATAAAATTTTTTACCGTGCACGGAAAACACATGCCTAAAGCCGCTGCTGCCTATCCAAAATGAACAGCTTCAGGAAAATCGGGTTCTCATTATTTGTCCTCTGATTACCTTCTCCAAACTTTATTCCATAAGATAAACTTGGGTTCTCATTTGCTTAAGTTTAGCTTATAAATGGTAAAAAATTTTAAGTTCAGAACCTTAAAAAGGGCTACATATCCCCTGTGTAACACTTTTTATGTTAAAATTTGAATGTAAACACTTCATGTTGACAATGACGATTGTTTATTGGCTGATCAACAATCAGACTGATGCAACATAATCGCTTCATGTAAAATTTACATAAAAAATATATGTAGCCCTTTTTTGATGTTACACGGTAAAAAATTTTATGTTATCTTGCAAAAAAAGGGCTACACATTCTTTATGTTAAAAAAATAGAATGTTTTTGTCCATAAGACATTCTTTTGTTTTTAGTGTTTTGTTCGAGGCTACAGGCAAATTATGTTACTTTTAACATAAAATTTTTTACCGTGTATGAAATCAACCGTTTAAAGTGTCACACAAACGTATAGGAAACTGTGCTTTGGCTTTGGTTAGAATGATACGGAAAAAACTTACCGATTTGGTGATGTTTCCTGTTGTCTCGTGTACGTAGCCCAATCAAATTCTCTGATGCCGGATTCGTAGAGATGCCCGATTCCATTCAAAATCAACTTCATTGGTTATTTTTTATATTATTCACAGGAACAAGCCTAGTTCCTTAACAGCTGCCAATAAGCTGAAGAACGGTTCGACTGGTACAGTCGGTTTTGGGCTGGAAAGAAAGAAAGATTAATACAAAATTAGTTGCTTTATAACGATCTTTTTGTTGTTCGCAAGACAGTCCCCAGACAGCATTTTCAATCCGTTGGACATCCTGTGGATTGTCCATCAGATATCTGCATGATATCAAAATCCACACGCTAAAAAATTTTATGTTAAAAGTAACATATTTCGCTAGTAAAAAAAGAGGCTACATATATTTTCTATGTAAATTTTACATAAAACGATTGTGTTGCATCAATCTGTCTGTTGATCAACAATCGTCATTTGTCAACATAAAAATGTTTAGATTCAGCTTTTAACATAAAAAGTGTTACATATTGAATATGTAGCCCTTTTTTAGGTTGTTAACATACAATTTTTTACCGTGATGGTATAAGCATAGGGAGTCCAAAAGGACGCTTTTTAGATCAGTGCGGACATAGGTAAATTCAATGAACGTCAATAAATATCCCCATGACGTCCTGAAAACGTCCTCGGGATTAGATAGACTTTGCTATCTGGATCAGTACCCTGGGTCCTAAAAGGCGCGAGCTGCAAAAAGTTGGGCCCTATTTTTGTCCTTAGGTAAAAGTTTTGTCAACAAAGAGCGGAATTTTTAGAAAAATTCAAACATCCAGGACATGTTTTCAAAGTCTTGAGACCTGCACCGGTATCTCTAGTACCACTAAGCCGTCAGTCATGAAATTCACTGACAGTTCCCTGCCCATCCTTTATCAAGAATATTCGGTGCATACGGTTGACAAGGAAATAAAAAGAAATTTTCCCCACCGCTATGATATTCGCCAGTAGTAGTTTAAAACCATCTGATGTAAAGCCCAAGTATAATACTCACTTGCCCCGTAAAATTGTAGCTGTCAGATTAAATCTTTTACACCAGATCACGGGTTACCAGTATCGGAATTAAAAAGAATATCTTTTTATATAAGCGTGGGCTGGAGAGTTGCAGAACATGAAAAAGGAGTCTATCTGCTGTATGTTATCATCGTCTAGGATGATATACTAATTTCCTTTTCATATCCCGAAACGACTTAATTAATATCGCTGAAAACTATTCCATAATAATAACTATAATAAACGATTCGTCGTGCGTTTGGATGCTGTGTAAATTAAGAGTTCAACCTTGTGGCTGCTTTGCTTTTTGCAAGCAAATTTTTATTTTCCTTTCATTTTTTTTTTTCCGGGGACAGTAGTTAACTTTTTTTGTTTTGTTTAACTTTATAATCTAATCATTTTACACACTTTTTATTTTGACTGTCTCGAAAATGCAATAAATCAGACCAAGGTAATTAAGAGATGAAGAGGTCCGCCGAAATGAAGAACAACAGGTGTGGGTTTAACCTGTTCCGAATCGAATGAATTCGTAAATTTTTTTTTAAAAATTCCATTTACGTTTTCTGGCCAAAGGGAATTTTTTTTTCAATCGATCGATAAATCGAATCAGAATTTTTATTAAATCGATCCGTTGGCAACGACAATCGGGTGTGCCTTTTTAATCCGATTATAATCCAATTTCATAGCGGAAACAATCAAGAATTTTTGAGTTGCCATTTTTTTTTTTTTTTTTTTTCGTGGGACGAGTAAAAAAGACCTAACCTTGAATGAGTGTTTTCACTAGTCATTTTTTAAACTGACTCATCGATAAAAGCGGACACGGTTCTTTAAATATAAGGCTCGTGCCCATACAAGTTAGAAGCAAAATAGGCCGAAAAGAATGAAAAATACAAAAGGGAGACTGAGATCATTTTTGTGTACATCCAACTCCAAAGGATGTAACAAAGTCCAATAATATGCAAATTTAGCGATTATATCAATAATAATGTTGCTAAGTAATTGTTAATCGTAAATATAGTATATTAAAGTAAGATTTAATTACACTGCATACACGTCTGATTGCAGTCGATATAAAAGTTGGTTGCATCGGGCGAGTATTAATTGTAGGTGTGTAAATCCTTAATGAAACGAACGTACAATAATTTATTCATTTTTTTTTCAATCCTCCGTTATTATTTTTAGGCCCGTTCCAGGAAAAAAAAATACATATATATATTTCTTGAATTCGGCGGAGAGCGTCAGGGTCATTCGATAAAGCCCGACCGATCTGATAAGGAGTCTCAATCTAATTTGATTTATACTTGAAATTATTACGGAATTTTTCACGATTTTTAGGCACGACCTTAATTTGTAACTGTCCGGCTTCTAGATATAATTATATTATGATTCCATATGTTTTGAATGTGCAAGCGGTGTGATTAACAGGTGATTCACGAATTTTCTAATTTTTTTTTCGTTCAAAATTTTTAAATAGGGTTTTCTGCAGATGCACGGTAAAAAAATTTATTAAAAATAACATAATTTACTAGTAAAGAAAAAAAGACTACATACACTTTCTATGTAAATTTTACATAAAACGATTATGTCGCATCAATATGATTGTTGAATGTTGATCAACCAATAACCAATCGTCATTTGTGAACATAAAAATGTTTACACTCAAAAACATAAAAAGTGTTACATATGGAATGTGTAGCCCTTTTTCAGGTTGTTAACATAAAATTTTTTACCCTGTGAGGACGTGATCATAATTTGAAATCTCCAAAGTGCTGAACTTTTATAACCGTGGATTTCAAAATTCTCTCAGGAAAAAACGGGAGGATAATCGCAGCGGAAATCTTATTGCTCTGGAAACAAAAGAAAGAAGTATTCAAACTTCATTCGAATCCTGATGTATAGCCGGATGACAATGAATACTATCATACTATTATGAATAGTATTACAATGAATAGTACTGCGACAGAAGGAGACGAATTTCACGCCGAGACCGGTTACAGCGCCTCGGCTTCGGGGTCGTACATAAATTATGTAAGCACAATTAGGGGGGGGGGGAGAGGGTCCAAATTTGACATCTTACTCATAAGCTAAGCATAGGCGAAATAGGATAAAGCGTGCAAAAAGGGCCTAACCCATGCTTACGTAATTTATGCACGATCCCTTCGCCTCGGCTCTGTAAAAAGGTCGAGGCGTGAAATGAGTCTCGTCTGTCGCAGTGCTGTAAGATATTTTTTATTCCGAATATGCAAATTCACAAAAAAATGCTAAAAATAAACTAAAAACATCGTTTATGGCTGCCATTTTGAAATGAATGGCGGCCATGGGATTGAAAAGTATCGAACAGTGTTAACCTTTACTGTAACTTGCTTTTTTTTTCGTTAATTATATTGCATATTTAGAATAAAACCCTTATTCTCCATGATTAGTTTGTATTTTAGTTGATTTCGAAAAAAAATATATTAAGAACGTTGACGAAATTAACTGGGGAAAAAAAAAGAAAAATTGTCAAGATGGCGACCAGGATTGAAATGTAACATTACAGGCGCGAGCGTAATGACGCGCATGCGCAGAAGCATTGTTTTTGAGTCGTTCTGTAACTGCGAACTTTCGTTCGTATCCACTGCCTTCGAAAGCAGTACATTACATATATGAGGAATGAAAAATATTTTTCAAAACTGGGAAAGACTACTACTCCTATTTTTTTATAACCAGCAAAAAAAAAAAAAAAAAAAAAAAAAAATCTTATCAGACACTTTTCAGGATTCGAAAGTCACATGGTAAAAAAATTTATGTTAACTTGCTAAAAAAGAGCTACACATTTTTTATGTTAAAAAAATAGAATGTTATTTCCGTAAAACATTCTTTTGTTTTTAGTGTTTTGTTCGAGGCTACAGGCAAATTATGTTACTTTTAACATAAAATTTTTTACCGTGTTGTTCCACTATTCCCGATAACTTTCGTTTAGAATATAAAATTGGAATATAAAATACACAATAAAACATTCAAGGGTCTCTTTCGAACCTTTAAATATTTCCAAAGAGTCGTTTCGAGGCTGAAAAGTTTTGGAAGTCCACTCCAAAGCTATGGAAATACACTCTCAAAAGAACAAACTGAAACTTTCCTGAACTTTGAAACAGTATGCTGGCAAAGCTTTCAAGGGTTGATCTAAGGGTGAGTCAAGAAGCAGAATAGCCCCCAGAATTTTCAAAATGATCTTAATAATTAAGTAAAAATATTTCGTTCCAATTTTATATTCTAAACGAAAGTTATCGGGAATAGTGGAACAACACGGTAAAAAATTTTATGTTAAAAGTAACATAATTTGCCTGTAGCCTCGAACAAAACACTAAAAACAAAAGAATGTTTTACGGAAATAACATTCTATTTTTTTAACATAAAAAATGTGTAGCTCTTTTTTAGCAAGTTAACATAAATTTTTTTACCGTGAATAAATAAATTAATTAATTTCCTTTGTGCCAACGTTATCTGAATAAAGTCAGCCTCCCCCAAAAACGATTCTTTATTCTTAGCCCCCACTCCCAGAGAAAAACTTCACTTCCGCTCATGAAAGCCTTCCGAAAAATAAAATGATTAAGTTCCTTTTGGTTTTATTTTTATTTTATTTTATTTTATTTTATTTTATTTTATTTTATTTTATTTTTTTGAAATGGAAAAGTTAAATTTTGTTCTATTTCGGTTCAAACGATGTTCATCAGGGAACGAGGTTCATTCAGTTCGGTCCTGGTCGGTTTGGTTCAATCTACTGTAAAAAAAAAAAAAAAAAATTTAAAACTACCAGGTTCTGGCTCGGCTTTTTGAAAAAAAATAACAGCTTGCTTTAGTTTGGTTTAGTATAAATTTTTAGTGGTTCCGGGTTTGGTTCAATTTTTCAGCTAAAAGATACTAAATACATTCGGTTCGATTCAGCTTCTTTTTCAGAAAAAAGCCTGGAAGGTTTTATAAAAGCCGGAAAGGTTTTTGTAAAAGATTCAACAAAACGTTTTGTTAAATCTTGAAGCTAAGGAAATTGTCTCACAGTCCTTTTCGAGCAAAAGAAACTCCCTAAAAGAAAAGAAAGAACCATAAAAATCATACCCTTTGGCTTTGGTAAAACTTGGAAGAAACATAAGCCCCAAGATCTTTTTTATCAACGGTAGAAAACAAAATACAAGAATCTGATTGATGATCGCCTACGCCTGAAAACAAGCCTGTGCCGCAAATAATGAAACACTGTAAGGAAATCACAGACGGCGACCGATGGTCTGCCATTACTTAAAGTAATAAATTCATCCCAACCTGTCATATTCCACCTTATTACCGTGAATAACTAATATCGTTAACAATGGTAATGTAATTGGTAAGTTAAGAATGGAAGTTCATTAACGATATCGCTCCGAGTTTTATTTTTATACAAAAAAAAAAAAAAAAAAAAAAAAAAAAAAAAAAAAAAATTATGTAGTGAAAAGCTATTAGGATCGCAACACTCAGATAACGTGCTAGTTTTTATATTTAACATTGCACCGACCGATTTTTTTTGCATAATATTTTGTTTAATATTTTAAACAATGAAAATTAACCTTATGGGGCTTAAAAAATTTTTTTTTTCTAGTCATCCGTTTTATCAAATACAAGCCGCTTTATACATCGCGTAAATAATCTACAAAAAATTGCATTACCGCTAACAGTTTCTTCATTTTTTTTTTCCCAGCTTGGCAGCAATATTACAAAAGATAATTTAACTCCGCTTTCCAGGTTTTCCCTGATGTATAACATTACATAACGGAACACTGATTCTTAAACGTCCTTGCAAATTTCCAGAATTTTCGGGACTTTGCTTCCTATTTTTTAAAAATCCTTTTGACCAGTAGTGAGGACACAACGACTCTTATATAATATAATTATATAGAGATTATAATCTGAAATTTATGACTTTTTAATAATATATAAGATGTCCATCAACATCCGCGGAGTGGTTTCACATTTTTAAAAGACAGAGGAGTGTCCGACGATGTAATCCATCAAACAAAAATTAATGTTCTTAGATTCTAGGCATACTTTCAATACATATTTTGCTTTTTATATTTTCTATCATCAAGGAATAGAAAAAAAGCATTTTTGACGGCCATTTTTAATTCCTCCCTTTCAAAAAAAAAGAAGAAAAAAAAATAGCCTCAAGAAAATTTTGAATGCAACAGTCCCGACAGAATGCAGTAGCAACCGATTTCTTATAAAAATCTTGAGAAAAAAATTAGTTTCGCGGATCATCCTTAGATGAAAAACCCTATCGAATTTGACGTGATTTGCCATCCATTAAAAAAAAAAAAAAGAAAAATTCAAGTCCACATTTTTTTATGCAATTTCTACATGTGCAAAAGTTATTACTTAATCGAAGCAAATGTTACAAAGTAAATTATTCCTTAAAAACAATAACTGATATCGTCTAAACAAAAATCGCCGCTAGGAATTCTTTTTTTTTTCTTATAATAAAAATTTGAAAGGTGAAAAATTGTTCTTTATAAGCGAAGCATACTTTGATGCATTTATGACTTTAATCTTAAATCTTTTTTTCATCTCTCTCAGTCTCTTTCTCTCCCTCTCTCTCTCTCTCTCCTCATTCTAATTTTAATCCGATGGGAATGTCTGGTTTTCTAATATGACAATATGGATTATCATAGAATGGAAATAATGATTCTGCCCTCATTGAATTCCTTGAAATTATTTTTTTATCTAAAGGAAAATCGCTAATATCGATTTTCCTTTAAAAATCAATAATAAGGAAATGAATAAGGAAAAAAATAAATAACCTAATTTGAAAAGTAGGATATCAATGTTTTTCCTCGAAATTGAAAAAAAAAAGTAACTACATATCCTGCATCTTATATACATATATATAATTTGTTAATTCCGTGATGCGTACGAAGGCACTTCTTTTAATTAAGTTAACCGAAGTTTTTTATGGTAATATCTGCATATGTTGAAAGATTTCAAACAAGAGTGGGAAGATTTTAAATGCTTAGATGTTACATACGACAACGATGCTTGACTTTTTATTTAAAAGTGTATAATGTGTAATGCAAACATTTCTTTTATGATTATTTACTTTTTATTCTATAAGCATAGTAGAATGAGATATATGGTGATTATTTATTTTAAGTGGGTAGTTATAAACAGTTCGCTTGTATTTATTTCTTTTTCTTTTTTTTTTTTCTTTTTTTTTTTTTTTGTATTGAAAAAGATGGAATGATTATGAAAAAAAAACCTTGTCTTTAATGAATGCGATAAATTTCGGCAATAGTTTTAACTTTTTTTTTGGCGCCAAATTCAAATGATGATTCAAAGGCTTCTACCGCCATTAAAATTCCCGCCTTTTTCCCTTCCCGGACGCCTTAAATTGATGTCTTTTTATGTAGTCTAATTTAGTTTACACCAGAACCTCTCGACTTGGAAAAAGTAAAAAATAAAACGAATTTTGAAAGAGACCCAGGCTTTTGGTTTCTCGGTACGTAGAAATTCCAAAAATGCCGGTAGTGTAAATTTTACGCGATTTTGTACGCGATTTCACTATCAATTAAAGGGCAAACGGTAAAAAATTTTATATTAAAAGTAGCATAATTCACTAGTAAAAAAAAAAAAAGGCTACAGACACTTTCTATGTAAATTTTACATAAAACGATTATGTCGCACCAATATGATTGTTGATCAACCAATAAAAGAAAGTTGATAAACCACAAAATAGAAATGTCATGTGTCTGACAGACGAGACAGCAATTAAAATTTTAAGGTCTGGCTGGAAAAAACAGTAAAGTGCTGCGATGATTGCCCCTGCTGTGAAGAAAGAAATGAAAAGTTGATTGACTCTTATCCAAAATTTATAAGAAAAATATATGATCTTTATTAGCCCAAGCCCTCCAAGCTTTAACTTTAGCTAAACCATTGTCATTTGTCAACATAAAAATGTTAACATTCAAATTTTAACATAAAAAGTTTTACATATGAAATATGTAGCCCTTTTTCAGGTTGGTAACATAAAATGTTTCACTGTGTAAAATTCAAATAATCGCCCATCTCTACGGGACAATCCAAAGGATGTCCAATGAATTGAAAATGCCATCTGGGAAACGTGTATCGATCCTATTGGTATCTCAACTGCTAGTGCAAGATTGAGCATGACCATTCGTACACGGTAAAAAATTTGATATTAATAACCTAAAAAAGGGCTACACTTTCCATATGTAACACTTTTCAAGTTAAAATTTGAATGTAAACATTTTTATGTTGACAAATGGCGATCGGTTATTGGTTGATCAACAATCAAATTGATGCAACATAATAGTTTTATGTAATATTTACATAGAAAATATATGTATAGCCTCTTTTTTTACTAGTGAATTATGTTACTTTTAACATAAAATTTTTTACCGTGTACAGGATTGCTCGACTTAATTTTTTTGAAAATTAAGCTTAAAATGAATAATGGATTTCCATTTCACTTATAAATTTATAAGTGATTTCCATTTCACTTATAAATTTATAAGTGAAATGGAAATCCATTATCAAGTGACGAAAATAAGCACAAATACATCTATCTCGATATCGACAAAACCGCAAACTTTTCTTTTATAATGAAGTAAATAAACGGGAAAAAGCTTTTTAATATTTTATGCGCCCGAAAATGTTTTTATCACACCAAAACATATTTCTTTTGTTTTTTCTTCGTCGCAAATCGTCAGTATTCCATACGTTCGGGAAGTGTACAAATTCTCCGCGATTTTTTTTTTTTTTTTCAATGTTCAATTTTTTTCATCAAAAAGGCATTTCTTTATTAGAAAATAATATGTCTAAAAAACGAGGAAATTACAAGAAATATTTGCTCGACCCGCAATTGCCTGTACCAAGGAGTACACTCGTCAGATGGAGGAATAACGGAATAAATATTTTGGTAAATATTTTAAAAAATTGATGTTTACATTTTAGAATATTTATGTGCGACTATTGCAAAATAAATATAATTTCATAAAAGCGACGGAAAGGGTTTTTGAAAATGAAAGTTTTTTATTTTGATATTTTGATATTTATAAGATAAATGGCTATTAAGCCATTTATCTTATAAAAATAAAAGATAACGCGTATATAAACTCCCTAGGAAGCGCTGAAACATTTTAGAATCCAATTTGTTTTTTCCTTTGTTAATTTTTTGCACATAACCTCAAGTCTTTTTTCTATAACACTAAAAATATTTACGTATATCTTTAAATTATTATAATAACAATTTTTCTTAACGAACCGTACCCTCCTCGAATCCATTTCTAACCATATCAATTACCCTAGTCGTACCGTGCTTTTCGAGTTAGCAACCTGAAAATATTCGGCTTAATTACGTGGAATTAAAAACGTGCATAAACTCGTATAATTCGCGATAGCTTCTTTTTATACGTAATTTATACGACGGCTCAGCGCCATAGGGTGAATGCAAAAAAAAAAAAAGAGAGATTGCTACCTTAAAAAAATGCCGCAGCGACCACAAGTGATAATGGCATAAAAATGAAGAGCCAGATAATAATAGATTGATAAAAATCTGTCGGTTCTTAAGATACTTTAAACTCACTACATCATATTAGTTAATACAAAAGAGTGCAACCCGTGGGCTATCGGATGCTTCGAATCCCAAATGAATATTGATCAGCAAAACGGCCTTCGCATCACCTAAAAAAAAAGCCGGGTTAATTTTTATTAATGTAATCAATTAATTAATTATGTACCAATTTTTTTTTAGGAGCCTCGTTTTATAATATTAAAAAGACGCCGCTTTTTATTATAAAAGCGTCATAAATAAAAATGGACCATCTTATAATTACCTTGTTTTTTTTTTTGAAAAATGACAACGAAATCGATACCGCGTAATTTCTCATAAGGAAACGCCGAAAAAAAAAATATTATAGCTACATCGTAATGACGTATCTATTGTTGGTAGTTATGCTTGATCATGTTATGCCGATTCAATGACAAATTGCTACATGATCAATATGTACTGATTACATTGATTATATCTTTTCTGGTAATGCGAGTATTATTTACTTGTTTATCCATTACATACAAAGTTTTTTTTTTTATTCTCAGATATTATAGGTATTACTGACCTCAAGTAAATAATTTTAAGTTAAGGAACACAAAATCGATATAATTAAGGATTTTTTCATTAGGTTTTATTATAGGTTATCCGAAAGTTTTAACCTAGACTTAATAAAATTAAATCAAAAGATTATTTGGAACGTGATGAAGAGAGAACAGTCATTTGTTTTTCGAAATTATCGGAGGGAATAAAGACTATAAATCAATGAACGATTATTTTAAAATCGTAGACTTTTGGATGATGGGTGTGAGGACAGAAAATTTATTGTTAATTACAGTAAGACATGTTTCGAGGAATTAACATCCCCTTTCTCAAAAGCTGGAACAAAACAAAAGCTCTTCAAATTACAGTTAAGACCGCAATTTCACGATGAAACAGCGTTAGAAACATGCTTCTATGCTGTTACATGTTGTAACCATTTTTATAGCGTCTTAGACCGACATTTCACGCTAAAACAAGTTACTGCAACATATTGAGACAACATGTTGCTCAACTTGTTCAAGCTTAAAAAAATGTTGCAAACACTGAAAAATAAAAAAAATAAAAATCTGTAAATTTTGCGCAACATGTTTCTATGCTGCAACCTGTTCAGCAACATGTTACCTTAACATGTTTCACGCTGAAATATGTTTCATTGCAACAGGATTCATCGTGAAATTGCAGTCTGATATCAGAAAGACCTCCTTATTGTGTAAGGGTGGTTCGACTTAGTTTCATATTGGTGCATAGAGTTATCACATATTAAACAAATATGAGCCTTGAGGCCAAAATAGTGTTTCTGCTTTCTCGGGATTTTGAAATTTCTCAAGAATCGAGATTGTCGGGAGTTTTGAAAATAAAACATCTCGAGATTCGGGACCAAAAAAAAAAAAAATTTTTTTTACAGCTGTTTTTTAACTCATAAAATTTTTATAAATGAAATAAATCCTTTCCTTAACGGTCTTAGGATTTATTTCATTTAAAAGAATTCCCGGTCTCAAGGCCTAATTTCTACTCATCATAAAATTTTGATTTTTCAGGGATTATTGAATTATTACTTTCAGAAAGAGGGAGAACCCTCAAGAAAAAGGACAAAATTAAAATCTTTCATATTTTCAATTTTCTCTCCGGATAAACTTTAACAAAAAATGTAAAGACATTGTAACATTATACTTTTATTTTTATAAAGCCGCCACTGACTAGATGATTTTATTTACTTATGCTTTTTAAGTTTCGCAAGACCGAAATCCATTCATTCCTAAATTCTAAAACAAAAACAACTAAACACACAAACTCCAGAAATTCCATATTTGGTTTAATTTAATTGGTCGACTGACCATACCCGCAAAAATGTCTCATAAACTTTCCAGTTTAAATCTATCACGTACAATAATAATAATAGAGATAGCTTTATAAATCTACATACATTGCAGGAGCAATTAACTCATACGAACAAAAAAAAAGTCCTCAGGTATCATAATTAAAATATTCTTCCTCAAAAAATTATATTAAAGGGGGTCTAATAGAAATGAAGAGTTGCTTGATATCAATCTCGTACATGTCTTTTATATCAATTTAAGCATCGATTACATTAAGTCGGCTTAATTTAACAAGAGGTTCAGCATCTTTAATAAGAGAGGTGCACCCGAGCTTTTTTTTTTCTCCCTTAATATTTCCTAATCTATTCCTTGTTTCGCCAGATTAACATGTTTCAAAATAAAGTTACTACTTTTTATCAGTCATCACTTCATGCATTAATTTTTGAAGACCATAAAAGGCTAACTGGCGATATGCCATTTGGTTAATTACGTGAAATAAAATCACGGTTGATGCTTTACGTGTATCTTATTATCTAGTTTTCGGTTTTTTCGCGTTAAATTTTTTTTTACTGTTTATTTTTAATTTAAGACCCGAAATTGCCGTGTGGGCTAAACACTATCAACAATGTTGTAAATTAACAAACCTAATTACGAAACACAAAAATTCCGCTATACAGATCGCATTTTACGATACCTTAAGCTTTCACGCTTCAAATAGAAAAGACATACGGCGGGGATTTAAACTTTTCATTTTTTAGATCAACTTCCGCGATTAGGCCGAAATTTTTTTCATTCACTGCTACAGCCTTTTATTTTTATTTTTATAGAGCAGCGACATTATTCTTTTTAAATGCAGTTCAAAATCGAGAGATTGTTAATGAAAGATATTGTAAATTACGAGTTGACTATTTCATTTTTATAGCCGTTTTTTTTCTACTTTCAGATATTATAATTTGGAGGCTATAAAATTTCGACATTTATGTCGTTAAATCCATCCCACTCCGATATTTCATTAAGAAATAACTTAATTTTTTTTCTGAATGGGGGCCGTTATGCTTCACCGGTACATGTAAAGTATGGCAATTGATTCTTTTTTTACACCAAAATTATTCAAGTGCAAAGTCGATTGGATTTAAAAAAAAATACAGTAGCTGAATATTGAAATATAAATAAAGAATTTTATGAGAGTTGTTTGAAGTAAATGAAGGAAGTTTGATCTATAAATGTCGGCTTGTTTGAAAATTTTCAAGATCAAGAAAATATTTATTTCGCATATCTTTCTCATCTTTTAATTCGGCACCATTTATTATGCTTCGTAAAGATCTTTTCCAATGATCGTCTCTAATGTTCCCGCATAATTTCTACATTATTCCTGGTACTCGAAATAAATGATCCATTGCCAGCTTTTAATAGCTGCAGTGGATTAAATACTAGTCGATAAAAACCTCTGCTTATACAGACTAGCCGCTTTACAGCATTTTCAGTCTGAAAATCTACACTGAGCGTATATTGGGCGTAATATATCCATTGGGATATTATTTGGAAAAAAAGTGCAGCCTCCGCAATATTTTTTCACTTAGTTCATTAAGGCACCAATTTGGGTGCACCAAGAAGGCAAAAGGTTGAAATGGTAGTTAAGGTGGAGCTTAAAAAGTCAACTTTTGATATTCGGTTCTGCCACCCTTTAATTTTGTCCCGATATATAACAGATTTAACGAATTAAAATTTCAGCTCGATCGGTCAGCATGTTTAAGGGGTCGCTCAAGCACCCCCCATTTTCGCCATATAATTTACATTAGGCCAAGCACCACTAAACAAGATCACGCTTTTCCCGTTTTCCGAAATTAACCAGCACATTATACTTTAAATATTTTGACCCGCTGAATTCAGATCTGCAATCAAAATTTTTATAGCCTGTACTGTTTTCTACTTACTTAGTGGCTAAAATGTAGCTAAACCCACTTTTAGTTCAAACTGACTATTGAATAGGTCGAAAACGGTAAAAGCTAGAAACTTTTCGGTTGCAGATTTGATTTCGTCTCTCCCTATAACCGTCAGGATCGCGCCCTTTACATTCTCTCCTCTTTTTCCATCAGCCTAAGAATCTCATCTGTCATCCAGGGTTTATGATTTACACTTGGATCCGCCTTTAGATGTTCCTCCCCCACTGCAACTGCGACCTTTTTGACCTTATTCCAGTACTCTTCTACGTCCTCTTGACCAGATATTTCACTGAACCCTAAACTCAGGTCATTCTGAACTTTAGAACGCAAATCTGCGTCCTTGAGATTTGGTCATGTCAATCCGGGTTCTTGTAGGTCCCTGTTTCATTGACTTCAAACACACTCTCAGCTTCTTTACAACGGGGTTATGGTCTGACGAAATATCGGCTCCCGGATAAGTTCTTACACTCTGTAGCTATTCCTGAATCGCTTATTCACCAAAATATAGTCTATTTGATTTCGAACTGTATTTTGGGAATTATCTTGTGGCTCCTTATATCCTACTCAAGATCCAAATCCTTGGAAACTGAAGAATGCTGCTTGAATCTACGAACAGATTGAGGCGAGTGGGACAGCCGGGATAAAAACAAAAATTGACCAGAGCTTACGAAAAGAATTAAGACTAAAACTCAGTATTCGAAAATTGACGAACCGTGCATCGATATATCTTTTTGCAAGTCCACCGAATAAGTTTCACACCAATATATGAAAGATCTCACACTTCACTTTACCGGTAAATATAACGAAACAAATTCCCCGCCCCCTCCCTAGTGGAAATATTAAATAGGATCAAGTCTGTATCAGTCTTGATAAAACTGACTGGAATGTAACGCCTATCAAGATTGGACTTATGGCCCATTTGCTGGCGTCCAATATTGTACAGTATCGCAACAAGCGTCGAAGCGTGTTTTCGAGGCAAGAGAGTTTTTAGCCTTATCCAAGTGGGGGGCTGCCCCCTCGAGGCTTCCTGGAAAAGCCTTCGCCGGGGCCCAGGTCACAAAATAATACAGGGTGCCCAGATTTCCCTGCATCGCAGTACTACAGCCGGTTCAGGACACACACCTAGCGCCTGTAAAAACCAGGAAATAGGCCACTACCGGAAATATGTTCCCCATTTCGCCCATTCGCCCCACTCCTGTACTTGTGGCTACTGCTGCCCTCCACTAGCCTCATATCCCGAGGATGGGTGCTCATCTTAAAGGGGTAGGACGCCACATTCTAGGTGCTTCCAGTGCCCTGGGAGAACGGTTACCCCTTGATGCGGTGCTAGGGCTTCGAGTCCTGTAGATAGTCTTGTGTCTTCCTTGTTTTCCCGTCTTGTCCTTTACATGTTTCTTCCTTTCACCCTTTCCTCTTTTTCTGTCTCTATTTTAATTTATTATTTTGTCGATGTTGCCTCTATGTTAAATAATTCGAGTGTTTGTTCTAAAATTTGTGTCTTCAATCTGTCTCCTTTCTCTATTGTTTCACCTTTTTATCTCAAGACCTCCGCCATGTATGTATGTATGTATGTATGTATACTATTGCACAGTATTGGAATTTTTGCCAAGACTAGATAAATAAATGTTCGATCCTGCTATTTTTTTTCCCTATCTTGTTTTTCCAATTAAAATTTCCACCGGGTCCGTTACATTAACTCAAAAATTTTGCAAGTTGGAAAAATTTCCAATAACCCCGTGCATGAAGTACGCCGAAGGCGGAAAGAAAAATGATTAAAAGAAAATGAAAAGGTTTCCGATTACAAGTAAACACATACATTGTTAATAATTACGCATTCTAACCACCGCTAATAACCGCTAAATAATTCTTCATTGCTCATCGTTCAACTGGTTTTATAAGATTAAATCGTTTGATCAAGTTTGATTACATGTCACTTCGGTTGGAAATCTTGAGCCATTTCAGATTGATTACAACCCAAACAAAATTGCTCCCAGGTTTCCGAATCGTTTTGACTAAAAGCTACTAGTTAATACATTTCTCGAGGCCCTTTACAAAGAGCGGATCGTGAGTAATATCTTGTTTACCATTTGAATGCTAACATTGATTCTTTTTTTTTTTTTTTAATCAATGATTTATGAAGTCTTGAAATATGTTACAAGGAATAGTTTTCTTGTAATGGATCATTAATTTCCTCCATTTATATAACAGACTATGTAGTTAAGATAAAACAAAAGTACAAATACGAATCCGAAAGTGGACAACCCGAACTTTGGTACCCGGATTTGTGTAAAAAAAAAAAAAAACAAGGTTTAGCTTCTGTCGCTTTGTAGGAATGCGAGGAACTCTCGCAAAACGGTGCCATAATCTGGATTACGTATCTCGGTTCGCGATGATAATCCTTAAAAACGAGTTCCTTGCTTAAATGATACGTGTCATAAAATTTTTTTTTATGAATCCCGAATCTTGTCATTTATTTTATTTTTTCTCCCAACGCAGAAGCCGTTTATGTCAATGAAATGTTGAACCTAGAAGACTGCTGATCATAATAATCACCAGGAGTACAGTTTAAGATTCCAAAGTTCAGTGTCGAAAATTTCCAAGCTGTTATAATTTATGTCCAATTTGACAAACGCATCAAGGTATAAACCCCAGAACGTTGATTATACCAACTGGTCTTCCGAATTGTACGTAAAAAGCATTTAACATTTTTTCATAATTATATAATTTATAAAAACTTATATATATGAAGGAGATTTCGGTTGTTGAAGAGTAGGAATGCCTGGTCACTTTGCTATTTTTTACTACGTCACGCGATCCTCGACCACAAAAAAATAAAAATTGTCGTGATGTCATCAGAAAACATTTAAGACACGCGGAATTAATTAAGAGAAAGTTGATATAGACATGACTGATGTGTAACTAGATGAATTTCATACTTCTTAAACGCGTCGAGACTGTGATAATGTTTTTTTTTTTTGTTTGCGCTCATCAATTCCGAAGATTAGCCGGAACGCCCATTTTTTGCTCCGGTGTTCAAAAGAGGATTTTGATAAAATTCTCATAATTCAAATGATGTTTTGATGATGATTTTCCTTCGGCAGTTGTTTTATTTAAGATTTTTTTTTTTTTGTCTTAATAATAAATGGTTTCGGTACATGGCTCACGTACTAGCGAAAGGGCCTCTGTGGTTTTAGATTAAGGCTACCTTATTAATCATAGACGGGGATTAGTGTATGATTAATTGAAGGAAAGGAAAATAATGACCGACTTTTTTTTTCTCTTCAAAATGTCTGGATTGGATACGGTTTTATTTAAGTAGTTGTTCTGTCACCTGATTAGGTTTGAACTAATTGGAATTATGTATTACGATAAGAGATACTCGGGGTAAGTTGGTAGCAGAAAATGGTAAATGACTTTGTTACTGATCTTTTGAGTCGAAAAACTTTAGAAGATATTATAGTAGGAACAAGAGAGCACAGCTTACTCATCATCATAATGGGGGCGAAGAACTTGACTACCACAGCTCATTGATGATGATTTTCTCAAATGTATATCTCATTTCCTTACAATAGACGATAGAAGTGAGGGTATAAAATGGGAGGATATTTCTTAGGCCATAAACCTACAAATGTGTCAAATGGCCAGTTTGATGACAGGTTCACTCTTGCTAGCTTTTGCTTGAACTGAGCGGGACCTTCTCTAATTTAGGCAGAGAATCCCCGAACCGTGTGGGGACTTAACCCTTTCCTGTCTAGGCCTATTTTTAAGATTGGACCCTCCCGGACTGAATTTATAAGACTGATGCAAATGTTTTTTCTGGATATCAGAGAGGTCCTAAACTCATCCCTAGTAAGTACGGCGCCTTGCAACCCAGTTTTAGGCAATCCGTGCATAGGAGTTAAACGTAACGCTGTAATCACAATTTTTTATTTTTTAGGGATTTTAAACTATGGCCTAACCATTTTCGAGGTCAGAGATTCCGAATTTTGAGTCTATTTCGACGTAGGAGCCCGAGAAGGTCCCTTACAACGATATTTTTACGAAAAAGCTCAGAAAAAGTTATTTTTTTAATGGCCCTAAACCGTTATACCAATAGCCATAAGCTAACAATAGGCGCAATATCCGTTTCATCTATCTGTTTTTTCCAAATAATACTCACTATGGGCAGTTATCAAGGGCAACTAATTATTTTTTTAAAGAATTACTCGTCAAAAATAAAAAAATATAACTTATGAGTTATTAGGTTTTGCCATTAAAGAGTCTGACGCCATTTTGTTTTTAAAAATCGGTAAATTCTGACTTCAAATTCGAAAAGAGCGCCCTTAAATACCCCCTCCTACGAAGTTTTGTCAAAATCTGATCACGTTTTATTATTATTTTCCTTGATTTTGCTGGTGCATCCATATGGATGCATTAGACAGCAAGGGGTTAAGTCTACTATTCACACGTATACTTGTCATATACAGTCGGGAAAGGCAGTTTACGGGAGCCCTTCGCAACTCTGCTAAAAACTATTCTCTTGCTGAAAACTAGCGTTTTCAGACGCCAGTGACCGGGCCGTCATCAGCACAAAGAAAAAATTACGAAAAGTAGCTCACCACCACCGCACGTTAAATTCGTTTTTTAAGTAGATATGAGTGTAAGCTGTTCAGCTGTTTTTTAAGCAGCATATATCACTTATTTAACCTAGTTTTACACTTTTCTGAAAGACTATCATCGAGACCCCGTTAAAAATTTGGACAAACGAAAATCTTACCTGAAACAAAGAAAAAAAGAAAATAAGTTAAAAATCGTTATAGATCTATTTTTAAAAAAGACAGAATGAAAGTATTATGTGAAAACAAGAAAACATTTCAATTAAACTACAATTTCCTTTTTTGGCTAAAACGTGCCCTTTAAACAATATGTAAAAATTGACGGAAAAGTGCACTTTTCCGTCCTGGGCAGTTTATTTACAGACTATTTTACGTCGAGCTTTGTGATAAAAAATATCCTTCAATGCAAGAAATGCATGCGACTTGCCCAACTCGACCTATTTAAGGCCCTCGCCTTCGGCTCGGGCTTAAAACTAGGTCTCGACGGGCAATTTTGTCGTTTGCATTCCTTGTATTGAAAAATACTATTTGATATGGTTTCAAACATAAATCTTAAAAAAATACAAAAATCAGGGTTGTTTCTTTTTCTTGTACTCTAAATAAAATCCCGGCTCTCCCTGGGATTCCCAGGAATCCCAGGAGTCCGAATAATAATTTCTTGATTCCTGAGAAATGAAAAAGCTAATCAAAACGGAAATTCCAGTTCCTGGATTGATATTTGTTTCAAAAACGGGAATTATCGATCCTGGGAATGAATGGAAATATGTCGAGAATTTGCGAAATCTACAAACATTTAAAAAAAAAAAAAAAAACTAAAGCGACTGAAAGAAACGATTACAGCAAAAGAGTAGCTAGAGTCTAGAAGCGCCCTTTACGAGAAGAGTCCCGTTTTCGAAAAGTCTTAAAGTGTTAGTTGCATCGCACTAGGCCTACGTTTACACTAGAAAAACAATGGTCAAGTCAGTTTTTCAATTTGGGAAAAACAAAATCTTTCAACTCGATAAGCAGTCGCGGACCAAGAACTAGGCCAACTTCATTCTCCCAACACCTTTTTCTTTAACACCCTTCTAATTTATCTTTTTCAAGCATCGGCTCTATCGCATCATAGGCTTATTCTTACACTAGAAAAAAGATGGTCAAGTTTCTTTTTTGACTTGAGCAAAACGAAGTCGAAGGCACTGACTTTACAAGCAGTGACTTTACACTAGGGTGTGTCATTTTAAAAAAATTTTTTGAAATGTTGGGGGGCACGTTGAAAATCTGCTTCTTTTAGGTGTAAAACCACTAAAAAAATTTTTTTCAATTTTTTTTTTAACCGTTTAGTGGCCCCCCAAGGCCACTTTAGCTTTTTAAAAATTGGCCAATTTAGGTCTTTTAAACTCCATTTTTTTATCCACTTTAAGGGCCTACAAAATATTTTGAAAAAATGTTTCCTTATGTTTTCGAGGTCGTAGAACACGAATTTCACCATCCCGAATTTTTCCGATTAACCCCTGTGACGTCATTAGCGTTTTTATCGAGCTTATAGCTGATTTTTCCGTCTGAAATTCGACTTAATCTCGATTTTGGAGCCCTGAAAATTTTTTTATTTTATTGGTGTCACGTATACTGATGCGAAAATACCCGTAGAACACGAATTTGACCATCCCGGAAAAAATTTGAAATTTCAAAAAAATTACAGATAGAATTTTCCGACCTTAAAAAATTTCGGAAATTGATTCGAAACACAAAAAATCTTTATTCGTCAGAGTGTCTTGACTAAAAAATTTGATTGAACATGACCTCTAAATCGAACTGGTGAGGAGTTCTTGCCATTTTTTGGCAAAAAAATTCATTTTTGTCCCAAAAAACCAAATTTACACTAATGTCCCTACTCAGGGGTTGATCGGAAAAAATCGGGATGGTCTAATTCGTGTTCTACGGGTATTTTCGCATCAGTATACGTGACACCAATAAAATAAAAAAATTTTCAGGGCTCCAAAATCGAGATTAAGTCGAATTTCAGACGGAAAAATCAGCTATAAGCTCGATAAAAACGCTAATGACGTCACAGGGGTTAATCGGAAAAATTCGGGATGGTGAAATTCGTGTTCTACGACCTCGAAAACATAAGAAAACATTTTTTCAAAATATTTTGCAGGCCCTTAAAGTGGAGAAAAAAAATGGAGTTTAAAAGACCTTAGTTGGCCAATTTTTAAAAAGCTAAAGTGGCCTTGGGGGGCCACTAAGCGGTTAAAAAAAAATTTGAAAAAAAATTTTTTAGTGGTTTTACACCTAAAAGAAGCAGATTTTCAACGTGCCCCCCAACATTTCAAAAATTTTTTTAAAATGACACACCCTACTCTACACTGACTCGACACTGACTCCACAACCAATCTTTACATTTTTATTTCTACTTTTATGATTATATTTTCATTTTTACACTATATTTTTCCGATGTTAATGAGGCATTTAAAATCATAAAATATGCTGTTATACCCGCTTTTAAGTTATAAATAATATTTGTTTCCTTTAAAGTTCAAACAGTTTTTTTTATATATTTTTAACGTGGCAAAAATTCTACTAATTTTTACTTTCTTATAGTAAACCTGAGTTATTTTTTCACTCCTGTATATGCAGTGCGTGCTAATTGTCTTAACAACTTTCATCGTTTGTCGTTCCTCATACGAAATTCAATGTCGAAAAAAAGGTGAATCTGGGAAGGGATGATAGGAGATAAATCTTGAATTTGGAGCACTTTAAACAACCGATATGGAATTTGTTCGTCGGTGTAAGGTAATAACTATATAACGAACTATGCAAACTTAAACAGTAAAAGCTTGGCAGAGTATTTTCTCCTCTCTAACAACAGGTCAGCAACGATACATTGACTCAGCATTTTGTAAGCCCCTTGCCGACTAAGGTGCTCACCACTCAAGTAAAATTTGAATGACTGATCAAGATACCCTTTTTCCTCAAATCAGCCCACAACATATGTTCAAACAACCTAGTCACGTTATTCTATATCTACGTCAATGAAAAAACTCCAAAAAAAAAAAAAAAAAAAAAAAAAAAACAAGTTTTTCTTTTTTCTGTAAAAAAAAGAAAAGAAAAAAAAATTTTTTTAAAAAGAAAAACCAACAATATTTTTAACTTTTCTTTGGGAATCATTTCTATAGCCGACCATTTTTTTCCCTTAAATCACGAAAATAATTATTCCACAAACGGTAGTCGATTTATTCAATAAATCCTCCTCCTACATTAAAAGTATTTAAAAGATTACGATTGTTGAGCAGGTATTAAAAGCGTAAAAACAAGTTTGGTTGCTTCAATCGTCTGCAACGATGTCCGTATTAATTAGATAAGTTGAACGATTTCTTGAAAGATTTTCTTAACGATTCAATAAGAAAAAAATAAATAAATGCAGAATATATATATACATTTTTTTTCGGATTTTCCAATAGTGACAAGTCTCCCCGCCTTGGCTTCCATCTAAACGGTTGGTATATCAACTCAAAACAAGATATATAATTTAAAGCCGGATTTTCGCTCAAAATGTAATCGATTCCACACTTTTATACTTTCAAATTACAAGATGCACTTCTTCTTTAATTTCCTTTTAAATCGAATAAACAAACAAAAAAGCGTGAAAAATTTTGAAAGGAAGGATCGCTAATCATAATTTTAACGGTTAGGAAAATGACCACACATATAGCGAAAAGTTAACAAAAAAAAGAGGAATATCGTTTTCCGAGAATGAGCACAACCGAGGTTATATCAAAAAATTAAAATGGTTTTTGGGCAAATCAACTCCCACAGAGACCGTACCTTGTACACGCCGGAGAAAACATTATTAGAAGGTGTGGTCCATTGTTTAAAAGTTTTGTTATTAACTCGAAGTGATGACATATTTCTGTATCTAACACCTTTATATTTTGGAAATTAAAAAAAAAAAAAAAATGTTACGGTTATCTTTTTATGCAGTAAAAATATTTCATTTTTCGACTGATCACGAAGATTTATTTCCGTTCTTTAAAAAAATTTGACTGATTTTGTTCGAAAATCTATGCAGCAGCTTTTACCGTAAATTGTTTGAACTTTTTTGCTTTAATTCTTAAGACACATAACGCACAGTAGGCACATATATTTTTAGGAAATAGTATATTACATCCCTATGATGGAAGAGACTGATTTCACGCCGAAACACGATTTTGCGTAACGTGTTGAGGCGTGAACAGTCCCTTCCATCGTAGTACTGTAAGATATTTTTTACACCGAGGAAACCAAAATTTAACTTTTTAATTGGTAGGACTGAAAATAGTTCTTTTCGGTCCTAGGTGTGAAAGTGGACTTTTCCGCCCGCTGAAAAAAACGAAAAAATTCATTTTCAGCCTTCGTGATAAAAATTTCTTACAAATCAGGCACGGAGGTGGCTTGCAGGCCTCGACTGGCTACGGCAATCGATCCTATTACAAAATTTCTATTATAAACCTCTAAATACACGCTAAACATGAAGTATTAAAATCCAGCAAATAATAGAGAAGTCACATGTTTTGAGATGACTCCATCGTTTAATTGCGCTAGGGAATATATGACAAAAAGCGTAATTTTAACTCAGTAAAGAAAAACCTGTTAATCCCCGAACAGAGAAAAAATAGAAATTTGAATGCCCGCCAAAACGGAACGTGAAGGAACGTGACGTCATCTGCCTAAAAGTTGTTGTGTTCGTTTCTGAAACTCTGAACGGCATCGATTCGTAATTTTTACAAGAATGTTTACAAACAAGACGTGTTTCGCTTCAAATTCGATGTCTCGCTTCGAGTTCGATATCTCGCTTCGATACAGGCAGATGACGTCACACCAATAGAAAATAGTATAAGGAGTGATCACGTGACAAAAACTTTTCTGGACTTTATTTTCTTTTTTTTTTTTTTTTAATTTGATGAAAAATTTTCACGTTTAAATACTAGTTTTTAGTTAAGAGTATACTATACATTAGTTTCCAGCGAAAATCTCAAAACATGTGACTTGTCTATTGATTGCTGTTCAAAAAAAATCTCTCAATTGATCCAACACTTAGCTTATGGATTATCTTCCCCCTCAAAAAATCAATAGCATTGAATTACATTCCTAATGAGGATAATTACTCACTACGAGGCGCTGTATGTGCTAAAAGGCCATCGGTTTAAATCGAGACTTCTGATTGGTTGACAGGATTTGAGTCAACAAAATTGGCCGATTTCAACCACTGACTCTTTAGTACATCCAAAGTCGCGTAGTGAGTAATACTTCTCATTCGTTATTGTCCAATCATTATGGTATATACTTAGGATTATTCCAGTCCATAATTTTAGATGTTATAACTCTTTCAGAACACTCCTTTCGACATTTTTGACATTAGATTTGTGATCAGCATCCTTCTGCCGTGCCAATCGATTTCGTCCTATTTTTATTTTTGAATCGATAAGGTAAACGTAAACAAACCTATTCTATTCAGAAATGGAGATAGGACGAAATCGCTTGGCACGGCAACCTTATTAATCCCTGGGTGTCCGTTTTTAAAGCGAAAGAAAATTTGGTCAGATAGGAAAATCATTTAACCAGAATTCGATCTTCAACCCTTTACAAACTGGAGCCCATATTCAAAACGAATACAGAACTGAATTTTGTTTGCATGGCAGCATATTAGGCATCTAAAGGTACCCTCCATCCTGGAATGACATTTTCATTGGGATCAATACATGTATAGATGCTTCTATTTCAAAAAGGGCTAAACAAGTACTAGTAAGTTTCACCTCCAACAGATTTTTCTATAAACAGAAAACACTGACAAACTTTTGTTCGTTCCATTTCCACTCATGAAAATGTTGCTCCACAAAATCTTCTCCAAGCATTCGCCTAATCGGATTAAACCTCATTAGGAATTCAATCAAATTGCTCTTGGTATTGACACTTTTGAGAGAAAAAAAAACACTCAATCACATTCGCATCGAGCAATTTTAAAGGATAATCTTTAACTCCTCAAAACTGTTTTTCATAAGAAAATTTCATCTCGAAGTAGTACAGTATGTCCTCAAGATGTTTCTCTTTTCTGAATTAAGCTAGTTTGCATGAGCGATTACAGTTAAATACGTTAGGCGACGAAGAGGCTAATCCTCAATTATGCGAATTCCCAACCATAATTGTCGCATACCTCCAATAACAAACGCAGTTTCTAATTTTTTTTTTTTTCCTTGCACGAAAGAATTTTTCCCCTTTGATTTAAAAAAAAAAAAAAAAAAGAAAAGAAAAGAAAAGAAAATTAAAACCTTATATAAAAAAAAAAACTTTTGACAGTAACAAATGTCAAACTGCTTCCGAAAAGATTTATAAAGTTCAAAAGCGAGAAGATAGTATAGTATCAATCATTCGAAAAGCAAAAATTTTCGGAGTGATCTCTTAATTATCGAAGGGAGCAACCTTACAACTTCTTCACGTGACCTTTTACTTCATTCCTCTCTCACGACCATATTTAGACTTTAAGTTTGCATGTCGCTACATGTTAATATACGAGGGCTATACCCTCCGATTTCCGCACTAATAACAGCAATTGGCGAATAGATGCACGATATCGGGCCTATAAAACTAGGACATATTGACTTATAACTTATTTTCCTAACGGTGATGACGGCATAAATCATCTCCCATTTTTTTTTTTTTATTAAAAAATAAATAACCCGACACACGGCACTCCTAAATCCGAATAGCGCCAATTAAATTTTAACAAGAATATCATTTTTCCGGATAACGAATTGCGACAATTTTATAAATTTTACATAACGAGGCATATATGGGACTATAATAGTCCGACATTCTTAATTTAAAAATAAAGTGTAAGTTATTCTTAAAAGTATAAACATTTTAATAAATACGAAATCAATACTGCGACTTTTTTTTTTCTAAATGTCCGAGTGAATTCCATTTTGAAACAATTTAGCATATAAATTTCGCTTTTAGCGAGACTTGTCCCATCTGCAAAATTTCCATAAAAAGATTTTTTTTTTTTCTTAAGCACCGATTTGAATTACCGACTTCTGTTTGATTAATAATTTTTTTTTCACTCGGCGCCACAATCCTCCACTATTTCGAACCTCCTGATTCGTATTTTAAAAAAAACGCGCTGAGTAATAATAAGCTCTACTTATTTGCTTCAATTAAAATGATATCATTAAAATCCTAGAAGAAAGCCAAGATAATAAGCCTACTTAATTTAATTTTTTAAAGAAAAGAAATAAAAAAAAACAGTTCGTTTAAAATTCCTTACAAACGTATAATTTAATATTAATGATCTTTACCTCGACGCCCACAATATTAAAAAGGCAAAAAAAAAAAAAAAAAGACGATTTAGCAAAATGTCATATTTAAGTTATACGTTCGGAATATTTCATTATATTTTTTTTTTCTCGGGAGCCGAAAATGTGGAAGCAGTTTAAGAGTCACGTTTTCCTTCTTTTTTTTAAAAAATAATTTCGTCCAAAATCGATGCCTTGAGGAAGAGGAGTATGATAATAAATCGTTGAGTGAGTGATTAGTGTCAGTTTCAATGAGAAATTAAAAAACAAAGATCCCGAGGATTTAATTTGGTTCACGGGCGATTCCGTAAGAAAGCGAGCAAGAACTTACTGGCAGGAGAAAAAAAATTTGAAGAGGATTTGCAGTATTTGAAAATGCATGTGGGTAAGTCTAGGAGAAATCCCAATCCTTACAAGTTATAATAGTATAGCATTTATAATGGCAGCGTCGGTTTTAAAAATTACAAAATTTTGTGTTTTGACTCATTTTTTGTGTCAAAAACACAAAATTTTTTTAATTTTTACCACAGACTGCCATAGCAACGTCTAATACCAACATAAATAATATGTCAAAATTAACATAAAAAAATGACATGCAGAGTATGTGGACCGTGCATGATAAAAATAAGCCAATTTTTTTACTGTACCCGTTTTCGAGCCCCGTTTAGACATTTTTTTTAGAGAAGCATTTTTTTTTTTTTTTTTTTATGCCTTCTTATATTGGTTTCAGCACACTTTCTGTTAATTTCGACATAAAATTTTTTAACACTGTAGGCATATTCACAGAAATCAAAAGTAATCAAATATCATCTCACTGATAGTCAGCGATCATGAAATATCGTCGTGCGCGTTGTAAAGGAGCAATATGAAAAAGAATGTTTATGTTTACCTTTCGAAGAAACATTTGCATATTGCTCCTTTACAACGCGCAACGACGATATGAAATATTTCTCCTCAATTTTTTTTTCTGATGGTGATTAGCTGCTGAAATTAATTAAGCAAAAAATTTTGTAAAAACTCTTTCAATATTTTGATAATATTTTGATACACCAACGTCCGTAGAGATCATTGGCACTTTCAAAAAAAATGTTTATCGGTCTATGTTTAGCTTATGGAAGTTTTTTTTTTTTTTTTTTTTTTTTTTTTTTTGTAAAATTTTAAGAAATAGTCTTAAACAACAATAAAATGAACCGCAATAAACTTTAAAAGTACCAGAACCATTAAACGACTTCCTTGCTTAGGGAACGTTCAAGTATTACATAAGACTTTTTTTCGGGTTTTTGGACCTTCGTAAGAATTAGTAAGATTTCTTTGACCCCCCTTATTATATTACGTAAGATTAGCCAAACTCCTCCCTCCCCCAAGTAAGAAATCGTACGAATTTCGAGTACCCCCTCCCCCCCTTTCGGTCTTACGTAATACTTGAACGCTCCCTTAGCTTTTTAACTGTTTTAGCAACGTTTAGCTTATAAAAAGTCTTGAAAATGTATCATATCCCCATAAGCTAAGCATAGGAGAAAAAATCTTCACCAGCTAAACATGGCGGCTTGTTATCTTTAATTTAAACCATGTTACATTGTACAACAATACTGCGAATATAATTTTATTTCCAGTAATTAATAAGAGAAATTTTAAAAACCGACTCCCATAAGCTAAACATAAGAATCATTTTTTTGACAAAAAATTCAACGGTGAATTTTTTCTATCTGAGTCGATACTAACTTGCTAAAGCATTGATTTTACATCAGAAGCATAGAGTATCAATTTTAATACATCCGTCCTTAAAAGGTTAAAACTTTTTACCATACAATGTCTATGGTCTCAGAAAGAAGCCTAGACAAACACCCTAAACTCAAAAACTTGCTCCCAATTGTTTCGCCTAAGAACGTGGGTCGATAAGGCCGATTTTTGGGCTGTTTAAAAAAAAAAGTTTTTTTATGTTAAAAGGTGGTTTCATATGAGGTTAATAAGGGGTCATAAGTGGCACTGAGTTGCGCGCATGCTATGGCCATTTTTTTAAATTTTTTCACTTTTCGCTGTTGTGAACATGACAGTCGGAAATCTTCCAGTGGCAGACAAATAGTAGCCATGAAGGCCAATTTACTGCACCATATTAAGGTTGCGACCGGCGTGTTCACACATGCTTAATTCGCATGGTTTTTAGGCCTCATGAAGAAGCCGTTGAATGGCCCTAATTTCCTTTTCACACGAGCTTTCTAATGTTGAAAGCTTACTTAATTCACCATTTCCAACTTAAGCACATATGTGCGCCATTGTAAAATGAAGGAAATTGAATTCAGATGGCTGATTTTTAATGTTTATACTCTGTTTTAACCGTATTTTTCATTCATATTACATGCCTAACGTTTAAATGGATCAGATGCATTATTGTGCGAATATATATTTTGATCTCATTAATCAGTAAAACATGAATAAAAGGTCCGCGATTTATTTATCAACTACTTGTTTTCGAGAACATTTTTAAAAAGTGTTCTTCCGAAAAGGCGCGAAACAAGTTTTTTTTAAAAAAATGTTCTCGAAAACAAGTAGTTGATAAATAAATCGCGGACCTTTTATTCATGTTTTACTGATTAATGAGATCAAAATATATATTCGCACAATAATGCATCTGATCCATTTAAACGTTAGGCATATAATATGAATGAAAAATACGGTTAAAACAGAGTATAAACATTAAAAATCAGCCATCTGAAATTCAATTTCCTTCATTTTACAATGGCGCACATATGTGCTTAAGTTGGAAATGGTGAATTAGTAAGCTTTCAACATTAGAAAGCTCGTGTGAAAAGGAAATTAGGGCCATTCAACGGCTTCTTCACGAGGCCTAAAAACCATGCGAATTAAGCATGTGTGAACACGCCGGTCGCAACCTTAATATGGTGCAGTAAATTGGCCTTCATGGCTACTATTTGTCTGCCACTGGAAGATTTCCGACTGTCATGTTCACAACAGCGAAAAGTGAAAAAATTTAAAAAAATGGCCATAGCATGCGCGCAACTCAGTGCCACTTATGACCCCTTATTAACCTCATATGAAACCACCTTTTAACATAAAAAAACTTTTTTTTTTAAACAGCCCAAAAATCGGCCTTATCGACCCACGTTCTTTTTGTCCCAAAACATTTTTTTTTCTGGCTTACTGTGAAGCGTTTGCACGGACACAAAAATTGTTTCTTGTGATATGACAAAAAAAATGAATGAATCCAATCTTAGCCGAAACTGCAAAATAAGCAGAACTCAAGACGAGTCGATTTGCGATCGACTCGTGCTGAGTCTCGGGTAATACTTCGTTCCGATACAATGTGTATATTTACTTATCTTTATTATATTTTCGGTAGGCTTAAGAAGCCTCGTTATTTATTATTTTATTTACCGCCTCCTTTTGTCTTGTCACTTGGTTACTTCACTGACCAGTAGGGCAGGTCGAAAAGCACGAATTTTTGAATTTGAAAACGCTTGATATGGGAATCGATGCCTTTTTATAATACTATTAATCTTAATTTTTTTTTCAGATTTTTTAAACGACATTTTGAGTTGCCGCAATGCCCTTGAAATTTTCGAAAAGCGCATTTGAGGACCAAAAATGAAAATTTTTTTTTCGCATAAAAGACAGTCGTTTCCTATCGGAAATTTTGCGTAGATTACGAATTTGAAGTCAGAAAATAGTTTTGGTGCACGGTTTTTTGAACCACACGCCGGATTCCAAAATTCTGAAAATCTTGTTATGGCTTTCTGTCTGTGGCTCAAAAACCGTGCACCAAAACTAATTTTTGACTTCAAATTCGTAATCTACGCCAAATTTCAGATAGGAAACGACAGTCTTTTATGCGAAAAAAAAATTTCCGTTTTTGGTCCTCAAATGGGCTTTTAGAAAATTTCAAGGCCATTGCGGCACCTCAAAATGTCGTTTAAAAAATCAAAAAAAAAAAAAAATAGGGTTAATAGTATTAAAAAAAGGCATCGATTCCCATATCAGGCGTTTTCAAATTCAAAAATTCGCGTTTTTTACCCGCCCCACTGAAAACACAATAAAAACACAATATGATTATAGCCCAGCAGATCTAAAACAAACCGCCATCACTGACCATGAAACAGGAAACAACTGATATTTGCTCAAATTTTTTTGGATCAACTTCGTTTCACTTGAGAAAGCCCCTGTTCAAGTTTGGCTCGCAAAAAAAAAAAAAAAAAAAAAAAAAAAAAAAAAAAAAAAAAACCGGTAGGCAAAGACAAACAATGTCGACGTCCGCAGAGGTTTTTTTTAATAACAATTAATTAAAAACTATCCAAAAAGCTAACAGAAAATATTACGATGAAAACGAATCATCTCCAATTTTTCCTCAAGCAAAATTATCCGGGTTCCTTCCACTTTTTATCATCTCACATAATATTTTCAATCAAAACCACACTTTTTTGACTAGATTTCCCTTTTTTATTCCGTGTGATTCATCGTATCGCAAATATCGACGACAATTTTGAAATCCTAAATCAAAATTTTTGAAATCCAATTTTTCGGAGATAACAGGATTCGGCCCCGAACCCTAAGCAAAATTAAATGCCATTATAAAAATGATTGGAAAATGATTCATCATTAATTTGCGGGATCTTTGATGACTATATTCCAAATCAAAAATTGACGTTGATGCTTTCTACTGAAAAAAAAAAAAAAGATTTGGCGTAACTTCCTTTTCATATTCGTCCCAACATTTTTCCAAGGTCGAACGCAAATCAACCAACATTCGAAATTCGATACATCATGCGATGATGATATTACCAGGCGTATATTCTAGCCTTAAGGGTAACTCAGCTAATAATTAACATGTAAGCATTCCATTTATGATCCAATTACACTAAAAAAAAAAAAAAGCATACATTTTTTTATAAATGGCCGAGACTATTGAAATTACACCCAAAATGATGATTACTACAGGCCTGTTTTTAAATCAATTTACTTTATAATGGAATTGATTTAACGCCGATTTTTGCCGAATCACGAAATCGCATCCTGATGTAACACTGTTATTTGGCCTGATCGTTATCCAAAAACATTTTTGTTTGCGGCTTCCGTTTCATGGTAAGGTTATGCGTTTGGCCACAAAAACACACATAACCTCTTTTCAAAAAAAAAAAAAAAAAAAAAACAATTGTTTGAGTTATTAAAACTGGTTTCTTGCGGCCGGAATGGAAATTCAAGTGCAATTCTCAAGAAATAATTATTGCGGTCTCTGACGTTTGACATTAGTTTAGTTTTTTTTCTCCCCTTTTCCCGTACCTTGTATTAAACTTAAAAAATTGAACGTATTTCGAAATCGGCCGTGCTGGGTGGCCGGCTATCCATCTTAACCGAACCTATCAGTTTAAGGTTTCTTGTTTTTAATTTGACATCTTCTTCACATACTGCACTATCTGATTACCGCGGTTTGATTTTATTTCTTGGAATCTATAATAAAGTACAGAAAAACGCCAGACTGTGAAAATTGATTCGTTAAAGTTGTTTTTAAAAGATAATCGGTATAAAAATACCGCGATTAGTTCCGAATTCGATGAAATCTGATGGCGGCGTTCCGTTTGGGGGGTAATAATCATGCGTTTCGCATAATTAGGAGTGGTTAACCGCAAATTCGGTTTATGTCCTTTGTTGCCTTTCAATCAGACGACAACTAAACAATAGGATCGATAATGTAGAGCAGAAATAATAACATATAGGAAAAAAATTAGAGCAAGGTTGAGAGTTCTCTAACTTCGTTCAATGTTTCAGTTGTTGGTAAAAATTTTTGAAACAATTACTTTTTTTTTTATTTTTTTACAAAGATGTCAAAAAAAAAAAGATTTGATTTTTGGCTCCGGTCAAAGATGCATCCTCCAAATCAATTTTCTTTTATTCTTAGTCTGAGATATTTTAGTTTAGCTTTTGCTTATTGTATGGTTTATGGGTCTGATAAAGCGAAATCGAAATCATCACTTTCAGTGAGGAACATTGTACAAACAGTACGTAATTTTTATGACCATTTTCGGATTCTACGGGTCAAAAAACATAAAGTAGTTTCTCAGATTTGAAAATGGCAGACTTTTATTTTACGGTCAAAAAATCACGCTTCTTGCATAAGCCTCTTTTTCGAGAAAAACCTATAAAGGCTGGTAGTGATCCCTATACATTTTTTTAAAAATATGAAAAAAATTGGAGAAGGTATCTGGAGGTAGTAGAATCGATTTTGAGGTGGAGAATCAAACTTGGGACACCATAAAATCAGGGGTTCGATTCCGATTCCGATTCTCATTCCGATTCCACACGATTCCGGTCTTTTTAAAACTTTAATGCCGATTCCGATTCCGAAAAATTAATGAAGACTTAAGGGATTTAAAAGTCAATTCCTGAAAGATTTTTATGCGTGATGCCGATTCCGATTCGGCTAACAATTGAAAAGCAAACGTTATTCCGATTTCGATTACTAAAAAAAAAAAAAAAAAAAAAAAAAAAAAAAAATAATAATAATAATAAAAATAATGATGTGCTTGTAGGCGCATTTATTGGATTTTCCTATTTTTACTTTACTTTACTTTTATTTGATTTTGATTTTAATTTCATTTATTTTATATTTTATTAGAGACTTCAGTAAAAAATATGACGTTAAAAAATTAAGAGTAGTACAAAAAAATAATAAATAAATGCAATTATTAATTTCAATTATACAGTTTTATTAGACTATTCCCCTTCCAGAATTATTTAAATTTGCAATCTTGTAAGGATTGTGCTTTCTATCAGAAATTTAAATTTTAAAATGAGTGCAGATTTTCTTCAGAAAAACTTTAATCTGAATTCCTATTCAGTTTTTTTTCCCATATACGAATACTGATTCCGATTTCGATTCCGCTTTATATTTAATTCGATATAAGGAATGCTGATTCCGATTCCAATTTAATTTAATTTATACAAGAGTGCTGATTCCGATTCCAAATCTTTTTGAAATCAATATAAGGAGGCTGATTCCGATCCGAATTTCAGTTAAATTAAATTTTTAAAAAATTTAAAAAATGATTCTGATTCCGCTTCCATTTAGTTTTAATCACCCGATTCCGACTCCGATTCCGATTCCGACCTCAAAGGTAATCGGAATCGAACCCCTGCATAAAATAATAAATAAATTTTTTAAATTTTGAAAAATATTACTCTTTAACCTGAAACCCTCCCTACTCAAGCAAAATAAATTTTCTCCAAAAATTTGATCAAAGGCGATGAATCTACATTATTTTGGGTCATTTCAGCTATCTTGAAATTTTTTTAAATTTTGGGGCTGCCAGATATATATAAAAAAACGTTTTCGCTTAAATACACAGTAAAAAAATTATGTAATTATGTTAAGATCGGTCTACACAAATTTTTTCTGTTGTTTTTTCCAAAAGGTTAACATAAACAAAAAACAACACAAAAATTAAAAGACCGATTTTAACATAATTATGTTAATTTTTACATAATATTTTTTACTGTGTAAGCCATATAACACCCATAAGGTCTCATTTTTCGGCAAAGTGAAATTTTTCCTGGATACTTTAATACATAAGGATCATACCCTAAAAAGATCAATTTTTTATGTCAAATTGTTTTGTAAAATTTTTTTCCTGCGAATTTTTGAAATTTGATCAAATAAAAGTGGAAAAAGTAAAAAAAAAAAATTCGGACGCCACCTCTAAACATTTTTTAAAAACCTGAAAAAAATTCGCAAGTGTTCCAAGACCCTAAAGAACCCATTTTTTGCTAGGGAATGAAAATCCGAGATGGTCGATTTTTTTTAGCCACCCTACTGTTTTTGCTAGGAAATTAAATTGACTCATTTTTAGCAATCAAAGAAGTGCTATTTTACACGTCTAAACAGTGATTTTCTTCATAATTCGGCTAAGTAAAAGTTTTTGTATGGCTTTATATAGCGCTATTCGTTTCGACGGCACTCCGATATTATTTTGGAGTTTGAACTCAAAGGAAAGCGACTTAATAAAATCGTACCAGGAAATCGTAAATCAACATTTTCCAAACGTTTACTCCTTTAATTTTAAACTTACCTCTTCTTTTTTAAAAAATCCGTCCTATCCATTTCGTCCGGTTAAAGCACCAAAAAAGCAGCCACTGTTGGAACCTGAAACCAGAAGAATAAAATATGAAATAAAATTTAGATTTTTTCAAGTACGAAAGCTTGTAGGCCTATTGCTACACACTGGCAATGATTTTGGATCTGATTCACATGTTAAAAGCCAAAGAAAATCGACGATGATGAAAGTATTTACGTTATATGGCTATATATTAATATTCACACAAAACAAAAAAAAAAAAAAACAAAAAAAAAAAACTAGCATTTATTGTGAAAATTTATTTTTTCCATTTTACGGGAAAAAAAGCAGATTTGTTCTCCAGCCTTGTGTAACAAGGTCCACGTTTAAGCGCATGCATCCGCCCACATCTCTTAATGACCCAAACCATCACGTTCTGTTTTAATAACTTACATAATTAATCAGCAGGTTTTAACAGTAATTAAAAAATCGTGTCGTTATCGCTGTATTAGAAATTATCGTCTAGGTTCTTAATAATGTTTTATCTTTCCGCTCGTTATTTTTTAATTTTAAAAAAGGAAAAAGCAAAAAAAAAAAAAAAAAAAAAAAACGGGCATTATCTCTTTTAATATTATATTTTTTTTTCAGTAATAGCAATAATAGTAATAATATTTTCGAGTTTCTTTTGACGCTTTTTATGTTCTTTTTTTTGCTTTGTTAAACGGCTTTTTTTTTCCTAGGTGTTTTTTTTTATCTTTTATCTACCAATTTTCAATTATTGCTTCGTAAATCTCATATAATTCGTTGCAAATGAAAAAAAAAGAATGGTTTTTGAACGGCCGAATGTTATTTAATGTTCATTTTAAAAGTTTTTCAAGGAGATTAAACGGGAGGTGAGGTGATAAATTCCTTTAGTTCTCCTGTTAGGTTAAAAAAGAAAGAGAAAAATAATGTAAAAATAAATAGATGAAGTTTTTTAAGTAAATATGATAACGATCGTTAGTTACTACACGACTTCTTTGTCAAATTAAGAAAAAATCCTGGGCTATGGGGAGAAATTTACTTCAAGAAAAAGAAAAAAAGAATATAAAAACACCCTTTAAAATAATAAGTATTTTTGCCTTTTTTTTTCTTTAAACGAGTCATTCAAATATTGCGCCAGCACGTTCGAGAAGGGGGGGGGGGTGTCTGAATCAGAAATTTTTCCCATAAGCAAAATATTGCCAAATGGAGGGGAGGGGTTAAAAATGACCAAAATTATGCTGAAGTAACAATTGGATGGCCCAAGGAGCATTCAAAATCAACGGAAATAGCAAATACAAATCTTGTGGCAGTCTGAGACGGCCACAAGATTTCATCTCCATTATTGGAATACGGTTGCAATAGTATCATTTATGTCCTGTCTCCATTGGCAAATTAATCGAAGGGTAAAATTAATTGCACCACCGGAAATGTTGTATATTTTTGGACTTTTTTCTTCTGCTAGGCCTATCACTTTTTTTTCGTTTTCATTATTTTTAGTGTTCGAAAAAATTATCAAAACAATAAAAAAAAAAAAATGGTAGCAAAAGAAAAAAGTCCAAAAATATACAGTATTTATTCCGGTGGTGCAATTAATTGTACCCTTCGATTAATTGGCTAGAGACAGGGCTTTACACTTCAAAAGATTGCAAGTGAAGAAAAAAACATTTTGGGCGTGTTATCAAGGTATTCCTATGTCAATTAAATCCCCCCAAAAAACAGGACCATGATAATCAGAATTTAAATCATCATTTTTTTTCTTCTTCTCACATTTTTTACTTTTCTCCATATAAAAAGGTCATACGACCCATCAAAATGTGACTGATACCAGAGTAATATTTTTTTTTTCTTTCTTCTTATTATTTTGACTTTGATGTACACCAATTATACTAAGTTAGTGTGTAATTTCGGTGTCAGATTAACGTCATTCGGGTAGAGGTCTTGTCTATTTCGCAATAATTCGTCTAACCGTTGGTCAAGGAATGTAAAAAAAAAATAAAAAAATGCAAGGTTAACGGATGCTTTGAAATCTTAATAAATCCCGAGCATTATCAAAAAAAAAAAAAAAAAAAAAAAAAAAAAAAAAAAAAAAAAGACGATTTAAAATTAAAATTATTTTTTTAAAAAAAGAGAGAATTTAAATGGCGATATTTCCTCTCAAACGATTATTATGACATTTTTTTCCTTTCGGGTAAGAAAAAAAAAAAATTCAAACACTTTTGACGCTAAATAACTCGAATTTAAATTACACACCGGAATGAAGAAAAAAGGCCGAAATTGTTTATTTTATTTGTGGATTTCGCGCAAATTGTTTCACCGAATCTGACTTGTGTGTAATTATGTTTAAATGTATATATTGGGAGTGTTGTAAAGTATTTTAGTTAACCACTAGTGCTTTTGACAAAAAAAAAAAGTGCCAGGGCACTTTAGTATTTTAATTGAATTTTTACCTTTATAAGGGGCATCAGTGCCTCGAACAAGACGAAATTCTCTGATATTGCCATGTCAAAAAATGATTAAAACTGACTAGGCCTACTGCCACACCAACCCTGCAAAAAATGCATTCAGCATACACACAGAACGAAATTAAAAAAATTTAATAATTACGTTGTTAAAAAGTTTTTTTTTCTGAATAAACGCCCAATTTTATTCTGAAGATTAAATTGACTCGTAAAACTGATCGGTTGCTTTTCTTGTTTATATCGTTTAATAATGTACAAATTAGTAACGGCAATTAATCAAATCTAGTAAAAACCATTCTTTGGATTTGCGGCGGTATACGATCTGTGTTTTTTTTTTTTTTTTACTCGTTTTTCATTTTTTTTATTTCTTGAATGTGAACGTGCTAGAAAACTTGTTCTTTTTCTTTTTTTTTTCTTTGATTCGGTTCAATGAAATACTAATTAGATTAAAGTCGGTGTTGTAAGACTGGAAAAAAGTAACCCATTTAAAAAATATTTGTATATATATGTTTTACAGCGCCAGAAACACAAATTAATGATTTCGGTTGGATATTTCAATTTTGGAAGAAAACATCAAATATACGTATTAGGTTTTAATTAAAACTCATTCGGTGTTAACCAATAATTACGAATAAAAAAAAAAAAGAAACTGAATAATATCTTAATTTTTACATCTCTTTAAGCGGTACTAATTGCCCGGCAGCAATAACATTAATAAATAATAATTGAGGGCTTGGGAGAGGAAATTCTGATCGATACAAGTGGAACTGTTAGTTGAAGTTCACAAAGCTCTTCCTTAATATCCGAAGAACCTTTAACAGTACTAAATGAGCACAAAATTGTACAATTCATGAGAATTATGGGATTTAATGTCGGGGTCCTACTTAAGTCTGTCGTGCCAAGTTCCGAATTACATTCGCTTAATATCTTTGAACTTCAGAATCAAGCTTTTCTGGTTTTTCGAAGCCATTATTAATTTTTCTCTTAGTTTTCTGCATCTGTAAATTTTTTTATGGATTTTCCCAAGCCTTTAAATTTAATTGCCACCGCCCAATTCAAATTCTAAGTAGTTCTCGCCTTTCCAATCATGAGTGTTTTAACTATTAGTCCTTATTATACTCACGTAGTAAAAAATTTGTGTATGTGTAATGTGTTTTCACAGGTGTATGCGAGAGATCACCACGCTCGTAATCGAGTAAAGGACTAAGAAGAAGAAGTAAAAAATTTATCTTAAAAAATTTTACTGGCCCAAAATAAATCATTACTGACCAAAAAATGTTTTTCTTACTGACCAATTTTGTACTGATCAAATGAATTTCTTTACTGACCAAATAAATGTAGGCCTTAGTTTTTCTTCTCACTTCCATCGCATCATAAGTTTCTTACAGAACACTGACAAAACATAGTGGGATTTTTTTATTCCAAAACCCCGGCCGAGCAGGTTCAACAATTTCAAAGCGACTTAAAATTTCTTTATTTTACTAACTAGGATCTTTAGAGCCATCTAAGGGGAAAATCATTTCTACATCGCAAAAAAAACTCTTTGAACTGAATATCTGCCGAAAATAAAAACCTTTACCCCCAACAAAATAAAACGAGTCAACAATGAATCAAATCATAAAAGTGATCGTGCAAGAATACCCACTGAGAGGTAAATTTAACGCAATAAATGGACTCGCCTCCGGGTAAAGTCTGCAAGATCTTTAGCAACAAGCAACAAAAAAATCCCTCAAGCCCGACAACAAAAACATCGAATCGATCAAAAATATAGATTACAACATTAATTAAAATACTGAAAAAAAAAAAAAAAATGTATGTACCAGGAAGACCCACACAAGGCGTTTCGAGGATATTCAAACTCATCCGACACCAGTTTAAATCAATGAAATTTAAAAGTTGACAAATTGAATATTTGACCAAACGGTCACATTTCAACGGTTATACTAATGCGATGGCAGATTTTTTTTTTTTCGGTGGTTCACCATAATGCTGGGTTCCAGTTTCATAGCCCAAAGGGTCATCTAACTTTTAAAAAATTAATTTTAAATATTCATATTTTGTGAAAAAAAAAAGTTCATGAAGCACCCGACGCATTCGAATAAACTCAGACATGATCGTCGTGACCGACGTGAGCAATAAAAAAAACACGAGTTTTTAATATTTAAAAAAAAAATTAAATATACAAAAATTAATCAGGGTTTCTCGGTAATAAATTCGTTTTTTCCTAAAAAAAAATTATGTTATGCTGAAATTATTCCAGTGAATTGATTCTTTAACACTATAACAGCCGAGTTAATCACTACAATAAAAGTCGATTTTCTTTGACCTTTCGTGATCTTTTAACAACAACTTACTGGTTTTCTTAAAACGTGTGTCCAGAAAAAAAAAAAAAAAAAAAAAAAAAAAAAAAAATTAAGTCTTTAATATCCGTTTACGATAGAAATCTATAAAACACCATTAAAAATCATTTGCTTTTTAATAATACAATTATATACAAAAATGTGTAATAACGAGAACCAAGCCCCTGAAAATTCCGATACCGTAATTTTTTTATTACCTTGGATTACCGGCTATTTTATTTCAATATATCTTTTTTTTTAAAAAAATCCAATGAGGTCAAATTTTTTGATTAAACATTCGCTTACATAGCGATTTGCAAATTATTATTTCCGTTCCTCTAGAATTAAGTTGGATGTAATGGACCGATTTGCGAACTATTAAGAAAAAGAAATCATGCTAGTAATTTTTGTAGCAAGCTCATGCAAAAGGCAGGCCTATTTTCAATATTTTATTGTACATTTAATTTTTTTTTTTTTTTTTTGCGTATTTCTGTTGATAAGCAGCTTGCAGAAAGAAAAGATTGGAACCGAGACACAACGATCGCCAAAAATTTCGCATTACCCGCGTGAAAACTTTTATATTAGATAAATGTTGTTTTATATTACCTTCTCATGTAAATATATAAATATATTCAATTCATATAAAATAGTATGCAAGTACTATTAAATTGTATCATTTTCATATTAGCTAATATAATATGAATATGATTTTATGAAATTAATATTTTATTTGAGAAATAATAAAAAAGAAATATTACTTTCTTATAAATTGCATATTACTTAATATTTTCCATATAAGGTAATTTAATTTAAATATGATTCTGTATAAACTTCGAAAAGGAAAAAGAAAAAATATTAATTTCATATTACTAAATATTTTCGTGAAATACAATTCCATGTCTAATATGAAATTAGTATTAAACGAATATGTTAGTTCCATATTAATTACCATGACATGAATGTTCAAGTCTTTCTCATTTTTTTAAACATTAAATTAATATCACCATCATATTGATTAACATGAAAAACATTCACAAGGAATATGAATTAAATATTAATTTACTATAGATTTAATGTTAGAAGTTTGAATCAGGCGCCCGGATACCTTGGGCAGCCATTTTGAATCGTGTAAATAGAAAATGGTTGACGAAAATATAAATGGCCGAATATTTTATTTAGAAAGTTGATATTTTTATTTAAAAGATTATCGGAGGAATCCGTCCATCTAAGAGGTTATGGGCTACATAAAATAGTCTTACATTAATCACAGTACGTTAAAAACGACGAAATGGCGGTGAATCCTTTGGGAGGACTCCAAATTGAGAAGCTCAAAGGGAGCAACTACGATACGTGGGTAATCCAAATGAAAGGTATTTTAATACTACATGATTATTATGGATACGTCGATGGTACGATCATAAGGGATCCTACGGACGCAGCAACATGGGATAAAAACGATGCAAAAGCATTATCATTAATTTCCTTGAGTGTCAACAACACCCAACTTCAGCATATCCGCAGCTCAAAAACTTCCAAGGAAGCATGGGAGGCATTGGATAGTGTCCACAAATCCAAGGGACCGGTGAGGCAGTCATTGTTATGGAAAGAACTTAATCAAATGCGCTATGATGGTAATGGCAAAATTGAGAATTATGTGAACAAGTTTCTGCTTAAAGCTGAACAACTCGAGGAGGCTCAGATAAAACTTCCTGATAACATTCTGAGCATAATGTTACTTCAATCATTACCACCAGAATATGAAACGTTTTGTACCACTATTGAGAATAGGGATACGTTACCTACAATGGATAAGCTCAAAGTCAAAATAATTGAACATGAAGCAAGGATGTCAGGTAACAATTTTGAAAATTCTAATAATGTTGCATTATTCTCAAGTTGCAGATCCAAAAATCAAAAAGGATTCAAACAAAGCAGCAAACAATCCAATATGGAATGTAGCATTTGCCATCGTAATAACCATGTTGAAGCAAATTGTTATTTTAAAAATAGCCGTCCACCACAGCATTCAACAAAGACTAATCAAAGCGGTAACCAATCCAATCAAAGTTTTCAAAAGAAGCAACAAAACAACTCAGGGAATAATAATCGTCAATCTAGTCAATCCAACAACACCAATAATAATAGTCAGAAATCATCATCGAATCAAGGGAATCAAGCCATCAGCATGATGACACAAACCATATGTAATTGTGTAGCACCAACTGATACTGGCTGGTATCTCGACTCTGCAGCTTCTAAACATTTTTGTTTTGATGAAAACAAATTCTTGGATTTAAACCCAAATGATACTTGCGCGATATACACGGCCGCCCAGGAACCCTATGAATCATCTGGGAATGGAGTGGTCCAAATTAATTCTAGCAATCAACCGGAGCACCGACCAATCGAATTAAACGACGTGGTATTTATGCCCGAGTTTCGCAGTAATTTAATGAGCGTTCCTGTGATTACAAAAAAAGGTTACAAGGTACTTTTCTCCGAAAACGAAGCGGAAGTAATACGTAAAGATGGTTCAATCGCGTTACGAGCATTACGTCACAATGATGTATATAAAATTCTCGACGATATTGATCCTAGTAGCCGTAATTTTTGCTACCAAGCTACAGCAAATGCAGCGTCAATTATTAAATGGCATAAAAGGTATGGTCATATAAATTATGACGATCTTCACAAATTGAAGAACCACAATTTGGTTAAAGGTATAGATTTTCATGGAGCAGGTAAATATGATTGCGAGGCCTGTATTTTAGGCAAAATTTCTAAATGTAAATTTGATAATTCCAATTCTAGAGCAACACAACCATTAGAGTTAGTCCATTCCGATATATGCGGACCGGCACGGATTCGTTCACTATGCGGAGGACGTTACTTCATTACTTTCCTAGACGACTACTCCAGATATGCGGAAGTCCAGATAATCAAGAAAAAATCGGATGCTTTCCAAGCTTTCGTAGACTTCAAACGACGAGTCGAAAAATCGGGACACAGAATAAAAGCTCTGAAAATTGAAACCCTACGATCGGACAACGGAGGCGAATATTTTTCCAATAAATTCCAAGAATATCTCCGACGTCATGGCATTCATCACGAGTCTAGTACTGCTCATACTCCAGAACAAAATGGGCGTGCGGAGCGATTAAACCGCACGATTGTTGAGTCAGCCCGAACCATGCTAATCAGTTCAGGACTGCCAACAGCCCTGTGGGGTGAAGCAGTCTTAACGGCAACATATTTAAAAAATAGATGCCCTCATTCCGCACTGGGTAACATAACGCCAATGGAATTATGGATGGGAAAGCAGCCCACAGTCAGTCATCTCAGAACTTTCGGTTGTAAAGCTATATCTTTGTGGAAGGGTCCTAAACGGGACAAATTTGCACCCAAAGGAGACTTAGCTATCCACGTTGGATACAGCAATGCGCAGAAAGGTTACAAGCTCTGGAACCCCAAAACTAGGAGGATTTATGTCTCTAGAGACGTACGGTTTATCGAAGACGAAAGCTATAAGGACTACAAACGCACGGTGAACGAATCCTGCCGTGAACCTGAATACGCTTTTATACCGTTTGAAATTAATAACGGAAACTCGCAAATCATTAATAACTGCTATGAAGAAAACGACGAATATGCAACTGACAACGAGATGTCAGATAATTCAGATGCGGAATCTGATGCAACAATTATAGACAATCGAGACAGCGAATCGTCTGCCACTCTAACTGACTCCGAACCTGAGGTAGAAAATGAGGAAAATTTCGACGTAGAAGAAACGTCCACTGATCAATCACCGAGCAGAGAATATGAAAGCACTAGCGATGAAATTTTTGCTTCGCGAGAATCAACACAACCCCAACAACTCCGACGATCAACCAGAATCGTGAAAAAACCAGTTTGTACCTGTTGCAATGAAGGGACACACGCCGAAACATCAGAGAAAAATGACGAGCAAGCGATGGCAACCGCAGCAATACCCAAAACCATTAAACAGGCATTGAATAGCGACAAAGCATATCAATGGAAGACAGCAATCGAAGAGGAACTGGAAAAACTAGACAGTACCGATGCATGGGAACTCGTAGACCGTCCTGTGGGAAAAAAAGTCATCGGATCAAAATGGGTTTTCAGCATAAAATCTGATGAATCGCAAACGGATGTGAAATACAAAGCCCGTCTCGTCGCGTTAGGATATCAACAGAAACCTGAAGAGGAAATCCAAACTTATGCACCAGTCATGCGTAAAGCGACCAGCCGTTTATTAGTCGCCGTAGCAGTAGAGAAAGGATACGAAATCCATAAAATGGATGTGACATCTGCGTACCTACACAGCGAAATACGACAAGAGGTTTTCATGGAACAACCTCCCACTGGAGGAGATAAACCCAATCGAAACTTGGTATACAGGTTAAAGAAAAGTCTTTATGGTCTAACACAGGCGGGAAGAGATTGGAACGAACATATCTCAAAGCTTTTAATTCAACAGGGATTCAAGAGATCTCAATGGGATCCATCATTATTCTACGGTAAAGATATTTACATAGGAATACATGTAGATGATTTCAAAATGGTGGGAACGCCAGAAACAATCAGCGAAACCAAGGAAAAGCTTAAAACGAATTTAAACGTCAAGGACTTAGGCCGCATGACCAATTATTTAGAAGTGGATTACACTTACAACCAAGATGGCTCGATCGCTTTAAGTCAGACGAAGTATATCGATAAGATATTAGAACACTTTAATATAGCGAATGGTGATAACGGCAACAAAACTCCCATAAATCCCGGAAAAACTCCTAAGAAGCGTGAGAGGAGTAAATCAGATGATAAATATACAGCGGAAAATTATAGAAAAGCAACAGGATCGTTACTGTATTTGTCGACAACAACCCGGCCGGATTTAGCATACACAGCCAGCTATCTTAGCCAATTTAATCACAACCACACAGTGGACAACTGGGTTCAAGTAAAACATGCCCTGCGGTACTTGCGACATACAAAAGACTACAAACTGACATTCCGGAAGACTGGTAAACCGGTAATAGTCCACTCGGATGCAGATTGGGCTGGAAACGAACCGGATCGCCAAAGCTTTAGCGGAATGATAACCGTTTTCGGGGGTGCGGCGGTGTCATGGCACTCGCGAAAACAGAAAACGGTTACTCAGTCCACTTTGCATGCAGAATATATTGCGGGTGCAGAAACTCTTCGCGAGGTAATTTGGCTAAAGGGATTATTGAAGGAAGTCGGACTGGGGGAGTTCGCGCCGGAACCATTCGAAATCCACATGGATAATATCCCGGCAATGGACTTTGCACAAAATCATCAATTATCGGACCGAACAAAACACATAGATATAAAATATCATTTCATCAAGGAATTCGTCGAAAAACGTGAAATCAAGTTAAATTATATTAATACGGATGACAACTTGGCAGATGTTTTTACTAAGGGTTTATCAGCGCCAAAAGTAGCGGAAATTTGCGAGGACATTGGACTCCGAAGAAGATAACTGTATATTATTTTATGTAAATAATAATTTTTAATCGATATTATAGGCAACCCAAGATATCCGGTCGAAGGGAAGTGTTAGAAGTTTGAATCAGGCGCCCGGATACCTTGGGCAGCCATTTTGAATCGTGTAAATAGAAAATCGTTGACGAAAATATAAATGGCCGAATATTTTATTTAAAAAGTTGATATTTTTATTTAAAAGATTATCGGAGGAATCCGTCCATCTAAGATTTAACAGTGCTTTAAAATGTTTATAAAAGAAAGTAATATCGAATTTATATGAAAATATTATTGTTTTTATATTTTAAGAGTGATATTGAAGACCCTCCAAACACATGAAATTAATATTTAACTAATAAGAAATTGATATTACTTCATATGTTTTCATGTCCGAAAAACGATGAATTCATATTAAATTCATATTCCTTTTTTTTATGTGAAATCAGTATTCAAATTTTCACACGGGTATTAAATAAAAGGTACCGCAGATGAATCGATAACCTTTTGACTTAAATAAATATGATATTAATGAAGCTTACCAAAAGTATTTGAGAGACTTGATGATCCATTTTATTGGAAGGTTTTATTTTTGATCCTCAATTTATTTGTTGAATTGATTTGGCTAAGGAACCAAGTAAGTACGGTGCTTACTTCCTGTTGATTTTTTTTATTCTCTTATACAGATACATCGTGCTCCTTCCTGTAGGAAAATAAAAGATATAAAATGTATTAGAAATATTCCTTTTCTATCCTTTACATTAGTAGGGAATGCTCGATAATTAAGAGAAAGTCCAAAGGAAGGTACAAGGGAAGTTTAGAGAAAAATTAACAATTCGTATCCACGGAAGAATCAAACCTCCCGTCTTCCCGAAGCATTAGTAATAGTACAACCTAAACGCAATTTTTTTGTAAATAACGCGAAACCAAGAGTTTTTTTTTATTTTCCCAAATTAGCGCTTTAGATTTCTTAAAAGTTCTTAAGTTTAGAACTTTCTTTTGATGAATAAATCTAAGTCATGGCTGATTTAAAAAATTTGTTTTCAACTTGAAATCGGTTTGCTAATAGACTACGTCCCCTAAAAAATTTCATAACAATACAATAAATATTACGCTTAATATTAAAAAAAGTCTGTAGAAAGAATTTTAATTTACTTAATTTAATTTACTTGCAATTCAGAACCAAAAAGCGCTGCCCATAAGAAATACATGGGAATTCCTTATGGCTCCAAACTCAGCTACTAATATTGTAAGAGCCAAAAGGTTCTAAATGATAAAAATTTGATAAAAAAGCCGGGAAAAATGGTGAATTTTATAATGTTAGAGTAAGGGGTCGATGGGGCACCTAAAGTAGAATCAAAATTTGCAAAAAAGTCAATTTCGCAATGGGAGTCGATTTAGCACCTACGGTTCTAACGTCGCGATGTTACGATCAGGGCATTATGCTCCACGTTTCCGTATACCACATTTGATTAACTTACATCCACACATCTCAACCAGCAAAAAACATTAGCAATCAAATTTCATTTGTTCTTTAATAATAAAAGAATGATGAAAACACAAAAAGTAAATCTCATTAAATCATTTTTTTTTTTTTTTTTTTTTTTTTTTCATCCAACGAAATAGAGCGGAATTCGAAACTGTAACAATAGGTGAAATAGAGACGTAACAACAAACTCACCTAGTCTATCATTCAAAAAAAGAAAACAGCATAATCGTAAATGGAGATATAAGTAAAACATTATTTCAGTTTACACGATGAAGAATTGATCTGATTATATTTTGGTAAGTCGGGCGATGTGGTGGGTCCTGCCACAGGGGATCACTAACTGCTCTTGTCTTGTCTCTCGAGTGATGATCAATTACTGTGGTCGTTTTACGGAAATATTGGGAGCATCTGATTTAAAAAACATTCCGGAGTCTCGTGTAATTTTTTTTTAAATTCTAAAGAATGGCATCTGCCAAAGTGTCCGTTATGATATTTGATTGATCGCGAAAGACAGGCTAATTAAAGCCAGAATTTTTTTTTTTTTTTTTATAGCTAAAGAGCTCGCAATCAATAGTGTCCATGAAGTGTGACCAATGATAATGCCAAGCATGGTTAATGTTTTAATTCCATTGCTTTTTGATCCGATCTTCCCGTTCTTCACTGCTGGCGCAAAACGATTCACGCTTAATTTTATTCGATTATATCGGAAAAAATTCTGCTCGCGTGCATTTTGTTTGTTTTGCGTCATAAACACCCCCGAGGAGGTTTTTTTTCTCCTTTCAAAAAAAAAAAAAAAAAAAAAAAAAAAAGTTGTCGGTCAGACATCTAAAAGAACCTAATTTTAAAAGCCTCGAGATTTTTACGGCGAAGCGATAATTCTTTTAAGAAGAAAAATGACTATCACCAGGTGTAGAAATGATTAAAACGGAAATGTGGTCCTGTGGCAGTTTAATCTGATAAAAGAAGACGAAAATGAATACTCTTGATCTTTTTTTTTTCCCTCGGCCCGGTCTTTCATTAAGGAGCAAAAATAATTTCATGATTAATCTCAGATTGTTTCGCAATTTCGATTGCAATTTAAATGCTTGCTTCTGATATTAAAAAAAAGTGGCTTAAAAAATACGAGCTACTTAATAGAAAGCGCCTTAAAATGTGTGTTTATGTTATTTAACTTGCTAAAGTACTTAAATAGTATAATCGTCAAACCTAAGGCGTTTCATGCAAACCGCTCGTGAGCGAGTGTGTACCCCACAGAATTTGCTTTAAACATTTATTTATTTATTTTATTTTATTCTTTTTTATTTTTATTTATTTATTTATTTAATTTTTTTGCAAAAGAATATTGGCAAGTTTCGGAAAATTTTGAATTAAGTTCTATAAGCTTAATGTGCCCCTTATATTTCCTTTCGAGGTTTTATAGATTTTAGAGTTATGCCAGTCAGCCCAAGTAACAGAATTTCATTTTTCAACTTTATCTTAAAAAGAATGCCTCTTTCTGAGATTAGTAGCGAAAATATCAACCAGCTTTACTTCTTTGTCAGTACCGCCTTAAAAATTCGAAGCTTCATCCTCGAAGAATGATTTTCATGCTTTCTTTTGCTTATTTATTTATTTTTATTTATATTTTTGTTTCGCTGTAGTTATATATTTATATATTCGTTATATCGTGTCTTACATATTTAGTTTTTTTATTTATTTAATTTTTTCTTTATTTGAAAGAGTTCGATGTGTGCTAACCCTTTATAAACTTAATTGTCAATAAAGTACTATTATTATTAATTATTATTATATTGCTTTCTATCTCCCCTTTTGGAGGAAGCTTTTAGGGAGCATATGGGGTCAATCAATTGGGCTGTCATATGTTCGCCCCGGGTCTGGTGGTCGTACCCGGTTTTAATCTTAGGAGGCGGGCGGAGGAATTTTTCGGCTTTCTTTTACTTTATTCCCTCTCTAAAATAGTGAGGAAGAGGGGAATTTGGCTTTCAGCCTTTATCCTGGCTCTTTCTCCTTTACGCTTCCTACTTTTATGTAGCCTTAATAATAATATGGTTACACTGCACTTAATCTTTGTTAATTTTGCACTTTAGATTGTTTTTCTTATTATTCTACACGTTTCTAATATCACTGAAACTTGTATTTCACCCATCAAATGTTTATTGCCCTATCCAGGGATTGCTTCTAGGTACTTTGGTAATTTTTTCCCGATGGTTTTATGAGCTCCGATGTTATTATTATTTTTCGTTTCTTTTGACTCGCTTCTTAGGGGGACGCCTTTTTCCGATTGTGGAGGTCGTAAAACCATTACGACAATTCCACACATCGTCGACCTGTCGAAACTCAAAAGTTTTATCTCTGAAATCGGCCTTAAATATTCTCTTTTTTAGAGATTTTTTAACAAAGCCTACTTCCGACGGTACGATAGGGGGAAGACGGTTGATTTTAAGTATTTGTCCTGACCACACCGTTATCGTGAGATTTTTTGGAGTTCTTTTGGTTTTTACTTTTGTGAAAGACAAGGTCGAGGTGGTTTTTTTTGGCGTTATTACACCAGACTGGCTAGGGAAAAAGAAGATAACTACGATAATCATAGCATTCCTCCCTACAAAATATTTTATTCTTGCATAGGTTAAACACCATAAATCCATGAATTAGAAAATATGGTTATTATTTATTTTTTAACTTCATCGATCAATTAAGACACCGATTTAAAAAAAAAAAATCATTGAACTAAATAAAGTCCTGTAAGCTCACATTCTTTTTAAATTATAAATCCTTTTATCGGCTTTTATCTCACCGATACGAATTATCCTTTTTTGCAAAAATTCATGCCCGCGTAATCAATTCCGTCATTGATAAATCCATTTATCTGATTTTTTGTTATCCTGTCAATATTATTTTTATTGTTCTATTAACCATGTTGAAAAGGAGATTTTTCATATTTTTACTTACTTATTTTCTCGGTAAGTTTCTCTCTCATTTTCGAATTCTGCAAAATTTTCAATACGATATAATATTTCAGTGGTTCGGACGAGTGAAGCCACTGTGGAATGGATGGAACCTGACAAATTAACGAAAATTAACGATACCACCGCCGGATCGGGGAACCTGACCTACGATTCCTCGTCCGAATACAATAGTTGGATAATATACGTAAATGAAGAACGTGGATTAGGAATAGAAATAAGCATCAACCAATTATCCGTTGAACCTTCAAATGAGGAGTTTCTGCTATTGGCCTCAGGTGAAAGTGCTGATGAAAATTCGGTAATGGTACAAATTCTCACAGGCACGTTTGAAACTCCTCTATATTACCGCCTCCCAAATACTCGATCGTTTTATGTAAAAATGCATGCACCCAGTGGTACCTTCAATCTCACCTACAATCGGTTTGGCGAAGTTTTCACAATCGATCCACCTCCGACATCAAATCCGAGACCACCAAGCACAGATGATACAACTTATCAAGTTATATTAAAGGGAAGACCGCCCACAGATTTTTTGAACGTTACGTTTCAAGTTCCGTTTTCTTCAACGGTTAAGGAAATAGCCAGAAAGTATTGCGCGGATAAAAATATAACGTTCGAGGAAAAACCAGTGTAAGTCAAAGAAGGACCTTTTTTATAAAAAAAAAAATATAATTATTTAAAGATTAAAATTTTAGACAGGAAACCGTGAATTTGATTCTAATAATGCCATGCTCGCCTGATTGGCCGGAATCAGAAATTTGCACGGCTGTCACTCATTCCATTCACGTATCCGGAAAAGCAGTGGGACTTAAAAAAGATGAGCTAGAAGATTATGAGCTCACCAAAAAGCATTTGGAAGATATGTGGACGAATTATGGGACAGAAGAGTTAGCAGACATTCAATTGGGCGTAAGTAGCAAATAAAAAAAAATAAAAAAAAAAAATATGTGCAGGATGTCAAAAAAATCCTTAGCTGCACAAACTCAGGTGGCGCCATTTTAAGAGTATTTTTTAAAAAAAATATTCTGTAAAAATAGCAAATTTTACAAAAAATTACTACGAAGAAAGTAGAAATTAAAAAAACTCGGATCTTGAAAACATTTGCTGAAATTTTGAAAAACTAAGAGGCTTTTCCCAGATTACTTTTAAGTTTTATGAAAAGAGATGCAACCGTAAATAAGGGCTATACTTGTTTTTAACCATCCGTTTTCATTACTTACCATAAATATTTTTCATTCCCCGTTTATTCGACCTTCAGGTCAGGTTTCCTAAATTTTTTCGGTCTTCGTACTTTTAGGAATTCGAGATTCAAGATGGATAAACCGAAAGGAGAAAGGTCATCACCTGTTTTATCTTCTTTTCTAAAAATAATAAGTTGGCGATTCTTGAACTCTGTAAAAAAATAAAATAAACAATTAGATTGCAAGTTTTAGAAAATGTTGAAAATACAAGATTCAAGTTTGTATCGCTGGTTTCTCTCCCATCCAACTGCTATAAGATCAAATAACATACCAAAGAATTTTAAAATTAAATTAAATTTTTAACTAAGACTTTTAAAGAGTTAAGATATTAGATAAGTCAAATTTGTGTTACTTATATAACCTAATGTTTCGTATAAGAAAACATAATTTTTCCCTTTTTTTTAGAAAAAAAAAAAAAAAATTATTAAAGTTTATTGTTTTTTGGGTTAGATATACGAGTTGCCATCTACAGGAGACACCATACTGTGGTGGTTATTACTTATTGGAATATGCCTTCTCGTTGCCGTTATCAGCTTGATTGTGTTCTGGAAATTCGAACAAGTTTTTACAAAGTTAAAGTAAATATATCATTAATTAAATAGGAAATTTTACAATATTCCAAAAAAAATCAAATCGAAAATTTCAAATTTTTAGAATAGAAGATCAACCCTTCGAAGATATGGATGGAGTTGAAATAAGACAGAAAAACAGGCACAGATTATCAGAATATCAAAATCTTCCCGATTTCATGACGGACCCTGACATTGTACTCAAGTATTCAAAAGGTTCTCAAAGAGACAAAGCACCGGCGCCAAAACCCCCACCAAAGCCACTAGCGTTGTCAAATATTTACAATACGGAAACATCACCATCTCAACAAAGTCCTCTGAGCCCTGTTACTCCAGCTGGAAACTGTAAGTATTAACAGAAAAAAAATTTTTACAATGACTCCATTATTTCATCGGGATTTTAGTTGAGTAATCGTTTCCTGAAGTTATATAAATTAATGCTTTGACCCTCGACGCATCCGTGAGGGGAAAGGGCAACTAATCAAACGATTAATTTTTTTTTTCTAGTCTCTGCCGGGTTATTTTTCAACTACAACAACACATCTTTTGTCGAAGACGACGAAGATGGGATAGAATTTAGTATTTAAAATAATTTTATGTAAGCCTAAAAATAATTATAAAAAATCAACTTACGAAGTTGTTCTTTTTTTTTTTTTTGGCGACTTCTTAAACCCGTGTTAAGAATTCTGAAAAGCAACAACTGCTGTTCCACTGATCATTCAAAATCACGTATTTCCCGATTTTTTCACAGGGAGGGGAAAATAAACCAAAATCACAACAAGGGAAGGTATCCCGTATTAATAATCACGATTGAGTGACTCGAAATGATTTCCAGGATTTAGAAAGGCGGGAAATTGCCTTAGAATGGGGTCAAAGTTATATAAAATTATTTTTATTTATTTCCAAATCATTTTTCCGAATGATACAAAGATTGATTGCTTTGTCTTTCATTTATACTTGAGCATAATGATAAACGACGCTAAGAAAAAAAAATTGAAAAAAAATTTACCTCATTTGCTTAAATTCTTGAATGGAATGATAAATATTCCAGATTCATGAAAAAATTTGATAAAAAACTGACAAGTGAAAAGGGAATATCACATTATTGTTAACCGTTAATTATTACTGATTTTGTTTCTTCATTCTGTAGCATCTTCTTTAGCTACAGCAAAAGGTTCTGACACTGTTTCTGCTCCACAATCTGCAATTACAACATCTTTTGCAGGCTTATCTCTTTGGTCAGTCTTAGTGCTTTCAATTTTCCTAATAACATCCTAAAAAAAAAAAAAAAAAAAAAAAAAGGTCAAATTTTTATTACTATTACATAAACAACGCATATCATTTAAAATTTTCAATATGAATCTTTTAATTGCTTTTGCAGAAGTAACAAATACTTACCATTCCCTTAATAACTTTGCCAAATACAACATGTCTTCCATCTAACCATGGTGTTATTTTAGTTGTAATAAAAAATTGGGAGCCGTTTGTATCTTTACCAGCATTTGCCATTGACAACCATCCAGCACCATAATGTTTTAGCTTGAAGTTTTCATCGGCGAATTTTTCACCATAGATGCTTTTACCTAGAACAGACATCAGATTTTTTTTAAAATAAAAAAGCAAAATTTTTCAACTGATATACCAACCTCCTGTTCCGTCTCCTTTGGTAAAATCACCTCCCTGAATCATGAAGTCTTTGATTACCCTATGGAATTTGCTTCCTTTATAACCCTCACCAACAGGTCTTTTGGCTAATTCAACAAAATTTTGAACTGTTTTAGGCACAGTCTTTCCAAATAATCCGATTTCAACTCGACCAGCAGGTTCATCTCCGATTTTGATATCAAACCACACCTAAAAAAAAAAAAAAAAAAATGTTAACATGAAGTGTATTTAATAGATGTTGCTACTTAAAATTCTACAAGTTACATTAGGGCATTGACCAGTTCGACCGGCAGATCATTCACCGCTTGATTTGCTCTCGTGTAAAAAAAAGTCATATACGGTCCATTTCCAAGCTTACCTTATCCGTTACTTTCGGCCCTTTTTTTTTATCATCAGAACTATAAACGGAAGCCACGAATATTAAAACACAAACTACTCCTAAAATAAGGCATTTATAGAATGCATAGTGATTTTTGATTTTAAAAATCTAGTTAAAAAAATCACTAAACTCATACGACAAACATTACTTTTAAAATACACACGTCCTAATGGGTTGAAAGAGTTGGAGTTGATGGAGTGTCGTGTCAATAGAAGCGTCACGCGTGGCGCTTTGTGAATGGTCGACAGCCGGCGAATGAAAAATGGCGGGACATTGGTGGATTACAAACTGGTAATTCTCTTGCACAGAAGTCATTTTCTTAATCTAGAAAATGTCTCCATTATTTGTTGCATTACTTTAAATGGTTCTTTTTGCCTATTATAAGACTGGTATGGTCTACTACTTTTCTGGAAAACTTGCTGTATTGGCCAGGTTTTTTTTTTTTTTTTTTTTTTGATGTTATGGCTGGCTGGCTCTCACTCTGAAACTCAATTGGCTAATGGAGTTAGCCAAAGGAATAATATATTTTCGAATTAAGAGTTTATTTTTATTCCTCTAGTAGAATTCTCAACACTGTCCAACAGTAGTCATGCTTCTTCTTATTTTGCTTAACAATTTTTGACTTAACAGCTGAAAAGGGTTTTAACAGTGAGCAACCATCTCAAAGAAATGACCTCAACGGTCGAAATATATATATATTTAAATTTGTTAACTACAATATATAAGATTAAATTGCAATTTAAATAAATCGAAAAAAAAGAATAATAATTAAGTAATAGTAATAATAATAACAATAATAACGGTAGTGCCATAGGACAAGGCCAAAAGAGGAACAGGGCAATCACTTAAATGCAAATGTCCCCCCTCTCCCGCGGCCGGGAATATTTTGGATGAGGAGATATTCATAATGAATAGTATATCCCCCAGTCCTAAAACAGGCTCGAGCCACAACATGTGGCTCTGGGATAATGTGATTGCTTAGTGGTACTGAGCCCACATGACTCCCAATAAAAAACACCCCGTAAAAGGGAGAAGAAAAATAAAATAATAATAATAAAAATGAGAATCCGAGAATTTTTTTTTATATTTAGTTAATCATCGCGCTTAAGTACAACGATATAATTATTTTTTATTCAAATAGATCTCGCACTCTCGAACACAGCATTTATTTATAAATTTTTTTTTTACTTTTTCATTACCTAGAGCGAATACAATGTATTTAACTGTAATCGATACATTTGCACCACTCACTAGGAACAGAATTAATTTACATTCACTCGCTATTTACACCAATCGGCTAAAAGTTTTTAATAAAAAACAATAACAGAAAAAAAAACTTGATATTACAATGAATGATTTTAGCTGTTTTTAAATCATTTTCTTGTTCGTTAAGTAACAAAATTCAGCAACATCATTCATTATTTTTATCTAACAAATAAAAGTGACTTTTATAATTATCGCTTAAAACTTGTGCTTAGCTTGAGGACAATAAACTTTTCATGATCCGTAAGCTAAACAAATATTTTAAACCATAAATGAAAATATCCTAAAAAAAAGAGCACCGGCCAAGACACTCGAAATCGATCATTCCTTTCTCTTCTTTTATCATACCATCGTAATTTTAAGGCACCATCTCTGCTTGGAATTAATCGAACACCGACCGCTAACGAGACGTGCCTGGCCTAAATTCTACACTTAATAAGCAGATTTTTAAGTGAGAAAAAAAAGAAAAGAATTTTTTTAAGTATTCTATTTTTAAAAAAAACATTCAAAATGTGACCTTTAAAATTAAAAATTACAGTGGTCATGATTTTTATACAAGTTATATTCATGAATAGCGTAGGAATTTATGGTGAAGGGTAGTAATTTTTTTTTTTTTTTTTTTTTTTTTGCGCGCGGGCGGGATTCTTCATTTGATTTTTTTAAACCTAATATGGCAGGATTTTTACGATAAGTATTCGAAGAACCTTGCATTTATACATAAAACTCGCGCTCTTAGTTCAAAGAGATCCACTTAAATATTTATAAGTATATAAAAAACATTTCAAAATAAAATCAAAATATTGCTAGTAGGTCATCCGAAAAATTGTTCACAATTTAAAAGGAAACAAAAATTCTTACCCTGTTCATGAATTTTAAATATTTTTTTTTTCTTTCAGCGTGCGCATACACTATTTGATCCAAATTTTACTTACAATAATGAAATATTTTTCGTTTTAAAGACATGAGTGTAACAAAACAAACAAATAAGAAAGCGATAGAAGGCGAATTTTGGAACCCTAAACACGATTACATTTTACAAATCTTGAATAGCTACACTAATGACTGATGAATCAGGGGCAATCAAAAAACAAATCAGTATTTGCCCGAAAAAAATAAATAAATTTTTTTAGTGATCTGGGTAACTTTTCGATTCAAAATTATTTTAACTAAAAAAAAAAAATATACATAAAGAAGAGAAAAAAATAGGTAAAAATGCTTCTGTAAATTTCAGAAACAGTCAATATTTTTAACGTATCACCAAACTCAAAATGGAAGGATGTGTAGACTAAACAATCGCTATTTTCCTATTTTTCTTGGTGTAATTCGGAACAAAAAAGTTATGTAAGTTGTTTTTTATTTTCGGTGCCTGACTTCGCTGTCTTTTCCATGATCCGGTGTGTTTTTCCTGAAAAGAAGAAGGCGAAATTTAAATTAATTTCAAATTACACGGTTGATCTTTTCTTGAAAACCAGAGGTGTAACAACTTTTTTGTGCCAGGGGAGGGCGAAAACTGACTATCAAAACCTGGTAATTTTTGCACCCCCCCCCCCCCCCCCCTCTCCATATCCATACAGTGACGACTTCAAATGTGTTAACCCATAATTATAAGTTTAATACAACTTTTTTTTTTCTAATGATACATTTATAGGATAGGTGCTGTGCAAGTAATTAATTAAGGAAAAAATTTAGCTTTTTAATTTTGTTTTCCCAAAAGCAAAATATACCTACAAAAACGTTTTTTCAGTTGAAAAAAAAAATCAAATTGCTAGTTCAAAATCGCTCATTTCAATTTTTTTTTTTTTGGTCTAAAAAAAGCTGGATATTTTGTCTCCCCCAACTTGGGGGAAGGGGAGAAATATATTCATGGGGGGGGGGCATAGTTGATCCAGGGGGGTATAATATCCCCCTTATCCCCCCCCCCTGTTGAAAACAATTGTAGTGTGCATAAAATTTTATGTAAGGTCTGTTATTCTACCAGATCTAGCGAGAAGGAGGAAGACAGGGAGAGCAGCCTCCTTATAAAAAGTCTGGCCTCATTAGTAAATATTATTTAACAATTCCCTTCCATTTTTCCAACAAAAATTAACTCCTAACCCATTTTTCCTAAAAATTTTGGTTCCTAAAATTTTTTCCTGACTATTTTTTTTCTTTTTTTCCTAATTTTTAATTTTCTTAAAACTATTCGATTCCTGAATATTTTTCCTAATTTTTTTAATTCCTAAGATTTTTGTAATAATTTACAAATTCCTAATCCATTTTTCCTAAAAAATTTTGGTTCCTAAAATTTTTTCCTAACTATTTTCTTTTTTTTACTAACTTTTAATTCTTAAAAAATTATTTGATTCCTAAAATAGAATTTCCTAAAATAAATATTTTTCCTATTTTTTTTAAATCCTAAGATTTTTGTAATAATCTACTGCGGCTATGAAAATCTGCGAATCTCTGTTTTTCAATTTATTTTTGTTTTTTAAATTCGTTAAGTCGTTTACTTATTACCGTATGTCATTCTCAAAATTCTGGTAAATATTTAAAAAAAAAATATATTTAAATTCTCGCTTATTAGGAAAATATTCATTTTAGGAAATTGTATTTTAGGAATCAAAAAATTTTAGGAAAATGAAAAATTAGGAGAAAAAATGGTTAGGAAAAGAATTTTAAGAACAACATATTTTTAGGAAAAATGGATTAGGAATTTATTTTTTTAGGAAAAACGGGTAGGAAACGTTTTTACACCAATTTATTTTTATAAATTATAAAAATTTATAAAATTTTAAATAATTTTAAATAATTTATAAATTATTATTTATATAAATATTGTGATATTTTTTAAGACGCAGGGGTCATGTAGAGCCCCTTTAAAGACTTTGCACACTTCTAATCTCCTGGGAAAAATACAGGCCTGAATTCCGGACTCTGAATTCATTGGATTTTTCATGTACTACGAAAAAAATAATAGAAAGGGTTTTGAGCCACGTGTAAATACAAGACTTAGAAATTTTTCTTTAAACCTCAAATTTCTTAAAAATGAAATTTACAACTTTGAATTCAACAAAATGATTACTTCAGCATAGATTTAAAAAATTTCAGAATCCCCCAGGCATATCATCTCGTTAAACATGATCAATCACGTCCTTGATTATTAATAATTTTGTAGTTGTTTAAACAACGATATGATATCGATAAGTGGGTATAGAGTACTCACTGTTCAGGGCTGCCATCTGTATCGCTTTCATCCAACTCCGTCTTGTTCCTCTTCTTCTCGTATATCAGGATAATGGTGCAGAGGACGATAACCTCCGCGCAGATCCCGAGGAAAGGCCATAGAGCTGCTAACTTGTCCTTAACTCGAACAAACGTCGAAATCTCCGTCGCGTTTTGATTTATAAGATTATTCAAGGCTCCACATGTATATGTATTCCTATCATCCATTGTGGCTTCGTCGATTTGCAATGTCGCTTTCGGGATCCCCTTGTCTTTGCTTTCCAACAGTTTAACTCGCCCCTCGCTCTCCTCGTACGTTTTATTCCCTATCCTCCAATAAATGTTAGGCACTGGTACACCCATAACTATACAGTGGAGGGTTAATTTTTCACCCTCGACTACGCTAGAATGAGGCGGTAATTTTACATACGGCTTATCTGTAAAAAAAAAATCGAAAACCAGTTACATCACTTATAAAAGAGATAATTAACGATCGTATGATATGTAAACATGATGAGTCAAAAATTAGACTAATAAACGGCTGTAAATGGGTCGCGGTTTTAACAGAAAAAGAAGATTCATACAAAAAAAAAAGAATATAATGATGACCTTTTGTTATCGATTGTTCTGTGGTTCAATGTGCTTTTCATTCAGGTAAACACGACAGCTGAATCATAGCCTTTTATTCTTGGTATAAACAAGACGTACAATTGATTCCCTACCATTTTTCCTAAAAAAAAAAAATAAATAAATTCCTAGTCCATTTTTCCTAAAAAAAAAAAAAAAAAAAAAAAAAAATAAATTCCCAATCCATTTTTCCTAAAAATTTTGGTTCCTAAAATTTTTTTCCTAACTATTTTATTTTCTAATTTTTAATTTCCCTAAAATTACTTGATTCCTAGAATAAAATTTCCAAAAATGAATATTTTTTCCAACTTTTTGAATCCCTAAAATTTTTGTAATCATTTACTAGACCCAGGCAAAGTTCCGAATTTCGGTTTTTTTTAATTCGTCGGTAACGAAGAAGTTTCTTATTTATTGTCATTCTAAAAATTCTGGTAAATATTTAAAAAAAAATATATATATATATTAAAATTCTTGTTTAGGCTCAAAATTTTAGCAAATACACTAATCAAATCAAAATGTTTTTCATATTTATATTTTTATAATTTTTTTAAAAAATTCTTTTGTATTTATACTTTTATACTTACCGTACCTATATTTTTATAGATGTATTTTTATAGCTTGGTTTATTAAAAAAACAAGAATTAAAAGAAAAACCGAAAATCGCAGCTTTGCCTAGTAAATCATTACAAAAATTTTAAAAGATTTAAAAAATTAGGAAAAAAAATCATACTGGGATATGGGGGCATATCCCTACGTAGAACTACGTCTTTGGGGTACTGTCCTAATATTGCTAAAATTTAAACATTCAAAATTTAAAATTTTAAAGGAATTTTTTTTTGCTCGTTTTTGGTCAAAAAATTCCAATTTTTTGATAAAAATATCGGTGTCACGTCGGTGTGTTCGAGTCCACCATTCGCCAACTCGATTTAACTTTTAAACTGATTTTCCTTGGGTTTTTTTTCTATCCTTGATAGGAAATCAAGCTTTTCTCTTATCCTTGATATTTAATCAAGTTCATTCCTGGATCAATATGTCCGATATTCGATTGTTTAATTAAATAATGCGATCCGAAAATTTTCCTTCTAAAAATATAAATATTTACTAGTTTTTATGCTCCATTATTTCTTGGGAAAATGTGTTGTTACAATACTGACGTCAACGCAGTCTTCAGTATTTTAGTGAACGACGAGAATCCGATAAAATTGGTATCTCGTTACGATTTTGAAAGATGATTAAGGTTGACGTCAAAGCTGGTACACTTCAAATCTGAGGTATGAAATTAAAATAATGGCCAGAATTTTTTTTTTTTCAAAAAGCAGCGACATTTTTGGATTCTACGAATTCAAAAACATACTTTGGCATGGCAAACTTTCCTAATAAGTTAGTTTTACAAGAAAAATAATCAAAAATAATAAAAAGTACTATCAAAACTGCAAAATTTTGCTGGAGTTCATAAGGAAAAGCTCATATGAGCTACTGGCTATAGGAATTTATTTAGCGAAAAATAAATACGAGAACCTGATGGGGTAGGGTTAAGGTGACGCAGGAGTGATTTATTTTTTTGAACATCCTATACTTCGAAATATGCTAATATTATCCTTTTGGTGCTAGATATCAAAATTCCGCTTCCGAGCAACAATTCTTATCAATCTCAGGCACCTTCATGAAAAATTCCATACCTGACCGTGCCGTATTTTTTTGAGAAACCTTAATCTGCTATAAATTCCCGGGAATTTATCCTGGATCAAGGTTTCAAAAGAAAGTATGTATGATCATGCATGGAATTTTTCATGAAGGTGCCAAAGATTGATAAGAATTGTTGCTCGGAAGCGGAATTTTGATATCTTGACTCCAAAACGTTACTATTAGCGTTTTTCGAAGTATAGGGTGTTCAAAAAAAATGAATCACTCCTGCGTCACCTTAAATACCATTTCAACTTAAAAGTTCTCAAATATTTGCTGCATATAGTTTTTCAAAGATTAATCAGTAAATATAGAGTTTTGCTAAGTATACGAAAATCTTCATACGAAAAACAATGTGATCACGTCTGATTTACAATGCTATTCAGGCAAATGATTTCGTTTTCAAAGAAATTAATGTAAACGTGATATGAGTCAGAATGTGACGTCAAAATCTAAGGGCTAAAAACAATGCAATTGGTAATTTTAATTAAACAAAGGATTTAAGTTTTCGATCCCATTAAAATTTCTAAATATTTAACCCTTAATATGCTCCCATCTACATAATTTCTTAGAAGATCAAAATTATATTTACAAAATATAATGCCTTAAAAAATTTTCAAACGGTAGCTTTTCAATATTTCATTCTGGGGATTGAAAATATAAATTTAAAAAAAGTCATGTATTACATCAATTTAGCCCTAGTTCCTTCAACAAGTGGATGGGTTTTAATCCCATTTGAAAGCGCTCTACTTTAAAAATTTTAGGAAAACTTCTGTACGATTTGCGGCAAAATTTTTTTATCAAAGTTTGCCTAGCCTGTGAAACGAGGAAAATAATGCCGTTTTTCCTTTCCTTCTTAAAAACATCAGTGACATTCCCCATAAAAGCATAACAATAGAAAAATGGCGATCGTAAGCTTATATACGAAATGCACGTGAAATAACAAAGTCTTAAATTAAAACGTGAAGCATTTTTGCAAAAAATTTTCAAAAATTTTGACGACCACGTTTTTGCAAAACGTGTCTCCTTGAGAGTAAAATGTAATTACTTAAAAACCCTTTCATCTGATAAAAGCAAAAATGATAAGAAATGATTATTATCGCCAACGTATCATCATTTTTGTAAAAATAGTATTAAGTTTCAATCTGGAAAACATATATTTTCGAAAAATAAAACATGCAAAAAAAAAATGATTATGATTTTGAAAACTTACAAACAACATTGAAATCTTCTCGAAGATCGGTGGCATTACTTTTCTTATTAGCCACGACGCAGCTATAATTCCCAGCATCGGCTTCCGTGGGTTTCGTAATGATCAATTTGTTTTCTCCGCTTTTCACTTCGATCCTTGAGTCTTCCACGTTGATTGGTTTTTCGTCTTTTAGCCATTTAAGGACGACCCCATCTGAAGGGCCCCCATCCATCGTGAAATTACATTGAAGTATTAAAGTTCTGCTCGTTTTAAAATCGATAAATTTGAAATCCTTATAGTCGTGATTCCCGGATATTGAACCAGCTGAAAAAAAAAAATTATAATAATTAAATCAATCGAATAAAAAATTTAAAGCACTTTTGGATAAAAAAAAAATAGGAAATACCTCAAAGGGGGTTTTCTTCATTACGGGTTAGGGGCACAACCAACCAAAATTTGTGGGGGAAAACAAAAATTTGTTCGGGGAAAATCCCAGGAACCATCTCCTGCTGTAAAGATGACTTTTATGAAACAATTTTTGCTAAATACAATTTTTTTTTTTTCAGAAATGAATTGGATTAGTGGTTTAAATATGAAGCCGCACCAAAAAAAATGAACATATGGTAAATAACGAAACCAAACAAAAACTCGACAAAACAAAGGACATGACTGATAGTCATTTTATAACTTTAAAAAAAAAATTGAATGTAATAAAACAAAAAGAAAAAAAAAATCCTAAAAGCTCACACTTGCTGAGTTTTCTCGACCAACAATTAAATTAGAATTAGTCAGCTACTGCCCCAACGAAAACGCCAAGGACGAACTCTGAAGAGGACATCACTTTTTTTTTAGTCAGACAACGAAAAAAGTTCATTAGGGGTCTACTTCAAGATCCTTAAAACAGCTTAAAAACAACCCAAATGAACTTTGTGCAAGAAAAAAAAAAAAAAAAAAAAAATTCCTAGGGGAAATACAGAAAATTATTATAAGTGTTGTGTAGTAGTGTTTTTTTTTTTTTTTTTTTTTTTTAGATGAAAATTTAAAAATTAGTTCAAAAGCATGATGACAGAATATTTTTGGTCGAGAGAACTTCTACGCAACACTGGGTTCCTTACCACCCAATACAACGATGCTATGGTCCAATTCAACAAAGGGACTACATCTGTATTTCCCGGAATGGGAATCGCGAGCATGTTCGATTCTCAATTTAGAAATGACGTAATTTTTTGGTTCGGTTTTGTCTTCTTCAAGGGTGATCTTGACGTTCTCATTGGGGAATAGATTAACTGTGTTGTGTGACCATTTCACAGGATGGAATACTGACAGTCGACAAATGATTTCAAAAGGACTCCCTTCCACAACTACGTCTTCCCCTTCATACGCCACTGAGCTGGAAGCTGACCAAAGATAGAATTTTTTTCCTTAAAAACTTAATTTTTTAAAAGCAGATTTCTGCATATCCAAAACATATTTTGGAATTTACTGAAAAATTATGTAGGATACAGACTACAGTTTCCAACCTTCTGAAACAATAAATCTATCGGAATCGTTGGCTCTTTCAAGATAAAATGTAATTGATGCATTTAAATTTACAATAAATGGAATATAAAAATATGAAATACTTCCTGACAAATGTTCCTCATCAAATTAATCTAAACTTTTTTTACTTAACTAAATATACAGATTTTGCTGATAAAAGTATAAAAGCAACAGAAAAAGTCAAATCAGTTTCAATTTTAAACTTTTAAATCTCACTTCCTTAAAATTTATGGAACTAGATGTTTTAACATGTTTCGGGAAAACATTTATTTTCCTATTTGATCTTCTTTTTTTTCCTTATATCCAAAACCCAGAAAAATAAACTTCTGTCAAATTAAATGACCACATTCATTTTATTTAAAAGTAAATAAATGTCCACCTCCAAGTTACTTATTATGCTTTTTTTTTTCCTATTTTGTAATGAAAATAATATATTAAATCCCTGAATTAACAAATTTTTTAAGTTGCTGACATCCTGTATTTACAAATAAAAATACATCTAACTGTTGTTCCAAGAAAACAAAAACAATTAAAATGATGGTATTGCCTGTCATGTTATGAAAATGCTGGCTAACATATGATCCTCGATCCAGTTCTAACTAGAGAATCACTTTAATTAATAACAGCTAGATAAAAATAGAATTTTATATTCTAATTTATTGATTTTAAGAAAAATTAACTCTTGATATCTTTACTTCATAATCTGACTTTAAAAAAACGTTTAATTTGTTCATTTAATAGAATTAACTTATATCAAAAAATAAGGTATAGGTCGCCGTTTCTGTATCAAGGTCTTTTAAAAAATTATCAAAGATTAAAAGTAATAATGTGAATCCAAGGTAGAAAAAAAATGAAAAAAACATACCTGCATCAGCTGAATATATAACAAATGACACCAAAAAAACTAACACATATTTCCTACACGAATATAACTTCTCCATATTTGTTAAAAAAATGTCTATTTTTTTTTGTAGATGAGTAAATTTTCACATTAATTTGTAAAATGATTAACGATAATACACGAAATGGCGAAACCAGGGCTCGGCAAATGTGTTTTGCGCTGGTGCAGAAAAGCAGACGATTATTTGAATATTTTGTCGCAAGGTCACGGTGAATGATGTCGTACACATGACGTCACAGCCGGGAAGCGAATGAAACGAATTTTTTTTTATCGTACGTATAAGGGTAAATTTGGTTAATCGAACGTTTTTGGCGGCTTAAATAAATAAAAATCAGATTTCGAAGACTTTGACTGACAAAGGTTTTGGTTTAAAAATAAAATTAACGGATCATCTCTTGGGTACATGGTTATGCATAACCTTTGTTTGACAGGGGTTGTGGAGTTTTGCTGCCACGACAAACAAAAAGCGAAGGTTTGAATGGTTTGAAGTAATGTCAACTGTTGATTTTTTTCTCTAATCATTTACTTATGTATTAATTAATGCATGTTGTAAACTTTGTGGACTCTTAGGGTCGTAGCTTATACAACAACAACCGAAGGATGAAATAGTTGTTTAAGGGAGTCGTAAGAATAAAATCATTCACTTGTCAATGCGTTTGTTTTCGTTATGGGGTCTACACGTGAGATTTTAACAATTCAGTCTGGGAATTATTCAAATTTTATCGGAGCTCATTGGTGGAATATACAGGTAATCTATAACTGAAGAATGGCAGCGTGCAACAAAAGAATTTTTGGCTTGTTAAATACATTTTTTAAACATTTTTTTAATGAAGATTTAGTACCATGATTGTCCAACAAATTGGGTTAAGTTATTTGTTATAAATTGTTAATTAATCATGCTTTTTTTTTCTCTAGGAATCCTATTTTCAGTGCAATGCAGAAACACCATCTGAAATATGCCATGATGTATTATTTAGGGAAGGAAAATCGTTAAAGGTAACATGATCCAACCTTGATTATTGGAATAGAAAAAAAAAAAAAAAAAAAAAAAGACAACAGTATTCCGTGGTTCTGTTATTTAAGTAAATTTAATGCAAGGAATAAGCAATTTTGGAAAACTTGTGTATGAGTTAGTCATTTGATGTTTGAAAATTATTTTTAATAATTATTGATATTATTAAGATGAGTAAGGTTCTTATATTTTTAAGATAAGACAATCTATTTTTCATCTTTATTTTTAAAATTTAAAAAAAATATAAGATTATATTTTCTAGGAAATTAAAAGAGTACCTTTTGTTGAGGTTTGAAGAATCACATAAAAATTTTGTTCTAGAGAACATCATTTCGATCAAAAGTTCTGACATCGCCCTTGTTAAAACTCTACAGGAAGAAAAATCATATTACATTTAATTTTCTTGTAAATTGATAGCCCAATTTGGGTCTAGTGAAACTGGTCTACTGTGAAACCGGTCTACTGTTTTTTAGACCAGTTTCCGTAGACCAGTTTCACAGTAGACCACTTTCACAAATTTTTAATGCTAAATGGTGAAACTGGTCTAAAACTAATTTTTAAATTGAAGATGGAAAAAGAAATCTAAACGAGGGAAAAACATTTCAAGGCAGCCCTGTACCCAGAAAATGTTTTTTTTCTATATTAGACTTACGTAGACTTAGAAAAGTGCCCGCCCTGGCCATTGTCTTTGTGCCTCCTTAGTCTCTTAAGCTAAATATAAAAGCACATTTCTGGCTACAGGGCTGTTTCAAGGACGAATACGTAAGAATGTTACCTTAATTGGTGTAACAGTTAATAAGTTGAACAAAAATCCATTTAAATTAAAAGTGAAAAGTAAAAAGTAAAAAGAAGTACTTTATTTGGTACGAATGTATTTTGCTAGTGCTGGCTAGCGTGAAAGGAATTATAAAATTGAAAATTAAAACCAGTGAGTGCTCCTTGTGTTCAAACTTGCATTTCTTTACAAAGTAGCAAAATACATTCATATGAAATAAAATACTCCTTTTACTTTTAATTTAAATGGATTTTTGTTCAACTTATTAACTGTAACACCAATTAAAGTAACGTTCTTACAACGTCCTTGAAACAGCCCTGTAACCAGAAATGTGCTTTTATATTTTGCTTATGAGACTAGGGGGGGGCACAAAGACAATGGCCAGGGCGGACACTTTTCTAAGTCTACGTAAGTTTAATATAGAAAAAACATTTTCTGGGTACAGGGCTGCTTTGAAATGTTTTTCCTTCGTTTAGATTTTTTTCCATCTTCAATTTAAAAATTTGTTTTAGACCAGTTTCACCATTTAGCATTAAAAACTTGTGAAAGTGGTCTACTGTGAAACTGGTCTACGGAAACTGGTCTAAAAAACAGTTTTTTTTTTTTGTTTGCACTTATTATTATTATTATTATTATTTGTTTTTAATTTGGAAATGATTCAAAATACGATATTAAGACAGAAATTTATGTATGCCACACTACTTAGTGTTTTAAGTGAATATTGTTTCAAACTTTTGTAACTAGAATTCCAAAGAGGAATTGACTTCTAACTTTACAATAATTCTTTCAGGGGCAGGTAACATTTACGCCAAGACTGATTTTTCTGGACAGAAAAGACAATGCGTTCAATTTGCCAATATTAGACGAGCCTATCGTTAAAACCCCACCTACCACATGGGACACATCCAAACTAGTAACGGAATATCAACCGGTACCAGAAAAGCACAAATTCATTCAAGATCTTGAACAAATGGAACAAGGTAACTTTGTCGATTTATCTAACAAGGATTACAAGTTCGACGAAACAGTGCGAACGTGGTGTGATTACGTAAAAACTCGCTTTCATCAGAAGTCTCCGTGCCTTATAGAGAGTAATTTGAAAAGTAACGTTTTCACCTTCGGTGGAGAATTGTTCCGAAGCGTCGAAGAGACATTAACCGACAACATAAGGAGTTACATGGAAGAATGCGATAATTTACAAGGTTTTCATATTTTGTCGGATGCTGTCGATGGTTTTGGAGGTGTAGCCGATTACATTTTGCTGCATTTACAAGATGAATATCCTTCGAAAACGATTTTGACTTTCCCAGTTGTGCCTAGTTATTATCCGGATCCAACTCCATTGCAAGATGTAAACCGCATGATTAATATTTTGTTGACCTATCAGAAATTAGCGGAGAATTCGTCTTTGGTGGTACCCATAAGTACGAATAAAACCGCTTGGAGGAATTTAGGACCTCCAACCGATTTCCCGAATCTCATTTACGATCAAAAGGTATCCTATCAAACGTCGGCCATATTAGCTTCGTTTTTAGATACCATTTCCCTGAAATATCGTCTGAGGGACGACAAAACGTCTTTGCACGATGTAGTGGCCGGATTGTCCTTTTCAGATCGAAAAATTTCCGCTGGAAGTTTGAGCCTTCCCTTCCCTATGACCCCAGATTCTTATTTATTAGATACGTTAGAAAATTTAGAAGAATCAAAGCCATTATGGAGTCAGCTAACTCCTGGCTGTGATATAGGTAGCAATAAAATATATTTTCAAAGGATTTTAATAAGAGGGATACCAAATGAAAGACTTCGTAATCCGGAGGTAGTTCGCTCGTCGAATCAAGCGTATTCTTGCTCCACTCCTGAAGAACTCCTACGTTTGTATTTATCCTTCAGGATGAATACAGTTTCCGAAGTCAGTTCAGCTTGTTTGCCATTGAAAACAGCTACTCCTTTCCCTAAAATATTTTCTCCTCATGTGTCTTGTATAGGATCAGTGGATGAAAAAGCCACCAGGGCGGGCAATTTTGATGTGACCTCCGCTCCAGTCATTGCAGGAATTCATAATTGTAAGGACGTGGGGAGGATGCTGGATTCTCTGCTCAATAGTGTTAAAGCTATTAACATTAAAAAATTTCATCAGTTTATACCTGATGCGGATTTTGATGAGTACAATGAATGCTTGGAAAAAGTGTTTTCAATGTGCTACGGTTACGAAAGTGATATGGAATTTAGCTAGGAACATAAGCCAAATTTAATTAAGAAAAGAATTTGTTATTTTGTATTAAAAAAATTAATCAAGAATTAACGGTTCATTAATAAATTAAAAAAATTTAAATAGTTTATTAATTGATCATTATAATTTAAAGTTGAAAATTAAAAAGATAAGCTTATTTAATGAGCAAAAATATCTTATTATTTTGTTTGCAAATTTAGTGAATAAAAAAAAAAAAACATTTACCTAAATTAGTTATTTATTAGTTACCGGTTAGTTTTTTTGTTCCGTAATGCTTTTTTGTGTTACTTCAATACAGCTAGTTATAATTTTTAATTTTTTTAATTTTTCAGGACAAAGAAATTTAGTTTTTTTACGTAATTTGGGTAGTAGAGTATGTGTTCGGGCTACAACACATGTGATAGACTCCAGATGGGAGATTCTGTTACAGAAATTTATGTTGCTCCTTTTTCAAATTTTTTGGACGATAGCGGAAAAAAAAATTAATCTTAGCCTCCATTTAATTTAATTTTTTTTTTTTTCTAATTTGCTTTTTTCGAAGTAGAAACATTTAATTTTCATTAGCCATGTTACGAAAATACGATTTCCGGGAGTTTTATGAAAAAGAAGTTTTTCAAAACGTTCAGTATTGTTGAGTGGACACAGGCAGAAGTTAAATGAACGTTTTAGCTAATAACTGTTAATTAAAAACTGTTATATTGACTGAGGCCACAATTATCTTTTTTTGAGATTTATAATTGAAAGCACTACAAAGCACAAGTTATTTTCTTTATCCGTCCTCGTTCATCTTTTTTGGAAAAATTTTCCGCTTTCCTGCTCGCCCTCTTTTCTTAAGCGAGGCCCCCAGTAGAATCCTGCGGGACTTTGAGATAATTGTAATGTTCTTTTTCCCGTGAGGGAGAGTTTGAGCAAGTCTGAATGGAGCCATGGAAAATTAAATCGGACCATAATAAGCCTGGCCAATCTGAAATCGGAATAAGTATGTGCAATATTATTTGTCAATTCAGTAGCAAATACGATTGCAGATACTTCTTTTTGTCGGATACATTATAGTTTTTGGTTTGAAAGAAATATTAAGCTGATGAAAACTTTCTGTTAGCTAAATACGGTCGATTTTAACTAATCATACTTAAAACTGATGTTCAATCAAAAATAATGTGCGAATAGTTATTTTAAATGTCTAATTCTATTTGTTTATTTATTTTTCCAGGTTTAGTTTAAGAAAAATTGAAAAGTTTGCAGTGTGACGGCGAAAATCGCACCAAAAGAAAGAAGGAATTTGGATCATAAAGAGAAAGGTAAGTTCAATAGTTTTTCTTCATCAGTTTTACTTGTTCTTCACTTTACTTTATTTACTTATTTATTTATTAGTTTATGAGACAATGTTCATTTCGTAAGAGAATCAGCTGTCTTAAATGATTTTTAAATTCGCGACCTCAGTAGTATACCTTTCTATCCGAAATTCAGTCAACTTTACAGGAGAGCGTTTTCAAAGTTTACAATGCTATACCTCTTTAATGGTATCAGTTTTTGCTATTTTTTTAAAATAATAATATAGGCACATTATTTAAGATTCTCCCTGAGAAATAAAAAATGATAATTATTTAAAGAATTAATAAAAAAGTCACTAAATAGAGCGGTTTAAGTCGTGCGAAGTAGCAACAGTTGAATAATTGTCCGACTAAGTTCTACATTCGATTTTTTTTTTTTTTTTCTTTTTTCGTTATTTATTAAAAACGATTCCAGCTATGATCAGTAATCTTACTTTTATTTTGCCGTATCAGAAATTGAACTGGAATCGATTTTCGATGAGCTTTAAAAAAATGCGACTATACCAATGTCACTAAAGAGAGAGGTTGGCAGCACGTAGTCACTAAAACCGTAGAGATAACACTTTGTCCGACCAACTTTTTTTCTAAAAAAAACGCCAGATAACACTGTTCCTTCTGATATTTTCGGATCTAGCACGAATTTTCAAATTTTGAAAACAGAATGTGAAACATAATGTTTTAAATAATCAATCTTTTAAAAAAACGAAAAATCTAAAAAATTTCGGATAGAAAGGTATACTACTGAGGTCGCGAATTCTTATTCTTTTATTAAGTTTTCAATGAAACGGTAAACAAACTTTCAACTCACTCCAGAATAGATGTTCCATAAGGGGAAAGCCCTTGTCGTTGTATTGTACGTTTATTTTTGTCCCGGTTGCAACTTCTAAAGTAAAAACAAATGTTTTTATTTCTTTGAATAGGTTACTTTTCTTTTTTGAAGTTCTTCAGTGGATCAAAAAATTGTTAAAAATGAAAAGTGTGGAAGAAGCCATAAGAACTAGTGCTTAGTCGCCCTTAAAATTGAATAAACATTTTTTTGACTGATTTTGACCCCCTTCCCCAGAGCCGAATTTTGCAATAGGCAAAATAGGCAACTGCCTAGGGCCGCACGTTTTTAGGGGGCCGCGCGTCGTTGAGAACCCGCGGATATGAGAGGGCAAGGTTGTTTTTTCACTTCTTAACTACAGTTTCTAAAAACTTTGTTGCAAAAATGATTTTTTTTTTAGCTTTAAAAGACCGTACCGGGCCGTACTTTTTGTTAAATATAAATAAATAAAGGTACAAAGATATAAAGGCTGAAGGATTCATGCAAGACCGAACCTGAAGTAAGAATTCATGCCAAACATTTCCTAAACTCATTCCACCACATAAAGCTTTTCATCATTTTGTAATGTCCGCGAGCCCCAAACCGTAATTTTTAGCCTTTTCCCATGCCTTTTCCCTGCAAAATTAAAAAGGCTGCTAGATTAACTGCTAGATCTTTTTGATTGAAATGCTGTTCTGTTGTGGCTAGTTTTGGTCCGCCCGAGGAATAAATCCTCATACTCTCTGATTTCGGAGAGCGTTCCCCTATCCGCCACCTGGGGAGGCGCCCGATGGGGGACTAGCCAAAAACCCCACACGGGTTGGGGGGAAAACTCGGAGACCGCGCCCGACCGAGTTGTCCCCCCAAGCCAGCTTCCAAGGATCACATCCTCCTAACGCCACAAGTCACCAACCCCGTACGGATCGACATAAAAATGACGTCCTTTTCACATCGATCTGCACGACATTGGATCCGCATGACATAAGGAGGACTTTACTCCTCTAGCTGACAACTTAAAACTAATACAGTACCTATAACTAATACAATAACTAAAACTAATACAATAACTAAAACTAATACAGTAACTAAAGCTAATAAAATTAATACAACTAAGCTTAAACTAAATATGATTTAAGATTGTACGAATGTACAATGTACGGCATTGGACGTTCATACAATTTACAATACCAAACATTAGAGACAAGATTGTCGAGATACTATTCGACAACCTTTACGCGAAAAATGAATTCGATTTTTTTTTTTAATGTCGTTTAACCGCTGTTTTAAAAAAATGGTAATCGACAGCTTTTTCAAACTATAATAGGCTGCCTTTTAAAGTCCCGTTTTGTTTTGTTTTATTTAATTTTAATTTTTTTTTTTTTAAATTAAAAAAATGTAGGAGAGGAATAGAAATAAAAAGAAAAATAATAATAAAAGAGTAATAGAAAAAATTGGAAATAAGAAAAAGAAGAAAAGGTAAAAACCTCATAACCCAAATCCATGCCAAACCATACTTATACCATACCTATACCATAGCCATGCCCAAACCCATTGCCCAAACTCAAACCTCGTTGTTGAAGCTTTTGGACTGCGTTGCGGCTGTGACGATTCCTCTGGTTGCGATGATTCCTCTGGCTGCTACTGTGAAAACTGAAACACAAAAAATAAAAAAAAAAAAGACGATTAAAAAAGGGGGGTGGGGTTGGAGACCCTCACAATGGAGTTTATCTCCCGCGGTATGATTGAAATAAAAAAATTAATTATTTTAAATTGTATTGTTATTATTATTACTATAGTTGTTTTTAAATTAATACTTTGAGATTATAAAAATAATGCAAAATTTGCAAAAAAATTTCGGATTTCCTGGCGTAAAAGGTTAAGACCTTCCGCATTGGACCGGCCGTCTAGGGAACCATGCCATCAGAGCTAGCCGGAGACCTATCGGCTTTAACTGTACATATATGCACAGTTAAGGCTTGCGGTGCGCCAATAACCTCGGACACCCAGTCACCCAAAAGAAAACCCTGGAGACTCTCACTATGGAGCTTATCTCCCGCGCCATGCATGTTCGAATCGAATAGAATATACAGCCTAATAAAACTCTGCAGCTCCAAGAGAGGAGCTGACTCCTAACGTAAAGATTTGCGGGGGAACTTAACACTAAACCCTTAACACTAATACCACAAGGCCAGTCGCTGGGTCGACACCTAGGCCTTCTACGATGGGAGACCAAACCTCCTGGTTTGCCTGCAAGCCGGACCGATAATAGTAAATTAAAAAAAAAAAAAAAAATTATATACCGTATTTAAAATTTAATAACTAAATTATTTTTAAAAAAATAAAATAAAAACCGAACACTATTTTATTTAAATTAAATAAAGCCCGAGCTAAAAAAATAATTTATTAAAATTAAAGAGAAAAAAAAAAAAAAAAATTCACTCACGGACGCGGGCGAAAAAGACCGATCCGACCCTTTCGGAAGATGAAGTCGGAATGAAGGTACTGCTCTGTGATGTGAACTCTCAAACCTCGTTGATGAAGCTTTTGGACTGCTTTGCGGCTGCGACGATTCCTCCGGCTGCGATGATTCCTTTGGCTGCTACTGTGAAAACTAAAACAAACAAACAAAAAAAAAAAAAAGACGATTAAAAAAGGGGGGGGGAGTTGGAGACCCTCACAATGGAGTTTATCTCCCGCGATATGATTGAAATAAAAAAATTAATTATTTTAAATTGTATTGTTATTATTATTACTATAGTTGTTTTTAAATTAATGCTTTGAGATTATAAAAATAATGCAAAATTGCAAAAAAATTTCGGATTTCCTGGCGTAAAAGGTTAAGACCTTCCGCATTGGACCGGCCGTCTAGGGAACCATGCCATCAGAGCTAGCCGGAGACCTATCGGCTTTAACTGTACATATATGCACAGTTAAGGCTTGCGGTGCGCCAATAACCTCGGACACCCAGTCATCCAAAAGAAAACCCTGGAGACTCTCACTATGGAGCTTATCTCCCGCGCCATGCATGTTCGAATCGAATAGAATATACAGCCTAATAAAACTCTGCAGCTCCAAGAGAGGAGTTGACTCCTAACGTAAAGATTTGCGGGGGAACTTAACACTAAACCCTTAACACTAATACCACAAGGCTAGTCGCTGGGTCGATACCTAGGCCTTCTACGATGGGAGACCAAACCTCCTGGTTTGCCTGCAAGCCGGACCGATAATAGTAAATTAAAAAAAAAAAAAAAAAATTATATACCGTATTTAAAATTTAATAACTAAATTATTTTTAAAAAAATAAAATAAAAACCGAACACTATTTTATTTAAATTAAATAAAGCCTGAGCTAAAAAAATTAAAATTAAAAAAAAAAATGCACTCACGGACACCGTTGAAAAAAACCGATCCGACCCCTTCGGACGTTAAGGCCGGAATGAGAAACTCCCGAAAAACACTTGGCGTCGATTGGTCTGCGCATGCGTTTTGATGACGTGAACAGATTTCCAAAATGGCGATTAAAACATTTTTAGTGTATTTTTATGTGAATTTAACATTTAACTGTATTTTTCCTGTTCTTTTTTGAATTTTTTCAATTTAAAAAAATGTAAATTCAATTTTTGGTGAAAAATTGACTCTAATTTCGAAAATCGTACAGCTTTTTCCTACAGAATAAGCTTAATACAGAAGAGAAGAGTTTTGGAGAGCTGTGGAGTTACGTGGGTTTTGTTGTCATTGGCTGTAAAGAATAATGGAATTATTCTTCATTTAAATTGTGAGAAAGTTTTTTCAATCCGATAGTCACTGTCGAATGAAATGGTGCCAGAGCCGAACTTTTCAATAAGCAAAATAGGCAACTGCGTAGGGCCGCGCGTGGTTGAGGACCCGCGGATATGAGAAGGCAAGGCTGTTTTTTCATTTCTTAACTACGGTTTCTAAAAACTTTGTTGCAAAAATGAAGTTTTTTTTTTTTTCATACAAAGACTGTAGGTACCTGCTATAAATCCAAATCGCCTGCATTGTTATTCAGAACTGTGCAGACGTGCCGTTCAAATGAAAAAAAAAAACACTAACAAATTCTATCCCTTTTCCCATTCTTTAAAATTATGAATAAAAAAAGGCTATTAAGATGTGGTGGCATTAACCTTATTACCCAGGCTAACTTCTGTATGCATACCTGCCATTGAAAAAGTACATCAGCACAAGCGGTGATGTTTTAGTAATTATTCGAATTTACTTTAAACCAAAGGGAAAAAAGTCCAATCGTACAAAATTAAAACAAAATTTTTGTGGAAAAATTCCTAAAAGATAAATATCTTATTTTGTGTATTAAGCGAGGGAGGTTTGGGGGGCCGCATCGAGACGGTTGCCTATGGCCTCATTTGTGTTAAATTCGGCTCTGCCCTTCCCCCGTTAGCAAAGAAAAATAGACTTCCTGTTTTTGAGATGCAACATTCGCATACAATTTTCGTAGACTTTTACCCCCTTTTCACGCCTTTATGGATGACGCTTTTTTAAGTAAATAATGTGTATTGTATGACTGTTCTATTGTAACTCGGTTCCATTTTATCTCATTTCAAAATTTCCTTAATAACCGCCTTAGGTCTGTTCGGGGTCAGTTCGACTTGGTACGAGTCAAGAATTACCCGCATGACGTCACCTTTTTCGAATATTCCGTAATATAACTTCAGATACGATCGAAAAGCTCCAAACACCTCCTGGAAACTCGTTCCGTCTAACAAAACCGTATTCCGAGCCGAAATTTTTCAAAGGTGATCGGACCCAAATTTCGGAGAAATCTAACCATGGCCTTAGGGAAGGGACAGCGATCGAATTGACGTCAGTCGATGAGGTTCGATTCTCACCCTGATGATGTTTGTTCTTAATAGGCTGGATAATATTTGGAGTTGGATAATATTTGCTCTTGTCTATTTATTTCTAACTCATTCCTAATGAACTCAGACAGTTCTCGTCTGCTTAAATAAAGTGCGGAAATAGAAAGGTATTACTAGCAAGTTACAACTTAAAACAAGTCTTTTCTTTCTTAGAATTTTATAAAAAACATTTTTATTTATTCATTCTCCATCTCCATTTAGCTAACAATTTTCGCTTGATGGAAACTCACTCTAACCCTTTTTCTATATCAAAATATGCTTACAAAACTAAGAACAATCTCTTCGAATCCTTTACTCTCAGAAAAAAGGGTTACAAAAAAATAAATCGAAAAAAAGTTTTGAATTAAACTCCCATAAATTAAGTTGACACTTCGGCAAAAAAATTCAAAAAAAAAATTAACATCTTTTTTTTTTCTAATTAAGTTATACTTTTTATATAAATTCCTGCCAGGCATTAATATGGTAACAAGTTCCCTTTTCAAAACAAAGAAAAAAAAATTGATCTTTTTCTAAATTTTTTTTATCTGACATTTTTTCCGGCTCCTTTCCTCGGGACAAGTCGAACTTTTATTCCAGATTTCGGCCTTAGTACAAATTCATTAATTAAAGTCAGATCCTCCACTCGTTCGACGGATTCAACTCTGAACTTTCGGAAAATGCTTGATAGTATGACTTTTTCTTCCAGAAGAGCAAACTTTTGACCTGGAAAAAAAAAAGAAGAAAAAGTTAAGCTTGTTGCTTTTACATGCTTTTGTAGGTTCGTCTAATTTATTTTTGCTTTACATGTTGCAAAATTTTTCCACGCGGTTTAAATTATAATTATATTTATTTTTAAATAACCCTGAAGAAGTCCTTGTTTAGGACCTCAGAGTGTCCAGGTAATTTCAGGGTGTCTACTAGGAAATGAGATTCGAAAATCCGGTCATTTTTAGGTTTTTAAGGTCCCATTTTTTAAAAAATTTAGGTCCAAAAAACGTTCAAATTAGACAAGAAAAATCTCTTCAGCAGAGCTGAAACTGACTCCGCCTGGTCCTTCCATCACTCAGAAGATCCAGGAAGAAAAAGGAGATCACTTTTCAAAATTTAATAATGAAACTCCTTTAGATTTTGAGCTAAAATTAGTTTCTTTTTCGTTTTTTCAGGTTTCAAAAGACTCAACCGTCATAATTAATTAACTCCGATCAAGGCCGAAGGCCGAGCGAGGGAAATCTTGTAAAATATGCAATTGAGTATGAAAAAAGCCTCTTTACCCTTTTCAATTACAACAGAAAATTTTTCAACGGTCATTAAAATTAAGGTAATTTTTAGGTTTTTAAGGTCACCGTATGAAATTAAGGTCATTTTTAGGTTTTTTCGGTCAGTAAGCACACTTTAATTTGCTGTTGAAGAGCTTGAGCCTTCCAGCCGTTTTTCAATCAAATATTTTGCAGAAGTTTATAGGAAATATTTTAACGCTTTCAAAAGCAGAAGAGCGAAAAGAAGAAGAAAAATCAGTTGCGAAATGATTGTTTTTAAACACGACTGAAAGACGTTCTAAACGAACGCCGGAGCTTTTTTTGTGGGCGTTCGCTGATTACTTTTTTTCAGTTTCGAGAAAATTTTTATGTGTAGCTACTTTCAAGATTTTTCTCTTAGCTTGATAAACATTGCGAAAAAAATTTTTTTTTCTCACCTATACAGTTTCTGGGGCCTGCGCTAAATGGTACGTAAGCGTAAGGATGCCTTTTTTGTACTCTCTCCGGTAGGAAATTATCCGGGTTGAATTTCTCCGGGTCGGGAAAAGTTTCCGGATTTCTGTGAAGAGTCCAAATGTGCATGGTGACCGTAGTGTCTCTTGGTATTAAATAATCTCCTGAAATCGCAAGCCGTTCATTTTAAAATGAGGACAGAAATTTTTCTCCTCGATTTTTTTGTTTTTTTTACCTATTTTAAGGTCTTCGTCCAACGATCTGCTGAAAAGGGGGACAACCGGATGAAGCCTTAAGGTTTCTTTAATGACTCTTTCTAAATATTTCATTTCACTTAAATCGGAAATGGTGGCTGGTCTATCAAGATCGTCGTGAAATATTGAGTCTAATTCTTCTGTTACTTTGTTTTGAATTTCTGGGTGATTACCCAAGAAAAATATCGCCCAACACATACCCACAGTTGTGGTGTCATGTCCCTGAAAAAATTTTGAAAACACGTTCATTTTTCCTTTTCGCCTTATCATTCGAAAAAAGGTTCGAAAGATTGCAGAATATGATCGAAGAATCGTGCTCGAGATGCATCACGTCGGTATCAAAAAACGAAAATCTCCTCCTTAAATTGTGGCCACATCTAAAGCAGCGACTTCGCGGTACCATATTTCGAAAAACAAATTTTTTTTCTCAAACCTCAAACATGAAAGTGTCTACTTCCTCTCGAATATCTTCGTCTGTTAATTTGCAGGTCGATTCTTCGTTGTCGCATTCGTCCAACAAGAGATCCAAGAAAGCTTTTTTCTTTTTCCGTCCTAGGTCGTCATCCTCTCTGGAAAGCTTTTCCGCTTTTCTGCTTGCCCTTCTTTCTTTGACGATCCCTCCGGTGAAACCGTGCAGGACTTTGAGATGTTTGTAAAATTCTTTCCCCGTAGGAGAATGCTTGAACACAAAGTCTGAGTGTAGCCACACGGAATTAACTCTGACCATAGTGAGCCTGAGCAATCTGAAAATTGAATAAGCATGAGAATTATTATTTGTTTTCCGGAAGCGTTTTAATACCTATTGCGATTCATTAACTTAATTTGATTTAAGAAGAAAATATTCATTTCGGGAGGAATTTCCGAGAATTCCAAATATCTTAATCCTGGATATTGCTTTTTCTTGGAATTTCAATAAATTAGTAATTTAGTTATTAGTTTTGCGTGTTTTAATAGTATTCTGCTTGATCGGACGAGATAGTGAGGTATTAAAAAATCGGGGTTGTTCTGCCGCCCGAGAGAAGCAGGCCGGGCAGCCTAGGGGGAAATTGCAATCGTTGAAAAAACAGTCATTCCGTATCAGAAATTCTATTTAGATCACGAATTTGAACTCCATTTTTTTTTCTTGACGTAGGACTACGTCTTAGGGCTCGGTCCTGGAGAAATCTGGGTGTCTATGGGTGTGTCTGTCCTGGTTTCGATCTGTTCGTTCCAAAAATTACTCCATTTAATTATTTTAATATTAAAATTTTCACTTTGAAAGTTTTAAATAATATTTTGACAATTTTTTTTCAAACTTTTGACCCTTTTTTTAATAGTAAAATTAGACGACATGAACGAAAGCAGGGACTTAAAAATTTCTTGAAATTTTATTTAACTTTTTTTTTAAATGTTAAAATTAGACTACATGAGGGGCCATTCAAGTATTACATAAGCATGATTTTGGTGAATTCGAACCCCCCCCCGATTGTAAGATATTTCGCCATACCTAGCTTATAACGAAGATGGTTAATGCGGATTCCCCCCTAAAGATCTTACGTAATACTTGAATGTTCCCTGAACAAAAACAAGAACTTAAAAATTTTTAATAAAATACTCACTACATTTTTTAACTTGGTCCTTTTTTTTAGCCAAGAATATAAGCTAAAGCAATGTTTTGACATTAAAATTTTAACTTTGAAGACTTTAATTAAAATTTTGACTAATCTTTTTCAACTATTGACTTTTTTATCAAAAATTTTAAGTTTTTTTTTGTACCAGGGAAAAAATGATATTTTTACCAAAAAATTCGAATTTTTAGACCAAAAATGAGCAAAAAAAAAATGCCTTAAAATGAAATCGTTTCATTATTTAAATTTAGCAGTACTATAGAACAGTACCTTAAAGACGTAGTCCTACGTAGGGATAATATGCCCCCATATCCCAGCCAGGTTTTTTTTTACTGGCTTTTTAACGTAAAATAAATCTATATTTCGAAAAAGCCTTGTTTTTTTTTTTGGTTTGGTTTGGTTTGGTTTTTGACCTAGAGCCACAAAATGAGCCAAAAATGAAGACTTATCATGTTTCGTCACTTTACTCGAATGTTTTGCTCATTTTGTGGCAATTTATGAAAAAATATTCATAAAAATTATCTGCAGCTGGAAGCAGGCATTCGAGAGAACAAGGGCCTCGAACCAAATTCTGTGTCGCAGGAATTGGAAAGCAAAAGCATTGTTACGATACTGAAATTTTTCCGACGTGTTTTAAATCCCTTTTTTAAAATCATTTTTACATTCTCGTTGCTATGCAAAGTTTTTAATTAGATTTATTTAACAGATATATCAACTTACTCATAAAGAGATGTTACATAAGCGGAATGCTCTTGTCGTTGTGCATTTATCTTCGTTCCCATCGCAGTTTCTGAAACAGAAAGTACGAGTTTTTATATTTACAAACGAATTAACTGTTACGCTTTTTTATTGTAAACGGAAAAAAATATTATTCATAATTACCATTAATTATATCTAAAGCGCAAAGCGTAATATAGGGATAAATATCGAAAATTTCATTAGTCTCCGATTTTTTTTTCAATTTCTCCAGCAAAATCTGGGCGTTCTCGTTAAAAACTTCAACAAAAGATTCCAATATTTTAAAATGAAATGTTGGCGTGATCATTTTCCTGTGTTTGTGCCATTTAGCTCCTTCGCTTGTGAGCAAACCGGTTCCCAACCAAGGCATCACAAATCTGTATATAGCTCCTTTCCTTATGTGCTTGGAACTGCTTAGCAATACCTGGAATCATTATATGGATTTGGGCTTAACTCTCTCGATCTGATTGGATTCCTCCCCCGTTATTTAACCTCAACATATTCTGGTTTCATGATGTGAACAAAAGCTTTTGATCCTAAACGCGATTTATAGATCGGTGCGAATTTCTTGTCCCACTCTCTCATTACTGCCAGCTTTTCTGCAACAAAATATTTGGAAATTGATTTAGTGAAAATTTTCCTGGTTCGATTTAATGAGGAAAGTTCTTTAATATTCTATGTACGATATCAGGCGTATGGATCGCATTTCGCGATCTCAGTCGAATAGGGTTCCAACTCATTTTCTTTCAAAAATAAAACTTTTTTTTTTAAAGGACTACTTAAATTCTCATCTTTCATGTGCTTTTTTCAAAATTGCGAAATTCGTCTTATTTCCGAAGGTTTCGAAACTGTCAAAGTTCTATCTGGCGTTTTCTGGAAAAAAAGAAAAAAAAAAAGGTTGGTCGTACGGAGTTTTATCTGTCGCAGATAGAACTTTATTTTTATTATTGGGTTTATTTTAAGAGGAAGCTTTAGTGAATACATGAAGGAATTAATGTTTTGTCTAATACTCGATTTACGGTGAAAATATCCAAATTTTAGGTATCCAGCGAATACCTTTAGCGTACCCTGGAATTTTTGCTACATGTTTCAACTAGAAATCCTTAATTTAAAGAGACTGGCCAGAAAAAATGAGCGCGAAAAAGAGGAGTCAATTGGACCGAATTGGACATGCGCTTTTTATTTGCTCGGAACTCACAGCGCATGTCCAGTTGACTCCGCTTTTTCGCGCCCATTTTTTCTGGCCAGTCTCTTTTAATAAAGAATCTCTAGTTTCAACTTGTCTGAAATATAAGTTCGGCCGAAAAATAATTTAAAAAAAAATTGCGGTCGAAAAACCTTGATTTTGTTTTCGGGTTCCTGTTTACTTAGGACAAGTTGAAACTTATACCAAAAATACAGGAACAAGTCAAAGGAGTTCGTTAGATACGTAAAATTTGAATTTTTTCGCCTTAAATCTGGTATCAGGCAAAATTGATCGTAGACTGCAAGTTGTTTATTAATTAGAAATTAATGTATCGTACTTAGTGCGACGTCTTTACTGATTTTTTTTCTTACTTTCTCTGGGTCCCATAAAATCGAATGCATTGCCAGCTATAGGATATCCTTCCGGTCCGTGAAGCTGATCTAACAGTCTTGCATTACGACTTTTTCCGGATAATTTAAGGAGCATCACAAACAGAATAGCACCTATTATTATCGTAAATGGATCCATGATGAATATTTCAAAAAATCTGAAACATTAAAAAAATTTGAGAGTTTTTAGCTGCATCTTCAAAGCAAGTCTGTTTCGTTATTAAGCTCAGCTTAGTCTGTCTGACTCATCGTTCCTTAGATGTGGATCTAGATCCAGATCCACATGATTTTTATCAACTCAGTGTTCCTGTTTTCCATATTATAATAAGATGACTTGGAATTCGTCTTCTTTAGTCTAGATAACCCCCTGAATAAACTCTCCGACCGGTTATAAGCCTGACTTCGTTTTGATTCGTGGAAGTGCTGATATTAAAATAATGCCTAAAAATCGCATCTGATATACTTTTGAGTTCTTTAGCTTTTTTAAAAGTGTAAAATATCATAGTTCCTTACAAGGTTTAAAGGTTTTAAGCTTATACTGCAACAGGACTTCATAGACACAGACTTTAATCATTAAAGTCGATTAACCAACATAGTTGGTCGTAGGAAGGATTAAAAATTCTAGATATCTCTTGTTCACATTATGGTGTCTTGAGTTGTAGGCTACAAAAACTTAAATGAATTTTTTTTTTTTTGATTTTTGACTTTTTTTTTATTAGAAAAAATTATTCTTCGAATTGCATATGGGTTCAAGATCATGGCAAAAAAAAAGTTGTTGGACCATCGTACCAATTAAAAATTTTAGGAAGCCCTTAGAAACGTTGATGACTGCAAACGTCATTTCATTTGCATTTCAGCTTTCCTTTAACCTAACCCGGTTTAAACTTAGTTTATGCATTTGATTTCGAAATATTATTTTCCAAGCAAATAGTCCTCTCGAGCGAGACATGGGAGTATTTGTCTTTCCGATGATCTCTCGAGGAGAACGATAAGATTAGTTCGCAGGGCCATAAATATTCTATTTGAGACACTTTGTGCATTTCATTTAAAGGTCGATGAGATAGACGTATTTATCCCCCCACAACTTTTCGGGATGACAAATTTAATCAGTTGGATTTCTAACAGGAAAAAAAAAAAAAAAAAAAAAAAAAAAAAAAAAAAAAAAAGTGAATGTAGTTTACAAACGGAAATGATTACTTACGATCCGAGCGATTGAGAGAATTTATCGAGAAGTGCACGTTGTATCTCAGTTGGTAAACACAACATGACTAAACAGGCTACATACAAGCTCATTATCTCGATCGTCTCTACCCTTTCTTTTCATTTTGTTTATAAATGTCCTGGTTTGTTTCATAAAATTGCGCGCGCATTTGCTTTTCGCTTAAATTTTCTATGAAGTTCCAAATTAACCACGAAATGCAAGTCCTACTTATTTTTCGCCGACTGAAAAATAAGCCTGCTGTTTTAGTTTATGTTCGGGGAGTTTGTTAAAAGTGCTGTTTGCTTGGTCATCTTTTTATCGTTCATTGAGCTTTTTTTTCATCGAGCTACAATGCTTCGTCTTAAACATTTTAGCTCGGCCTATAGATTTTTTGTCCTTTACACTCAAAAAAATGAATACTGGTCTCCAATACAATTTAAACTGGTATTTGCGCCTAGTTAAAATTTTACTTGTCGGCAGTCTAATTTACTCATAGCCAAGAAAAATCTACTGGCTGTAAGTAAAATTGACTAATGACCAGTAAAATTTAAACTGGAATTTGCGCCTAGTCAAGTTTTACTAGCCCCTAGTAATCATTTTTTCGAATGTAGTGGATTTTTTTTTTTTTTTTTTAATTTTTCCCTTTTGTTTGTTTGTTGTTTTCTTTGTGCTTTTTATAAAACCGATTACATTTTTTATAAAAATTCATGATTAACCGAAGGCGACAGACGGGGGGAAAGGGAAGGGGGAAAGGGAAGGGGGAGGGGGGAGTCATTTTCTACCGAGAAAACAAAGACTTCTTGAAGAATGCGATGTAAAAGGGAAATCAGAATAATCCTCCGTGTTTATGAATAATTCGAGTTTAGCAAAAGTTGATGGAGTCAAGTTCGAAAAGGAGAATACTTTTCATTTTAAGTTAAAATCTTGACAAAGACTCGAGGGTTTATGTTACTTGTATTTTCTCCTTTTTCTATACTTTAGAGGTAAATTTAACTGATTCCACTTTAAAATTCAAGTGGACATATTCATTTTTCGAACGTTAAAAAGCAGTTGAATATCTCAACAGTTAATAATAATAATAATAATAATTTCATGTAAGTCTGTAAATGTTGTGTCTGCCGGAAGGCCCACACATTTATATGGCGACCCCTGTAAGAGGGTGCGGTAAAAAGCCGAAATAAAGATAATAATTTTATTTTTAGTTTTCTGCTTTTTTTGTACGATTTTAGTTTTGCATAAATAACTACCAAATAAACAATCGACATCATTTACGTTAATGAAGAACATAAGAAAATTAAAACTGGCCCAAAGTTTCCGGCTTTTAAGATAACGGATCGGGGTCCTGATATGATACTTAACACCCATAGTAGATTTACAGTTTTCCAGATTCCGTTGGTATGCACTAATAATTCCTTTAGTACTAATATTTTCAATTAAATACATGCTTTGAAGTTTAGCTTAAAATTCGTATTGTCAAACAATATTCGAAAGTTATCCATATTAATGCTTTATAGCTTTTTAATAAAACTTCGTTTATAAGAGTGTAAAAGATGATTAATATGGGTAATGTGATTTCCTTTGAAAAAAAAAGCTGTGGAATTAAAAAAAAACACCTCCACTTTGTAAATAAAAATTCAGATGCAGTATTTTTTTTCTTTTTCATATTTATTTCCAAAAACAGATAAGTCCGTTCCAGTTTTTTTAAAATAATGGTTAGCTTTTTTATTATACTAACAATAACTGAAAGACCATTATGAAAGTTAATTTTTTGGAGGGAAAAAACTTGAGGAATAAAACCCGAAAAATCCCGAAGAAAGTCAAATCGCGAACAAATCATGCATTACGCCATGACAATATTTGACAACGGTTATAAAATATCGAGAAAAAATCATACCTCGAGTGGGACTCGAACCCACGAAGGCCCTGGACACGCCTTGAAGTCCTATACGCGGACAGCGCTCTAACCAACTGAGCTATCGAGGCTTACACTCGAGCATATGAATTCTTCTCGATATGACTTATTAGAAAGGTGGAAAGTTAAGTCGAAGTATACTTTTTGCAGAGAAATTTTTTACTCTGTTTCCGATTACATTTGCTAAGACCACACCGTTAAATGACAAAGTATGCTAACCCAGGATTAAAAATCGCGGAGCATAAATCAAAGCTTTTCATCTGGAAACCCCAGAATCAATATTTCGATCCAATTATTAAAGATAATTAAGAGGGGTCAAAACCCCTCTTAATTATCTTTAGCTTTTTTATGTTTGTTAACTACTCCAGAGAGTACAACTTGCATACCTCTTTCAATTTTTTTATTTTTTATTTATTTATTTTTAATTTTCCAACAAACCTAAAAAACTGCTTTTGAGGCAGGGGGGGGGGGGGTGTAATTCTCTCGGTTGGGGTTATCGGTATATGGATCACAAAGAGGGAACCGGGGAGATGTTCAGTAAAAGAATACACCAGAGGCACTCGAAGAGTGAACTTGAACCACCGACCTTCCGTTTTCATGACGACTGCTCTACCATTTATTTATTTATTTATTTATTTATTTATTTATTTATTTATTTATTTTTAATCCGAAAGAATAGCAGAAAAATCCGACTCAGACCCTGAATAAAATGCGATTCTTTTTAAAAAAACTAAAAAGCATTCCCTTTTTTATAGATGATTATGAAACGTGATGAATGAAATAAATTGATCATATTAACTTAATTGTTTTCGTTAGTGGGAAGTTCTTTTGATGTAGTTTCTCTTGGTTTCATTGCGACAGTAAAAAACCATAAAAAAAGCAGAAAAAGAATTGAACGTCGGAATTAATTGAAAATAAGAGAATGAGGACTTGAATGGGAAAGAATTTTTTAAAGCCTATTTAAGGACCAGGTTGGCTACCACAAACGTGCCTCTTCACGCTCGTTTTTGACTTATTAATAAAATAGTATATTGTTAACCAAGGCAGGAAAATGAAATTTCCCGTTAAGGTTTTTAGTTGTATTTTTCGAGTTCTGAAGCCACCCTAGCTAATGTAACATTTCCAATTAGAGAAAAACGTTTTGCAAGCAATGCCAAAGTTGCAGGTGAACTGTGCATCGCACTCAGATTGTACAAAATTGGATGTCAAGTGTTTTGGCATTTCCTTGATTAATGAGAGAATGAAAAGAAAATTCTAAGTTTATACTCGCAAACTCATCTAGCCGACGGTCCAAGCTGGCGAAAAGTTTCAATTTCGATTGTTGTTCATAAGCACCACATATCGCAAGTAGGTGTTTGTGTAAACCTTTGCTAGTCAATGGGATCCTTTTTGAATAATTTAACAACTTTGTTTTCTACCTTTTCGTCTCTTTTATAATGTTTAAAATTTTAAAAGTTAAATTATGATTGTTTTATTAATAACAATGTATTTGTGTCAGGATTCTCGATGTCTGAATTGCAATGGTGGTTACTGGACGTTGTTAACCGGAATTTCAGTTCGAACAAGATTGTAGAGATGCGAAAAGAGTACCAGAAATAATGGCGGAAAGGGTCTCAAATGCTCCAAAACGGAAGGCGCAAATATCTTTACGAAAGTAAAACTGAGCCTTTAAAACTTAGCCAAATTTTTCTAAACTTTTCGATACAAATGGCAATCTTGGAATTTGTCAATTCACGCATTTTGTACAAAAATCGCTCTGATTCGAAATTTTTTTTGAAAGTTACAAATAGACCGAAAAAAGAGAAAATAATATATATTTTTTTTTTTCTTTCAAAGAACTTCTTGATCAGTTATTTTTAAAAGGGTTTTGGTTTTAATCTTAAAACCCTTGATTGGCTTCGACGCTTGATGTTGCCGATTTCGATAATGCTTTTCCTTTTTTAAGATAATAAATCTGACGAACGGATTTTTTGAAGAAAATAAAATTAGAAACTTTTCTTTTAATATACAAAGTAAATATTATTTTTAAAAAAACAGCAAAAAAACTATAAATTTTTTTTACAAAAATAAAAAGAAAAGTTAAGCTCATTCAGAGGTTTTTACCCTAAAACCCCTGCTTTCGGTCGTAAAATTAGTTCCCTCATTAATACCAAATTTTCTTTTCTCTGTAGATTCCAACTGGTAGTTCCAAAGCAATGTGGATAATACTACTTTTTGTTCAATTGTTGACCGATGCAGCTCCTCGGCCCTGGACTCAATGGAATGAAAGCGTATGGATGCCTCTTTTGAATGTTCTCAGGTAAGAATCGATCGGGGTCGAACTTTTCCGGTTCCGGATAAATCGCTGGATTCCGGTGAACGTGATAAATGTGAATGATGGCTGTGGTATCACTTGGAACTAAATAATCCCCTATGGTAAAAGAAAATAAAAATTAGAAGAATTTTACAATTTAAAACATTAGTTTGAGAGCTGTCCTGGATTCTTGAATTGTGATTACGAGGAAATGATTTGTGTATTTTAATTTGAATGAAGTTAGTAGAGTATAGATTGAATTTAATTGGTAAGGGAACGAGTCAATGGGAAAAAACGTTTTAAGTCCGAAAGTCGTATAAGTCTCTTATTTATAGTCTTTATTAATATCCATTTAGGACAGGAAACCCCTAGCCATCTTCAGTAGGACTAATAATATATCTCTAAAGCGATAACTGTAAAACAATCATTTAAGCATCCAGAGTAGTAAAATTCAAATTTTTAATAAATTAATTAGTTCTTCGAATTATTCTGGGTGCTTTAACAATGGTTTTACCGTTATCGCTTTATAGATATGTTATTAGCCCCACTGAAAGTAGAGAAGTGTTTCTCCGAAATACTCATGTGTAGATTTTAATAAAGATTATAAATAGGAAACGTAAAGGAGCTCTTAGAATTTAGGATTTTTCCCGTAGATTAGTTAATGCAGATTATATAAGAGCTAATTACACCGATTTAATTATTTTCTTTAAAATTCGATTTAATTGCTTTTCTATTATTTCGGAAAATTGGTTTTCTTTATTAAATTAATTTTCAGCTCTTACAATTCTGTAACTCAGTGCAGAACTGCACCAAGCCCATCCAAGGACCGCAACTTCTTACTTCAAACCCGACCTTACAAAAGGTATACCGGCTTAACGGTTGGCAGTGCTGATTTTATGCCTTCTGGTAGTAAGTTTATTTTGTTGACAGCAAAAAAGTTTACTCGCAGAAATAATTAATTTGAGTTGGCAACGCTTGTATATGCTTTGCAAAGTCAGGTTTGAAATAAGAAGTTGCAATTCTTGAATGGACTTGGTGCAGTTCTGCACTGAGGTACAGAATTATTTTTTTTCAATCTAATGAATCTACTCACCAAAAATTATAACAAAACCTCAAGAGGTTATAAACGAGTAACTATCAAATTCCTCATTGCTCTTTGCTCTCTCCTCCAGTTGCTTCACCAAAGCTTCTCCTTTCACTGTTTTCATAAAAAATATCCAGAAAAGAATCCAAAATTTTGAAGTGGAACGTCGGGGTTATCATTTTCCTGTGCGTAAACCATTTTTGTCCGTCGCTTGTTGGAAGCCCCTTACCCAACCAAGTATGTAAAAATTTATAAAGTATACTCCACTCATAAATCGTTTGTTGTTACTCAATATCGGTTCAATCAATTCCGGACTGGATAAATGCACTGCCGGTAAAGATCCCAACCTTGTTTTGAAAATAGCTCCATATTTTTTCACCCTTTCTGCTGTCAGCGGCACAAATTCTAAAAAAGAAAAAATGAAAAAAAAAAAAAAAAAAACGAATGAATGATTTTAATGTTTTTGCTCGTTTTTAAAACACATTGACTTGCATTCTCTTGGTACAAACTGTTCCATCAAATCTCCAATGATGGGGTCCCGGAATGCGATTAATGAGATCTCTTTTATCAAGTTTTTGAAAAAAAGTCCAAACGATTATTAAAACAACCACGCTTAACTGAAGTGAAATCCCGTCCATTTTTCACGTAGGCTAATTCGCTCTGAAATCTTTCTGAATCTTCACAGACTTGTGATGATCAATCTGTCATTTTCTTCAGCTGTGTCCTTTGAGAAAAAAACATGAAAACTTTCTTCTGAAAATGATAATGAATGTTATCTTGATACACTGTAACTAAATTTTTCAAGTTTTTGAGATATTAATCGCGTATAATCTTTACTTGATACTTTTTTTTCGATGATACGATTCACGATATCTTGTCTGTTGCACTCATTCACTTATCATGAATGCAGTAATCATATGATGTTTTCGACACTTTAATTTTCAAGATTCCCCCTTATCGGAAGCCTAATAATAGCTTATGATGTTTGCTTACATGTAACTGCAACAGGTGAATTTTACCCCGTCCAAAATTTATTTTCTGGTCAACCGAGTATGCAAACGTGAATTTTTTTCGCCTGTAAAATTACAAAAATTTTGAATGGGTGCTTGAAAAAAAATAAAAACCTAAAATCTTGTTTTAAATTTTGAAGACCCCTAAAAAAATAACTCAAATGTTTCAAAATCCCCTCCCCTCGCGGTTTTGAAACGTTTTGAATTTTTTTCGAAAAAAAAAAATCTGCAGGATTCGAACCCCAGTCGCAGGGATGGCATGCCGCATCCCTACTCACCAGTCCAAGCGACCGGTTAGAAAATTGAGGGGAAAAATCCGAAATAATAAATGCACACATAACGTTTTAAAACGTTGCGAAACGTTTTTAACCGAGCAGGACATTTAAATTACGCGGCAGACTTGTGGAAGTGACGTCATCGTTTAAAATCCAAGCAGGCGAGCGATCGAAAATTCATCGTCGTTTCGAAACGTATCAAGGGGGCTCTTGATGGACATATCAGGTTATTTCTAAGCCCATGCAAAAAATAGACACCCTTTACGCACGGAGTCCGCGTACCTATTATAACAATATTTGAGTAAAATATTCTTCCAAATCAAACATTTCACCTCCCATAGTATTTCTTGAAAGCACGTTTAAAAAAGAATATCAACTTATATTTATTATTAACATAATAATAATGTTACAATTTATTTTACATTAACAATTTCAGTTTATAAACCTACTATAGTTTAAATGGTCACAATGTTTTGGAAGTTGAGGAAAATTAAATTATACGCTAATATTCGAGTCTCTATCGGAACCCCGAATTTTCCAAACCCTGAATCGGGTTTCGGGGTTTATAAAATGCGATATCGCGAAAAAACGATGTCGCGTTTTCCGAACCCCGAAATTAAAAATCACCGAATTGGTTTTCGGGTTTCATAAATGTCGGGGTTTGGGAATCCAGGGGTTATGACGCTTTTTGTATTTCTTTAAATAATTTTATATTTCGGAGTAAAAAATTCGGCGATAATAAAATTCGGCGTTTTTAAATTCGGCGATAATAAAATTCGGCGTTTATAAATTCGGCGATTTTAAATTTCGAGGTTTGTTTAATTCGTGTTTTTTAATTCGGGGTTTTCAATAGGGTTGCCAACTCGTGAACAATAGAATCGTGTTTAACTTATAAGTGCGTCCTGCATTTTGAGAAGTAAATTTACGTAAGCTAAACAAGATTCTATTGTTTAGGAGTTGGCAACCCTAGTTTTTAAATTTCGCCGTTTTTAAATTCATAAAAAAAATTCGGAAAAATCGGGAAAAACCCGATTATTTACGCGAGATTTTGATTTTTAAGACAATGGGAGTGTCACGTCCTGCACCTAATTTTTTGGTTTTATAAAGTTGGGTTTTTCCCGATTTTTCCGAATTTTTTTTATGAATTTAAAAACGGCGAAATTTAAAAACTAGGGTTGCCAACTCCTAAACAATAGAATCTTGTTTAGCTTACGTAAATTTACTTCTCAAAATGCAGGACGCACTCATAAGTTAAACACGATTCTATTGTTCACGAGTTGGCAACCCTATTGAAAACCCCGAATTAAAAAACACGAATTAAACAAACCTCGAAATTTAAAATCGCCGAATTTTTAAACGCCGAATTTTATTATCGCCGAATTTTTTACTCCGAAATATAAAACTATTTAAAGAAATACAAAAAGCGTCATAACCCCTGGATTCCCAAACCCCGACATTTATGAAACCCGAAAACCAATTCGGTGATTTTTAATTTCGGGGTTCGGAAAACGCGACATCGTTTTTTCGCGATATCGCATTTTATAAACCCCGAAACCCGATTCGGGGTTTGGAAAATTCGGGGTTCGATAAAGGACCCTAATATTCCAGTCTTATTTTTACATTTCCAATTCTTCATATTTTAGTCATTTTTTTTTGTCCCTATATCTTTTATATAAGAAGCCGCCTACGACTATTGCAACCAATACTGCAATCGTTACACCCACTGCTATCCCTACAGTGTTGTCACCACTGTCATTACAATCTGTTTATTCTGCGAATGTTTCACCCAAGTCTGAACCAACTTGAAATTTAACATCTTCCAATTTAATCGTTCCATCACCATAGTCTTGCCTGAAATCCTGCTTGTCGCTACATGCATAAGATTCATCTTTGTCAGCTACGTATCCGTCTACGGAAACCGTAAATTTAGCTTTCTGACCAGGTTTGAACGCATCAGGGAAATTGGTTTTATCTATTGTTATACTTGGAGTAATTTCACCAATTGAAGTTTCATCATCTTTAGTTTTAAATGTCACGGATATGTAATTTTCATTAACAGGGATTTGTGTGCGTCCTGCTTTATATTTTGGTATTGGCCATGTTAATATCAAAATGGGACCTTGTACATTTTCTCCATCTAATGTACAGTTTTGTCCACTGCAGAGTCCAGAGACTTTAGCATTCGAGGGTGCTGAGACAGTTTTGCTTTGTTTATCCTAGGAATAAAAAAAAAAAAAAAAAAAATTGGTGAATTGTCTTTCAGGTCTAAGATATTATCTTTTAAAGTTACATCAGCAGTTTCATATGGGACTGTAACTGATATTTTCATGCTGGCTAAAATGCATTTTTGTTATCAGGATCAGTGACCGTGAAACTAGGCTTATCTGACGATGGAGGCTCTGCCGTTGGTGGCTCTGTTGTCTGTGGTTCAGTCGTTGGTGGCTCAGTAGTTTGAGGCTCTGTCGTTTGAGGCTCTGTGGTTTGAGGCTCTGTGGTTTGTGGTACAGTGGTTTGTGGCTCTGTAGTTTGAGGCTCTGTGGTTTGTGGTTCAGTCGTTTGTGGCTCAGTAGTTTGAGGCTCTGTCGTTTGTGGTACAGTGCTCTGTGGTTTGTGGTTCAGTGGTTTGGGGCTCAAAATAATAAAATAATAAGAGATTATGTCTTAACGATGAGTTATATCTGGAGTTAAATGAAAAGCCGAGAATTAACTTGGCGTGATGATAACGGCCTGTTAGTGATTTATGAAAGGGAAAAATTGATAACGCGGGCCGGTTTGCATAACGGTAAACAAACATGCTATTTATATGTTCATAATCTAAATCTTGCTCCTGTAAGTTGTTATTATCTAGGCATCTTAACTGTTTTTTTCTTTCTTCTTCTCCAGAAGTATATTTTTCCCTCTCAGCAGGAGGTACGGAATAAAAAAAAATTGTGCGTCAAAAACAAGATAAGAGTTTAATTTAAACTTCATCGCCTGTATATTTCAAATTAAAAATATTTCCCTTCAGAAACAACGAAATAAAACTGACTTTCGAGATCAGGTAAAAAAGAAACAGGGGAAAAAAAGAAAAAAAAAAGGATCAATTTCCGGTTTTACCCAATAAACTCGTGCAGGAAACTTTGCAAAAAAACCGGATGATGCTGAAGTAACACGTGGATATTTAAAAAAAAAAAAAAAAAAAAAAAGGATGCTTTTTTTTAACGTTGCCGCCATTGTTCTTTTCCGGCAAGAAACCATTTTCTTTATATTACTTATCTGTGTCCTAATGTTTTGCACCGCCGGTTTTATCACTTATCAGTTTCCGGGAGTTGAATGAATATTCCAACTTCCCCCCGTGATGAGACAAGACTTGATCGTCTATTCATTTCGAATCATTTATCATTTTTTGTTTCGCTTTTCCTCGGTTTTTAATTGTCCCTCTCTTTTCAGCTCCACACATCCCCCCCTCTAACAAACTTATTTTCTATTTATAGTGGACGACCCGGGGAAAATCCTTTTTACTATTTAAACAAGCGTTCATGATTTTCGATCAGAGCAGTTAACTCCTTTTTGAGTTGGTTAATCTGAAGGGCAAATATTTGTCGCGGAGAAAATTCACCGACTGAGTCAATATCCTCTCTCAAAGATCAACGAACCATGTCATGGAATGTTGGTTTATTCATCTCCAGAGATAATGATACGATATATTTAAAAAAAAAAAAAAAAAAAAAAAAAATAGGGAAACCTCTTTAAAAAAAAAAAAAAAAAAAAAAAAATAAGATCATTAGTAAGTTTCTCCTTTTACTTTTTTTTTTTTATTTTCAATAATTCCCGACTAAATGGGCTTACCTATTAAGGAAAGTATAAATTAAAGATCAAATCAGAGTTTTCCTATTGGGAATTAACCACGGGGAACTAACATGCGATTTATCAATTTAGCGTAAGGGCAAAGAGATCCCTCCTGTGCCTTGAGCTTTTTGATTATTTGCTTGATTAATATTGAGAGAGAGGACGATGGGGTGACGGGCAGGATTCAGAACATCGTTTTAAGCTCCTCGAAAATATTGCTCTTTTTCATATGAATATCGCTTATTGATCCTTTGGTTCGACTTGAATAGAAGGTAATAGCAAATAAGAAATTCGTTTTTTTCTGCTCGGGTTTGGTGTTGAGGCAAAATGAGTTGGAGTTTGTATTTTATTCTGGTTCTGATTTGTTGTTTCTGGTTGATGAATTTGAGAATTTTTTTCCCCAGAAGAAAAAAAAAATTCTTTCCGGTTTGGGATAGGTTCCGTATAGGCCTGCCTGAGGAACTGGAAGAGGGGGGAGGGTCACAATTTTTAAAAGAAAAATTTTTTGTAACATAGAAAACAGGAGAGATTTTTAAAAAATGCTTGCAGTTTTCCTGTTAGAGTTGATGTTTTCTTGAAAAATTTAAAAATTAAAAAAATTGGAAATCTCCATTTTTAAAATTTTTAAAATCTCACAAATCCAATTACTTGCAGGTCGCGCATGCTTTCAAATGACGAGATCCGTAAGCTCGCAGGGCTGCCATTAATCACTAGTATGATTAAGTCGAAGGCTCAAGTGGGCGGGATACGTCGCTCACGCACCTCCGTCAAGATATATGCGGCAGGTCTTGAAAGGCAGACCGACGAGTCCCAAACCTCAGGGAAGATCTCGGATCTGATGGGAAGATAACGTCGGGGTTGATGCGATTCGGGAGTGTGTGCCCGAATGGAACTAGGTTTGTAATGCGGCGATAGAGCTCCAGGTCCTGCAAAAGCCTGGTATGTGTGTAAAATCTCAGGGGTAGCGAAGTCCGGGATTTTCAAAATATCGATTTCTCGAGACTCTGGAGTCTCGAATTTTTTTTTTTTTTTTTTTTTTTTTCAGGAAAAATCTTGAGGTTTTTTGGGAATTTTGAACTCCAAAATTCTAGAGTAGTTGAGCCCTAGCAGGAATAATGCCTTAATGCAACTTCGGTTGAATATTTATCGTTTGAAGGTACTCATTCTACACTTAAAGAACAGAAAGTATAATCTTGGCGGTCAGAAATGTGACATTTTTAACCTCTTAAAGCCTCTAGCCATTTTTTAACCTCTTAAAACTTTTAACTTAATCATTTTCAAAATTTCGTGATTTACTTAATTAAATTGTAGTGGGAAATTCTAGAGCTCCAGACGAAAAAATTTCTCGAGACTCGGGACTTCCAGGAATTTTAAAAATTTGTTCCTTGAGAAGTCGGGAGTTTTGAAAGTTTTGCCAAAAAAAGTCTCGAGAATATTTTTCGGGAAAACCATCAGCCTCGTAGCCAGGGGGGGCATAGGGTGGCTCAGCCCCCCGATGGAAAAGCTTGAGCCCCCCTGTAAATTTGACTTGGCCCATGTATTTTCCCTATCTTCCATGTTATAAGGGGCCATTTGGAGCCCCCCTTTGAATGTCTCGTGCCCCCCTTTGTTTCTCAGGCTGGCTACGGGCCTGAAAACCATGGAGATCTCTTGGGAGTGTTGAGCTCGAGCATTCTCGAGCAGCAGCTTTTGTCTCAATCATTATATTCAAAACGAATCAAAGTGGGGCGAAAGAGGGGCTGTTATTTTTTCTTAAAAAAATTCAGCCTCCTTCAACTCTTCCCTGGCTGCAAGCCTGGTTTTAGTTCGGAAACCAAACACACTGAGCCTGAGGCCAGCTTCGAGTTTGAGCAGTGATGGGAAGCTGAAACGAACCGAACCAATCTCGGGTTTTTTTTCCTAAAAAAGCCAAGCCGAACGGAATCTTTTAGAAAATTTTAATTTAAAAAAACAACATGCTTTTACAGGGTTTGAGGCTCTATCACTTCACCAACTATAGTCCGCCATTCGGACCTATCCTGAGACGCCGCTCACCAGTCTGGCACCCCAAGGACCCACCCCCCCCCCCCTCCCCACCTGAACTTAGTACCCTACTCTACGTTTTTCGGCCTCGTGGTAGAGGTAACCGAATTCATGCAACGAAAAATTCGATTCATTGAAGGAGAAAAAGAGCTCATTGGAGGGGAATGAAAGTGAAGAACTAAGTTGAGAACAAATAAAAAATTTTGGGTCAGCTGACAAGGTTCACCGTAAAACAAACAAAACTTTTTTAATTCTGGCGCGATTGACGAACAAAAGGAAAAAATCAAACACAATATAATAAAAAGACGAAAGAAAAATGGAAAACTGTCCGAAAATTATATTTTTCACTAGCCGAACCTTTTCTGGGTCGCCTCGTCTCGACGGTCACACAACCTCTGCGTTTTCGGAAAAAAAAAAAAATACTCGAATTTTCAAACTTTTCCGTTTCGGCTTTTCCCTTTTGTGCACCTTCGGTCTTCACACACGTGTAATTCATTGTAAGCTCCCCTGTTTTATTGGACTTTTAAATGAGTTCGTTTTCGGATTATTCTCTCCTTGTTTTAAAACTGTGATTCTCTGTCCTGTCCCTTATTGCCGGTAAAATTGTTTTCCGCCCTTTTTTTTAATCGATTCTCTTAAATCCCTAGGATTTAAACAGGTTATCGAAAAAAAGATTGTGGAGTCGAGTCGAAAAGAAAAAAAAGAAAAGAAAAGCAGACGTTGTATATCGAAGTCAATATGAAATTCTTTACGTATAGTCGGAATTTCGCTGACCTCGCATATCCAATATTGGCATTCCTTTCCTTTTTTTTTTTTTTTTTCTCTCTTCGGGTTGACTTATACACTTTGATTTTCTTTATTTCTTAACCGCCAAGAATCTTATATACTTCTTTGTTTAAAATTTTTTTTTCTTTTTTTTTTATCCCTTTTTGATTGATTTTTGCATAAAAAAAACGAAGAAAATTTTAATTTTGCAAGAGTTTATAAAAAGTTTGTTTACTTTTTTAATTACTTATCGTTAACATGAGAGTAAAAATTACCCCGTAGGGATCTCCTTTCAACCTCCTATAAATTCTATAATTATTATCGAGGAAAAAAAAGTAATTAACCAAAGGCTGGAGGAAAGAACCATTTAAAGCAACTTAGAAGTTCAGTATCTGTACACCCTGATGCTTATTTTTGGTATAAAGGAATATGATCGTTTTTGCTATGAAATGTATTGCAGTGAAAGGAAAAGTCAAATCGACGAATGAAACGACAGACTTTTTCTACTCCCTCTGTCCGGAAATAATGTGTGTGTTTCTAACTTTAAATTCCCATTTCGTAGGCTTTTGATTTTTGCCGGAAATGATGGTACCACATAACTCACCCACCCGAACACTTTTTCACACCACCCCCCGATCCCCCCCTCCCCCGGCCCCCGCTCCCTTTAGAAAAAAAATTGATGAAAAAATGAAAAAACTGGACAATTTGAATTAATGTCTCTCCGCTTCTGAAGCGAAGGCAAAAAATTTGAATGCGACCGGGAATCAGAGCTTAAACAAGAATCCCCTATAAGAAATTTTTTTGCAGTCGTCGCAACCCCTCAAAAAATTTGGGTGTCTCGACTATCCGGCCAAGGGGGTAAATTTTTTAAAACCTATTTAACGGCCACAAAAGCTTCGCCACGGGGATTTTCGGGGTCGCTGACTTCAAATCTGAGGTCGGTTTTTAAAAATTCAAGATGGCGGATGCAATATGGCGGACTTATGTTAAAAACCTTAACTTTTTCCAACGAAAATTCGTGTTCTGGGGATATCGGGGTCGCTGATTTCAAATCTGGGGTCAAGTTTCAGAAATTGAAAGTTTAAAGTTGTCATTTTACCGTTTACCATAATCCTTTTAACTATTTATCGAAATATTTTCATTTCTTAATTTTTTTTTTCTTCAAGTTTAGGAATCCACTCATTTTTCCTGGAACGGAATTTAGGAAAAGGGATTTAAGAATTTTTCTTTTTCCAAAAAAGGGGATTTGAGATATTCCTGTTGAATATTCGAGTATTTTTTGAAACATTTCTCTAGAATTGTGCGGAAGCTTAAGAAATTTTTTCTGTAATCTTCCACTTATTTGTTTTCCCGCAATTTTAAATACCGATTTATATTTTCAAAAACTCCCTTAACCCTCTCACGTGAATCATATTAAAACGTTTCTGGGTAATTAACCGGGTCAAATGCTTAAAGACTTTCGGTTAATTAATTTATTTCATATGACGCGTTAAATAACGTCAAAGCTTAATTTAATCTTAAAGTTGATTTTCTATGAAAACGATTTCGAATTTTGAATGGATGGAATTCCCCTCCCCCTCTCTTCCTTTTTCAATGCGCAGTCTACTTTAATTATAAGAAAAAGAAATTTTCCTTTTTCAATAAGTAAGAAAAAGGGACAATACAACATAGGCGGCTTCAACGCCAACTCCTCAAATGACAATATTAGAGTCAAGAGAAATTTATTTACATACATCGTGCATCCACATTATCATTCGGAATAGAAGACTTATGTGAAGAACGAACATCCCGCCACACATTCTAATGAGCTCACATCCATTTTCGGTTTCCAAAGGCAACACATAGGCTTTGACATTAGCTATATAACATTTTAGTCATCTGTTTTTCACCGTGAATCTAATAAATTTCACCTTTTTTTTATTTTGGTGGGGTTTCGTACAAGAAAAAAAAAAGAATAAAGAAACGAGTTACGCGGAATTTAAATTTTGAAACTGACGCAGACAACGACGCAATATCGGCCAGGTAACGCTGCTTTGGGGTTGAATTTTTTTTTTTAACACGATAAAGCACCGCCACACTTAATTTTTTTTTTTTTTTTTTTGAAAGTGTCATTTGTTGGTTTCGAAACCGACAGCTTTTCATATAAAGATAGTGTAATGTCAATGGTTTCAGTGTAACTAAATTATTTCAAAATTGCAGTATAAAAGCGATATCCGTGGCGGAACGAATGCAGACATGTATATCTATATATATATATGGGATGTATTTCTAAATAGATTTTCCTCCCGCGCAGCTTACATAAGAATTTGATATCTGACGTTCTGACGAACTGATATATGCTCATAAATCCGATGAAAATTGCATTTTCGTATTAAATGGAAATCCCCTCGTGTTATACCATCGGGATCGAACCGTGAGCACACCCATTATGCTTTCCCTCAATTAAAAGCCGCAAGTTGTTTTTATTCCAAAAATTTTGGTTACTTTGTTGAACCTTTTCGTAACTGTAATTCAGTGAAATTTATCTCTCAGTCTGTGACGTTTGCTTTTCCTCAGCCTCCCTTTTACGATTTCGTACATAAGAATATATGCTCCCAAGAAAAAGTGCGTTATAAAATTTTATAACTCTGTAACGTTTTGGCCGATTATAAAATTTTATAACTCTACAACGTTTTGGCCGATTATAAAATTTTATAACTCTAACGTTTTGGCCGATTGTAAAATTTTATAACTGTATAACGTTTTGGCCGATTATGAAACTTTATAACTCTGTAACGTTTTGCCCGATTATAAAATTTTATAACTCTGTAAGTAGTTTTGGCCGATTGTAATATTTTATAACTGTATAACGTTTTGGCCGATTATGAAACTTTATAACTCTGTAACGTTTTGGTCGATTATAAAATTTTATAACTCTATAACGTTTTGGCCGATCATAAAATTTTACAACTATAACGTTTTGGCCGATTATAAAATTTTACAACTATTTATGAATTTTTTGTAATTAAAATTTTTAACTGAGTAATATATTAATTGTATGCTTGAATTGCACTATATTTAGCATTTGGGGACTTTATAGGCTCTTTTTTAAACATTTTTCACGAGAAAAAAGGGAAAAAAAATAAATTTTTTTGGAATAGAAGCCGAGCCTTGTGGTCGACTTACCAGCCGCCTTTATCCACTACACCACTTTTCAACTGATTTTTAAAAGCGGCAATACGGTTCTTAAGTTGCCAATTATTTTAACTTATAATATTTTCCAGATTTTTCCGAATTTTCGGTTTATTTCTTGTATATTTAATTTGGCAAAAATATACGAAAATAAAGAAAAACAGAAATAGAAAAATTCGGGAAGCGTTAGACGAAAATAAAAAAACTTAGAAAAAAACTGAAAATAATTTTTGTTATAAAATATTATAATGAATTATGAATAGATGTCTTTTTTGGCGGGTTATAAAATTTTATAACAATGTTTAAGTTTTTAATAACACAATTTTATAACACACTTTTTCTTGGGGAGAAAAAGATCTCGTGAAACTAAAATCGAGGAAGAAGAGCTCCCGCCGAGGAAGAAATAATCGAACATTCTCTAGATTAATACAAGTGAACCCGTTCGAGGTGCCTGACTGGCCCATGGGGTACCAGAATTGAACCGGATGGAGAGTTATTATATACAATATGGCAACCAAATAGGAAAAATCCTTCTTTTTGATTTATACCTTTTATTTGAATTAGAAATTGGAAAATAGTTCTTTTTTTCTTTTTTTTTTCTTTCACATCACAAAATCTAGAACATCATTATGCACAAAAACTTCCCTTTTCTTTACGATTTCTAAAAACTTTTAAAGCACATCATCATCATCATTTTAAAGCTCGACAAATATTTTTTTTTTTTTTTTTTTTTACTATTATTATTATTCTGAAAAGAAGAGTTTTATGTAGGAAAGTATAAAAAAAATAATTTCGGTAATGTCTCCAACGTCAGGCGGATATCGCTGACGATAACTCACGATTGTAATAAAGAATTATAACTCGTGAAACTAAAGCATTAACTTTCAAGGGTCTCCAATTATTTTTCTCCCCTACATTTACATCATTAACAAAATGGTCATAATTATATTTCTCACATTTTTAATTTTTTTGAAAAGAATAAGAAGAAAAAAAAAATTATTTAAGAGGAGGACGAAGAAGAAGAAAGAATGGAAGCATTTTCTTTTTCCTTCCATCGATTTTATCATTATGATTTATTATCGTATGAAGCAAAGTGAAAGAAATCGGAGACGCAAAGACGCCACCGTTCAGTTTTTGGGCGCTTTAAAAATGGGGGGAGCGAGCGTCAGTTTGTTTGCGGTAGAAAGTTTTTTTTTTTTTTTTTTTTTTTTTTTGGAAGCGAGAAAAAAAATCGGAGGGAAAGTTCGACAGGACCAACGATTCTCATTTATTATCTATTAATAATGGAAACCGAAAATTGTAGGGGAAAGAATTTAGATTAAAAGCGGTTTCTTTTTACAAAAAGGAAATTCTTTTTAAACAGATCGGATAACAATTCCTTCTTTTTTTTTCTTCAAGAGGAAGGAAGGATTTTTTTTCCTTCCTTATTCCTTTTTTTTTTTTTTTTTTTTTTCATTTTTAGAAAAGTTCTTCGCTTGGAAAACGTGGTTTTTTTCCCTTTAAAACTCAAAAATTCATAATTTTGAAAAAGTGTAGTCTCTACTTAAATAATGAATGACAAGAAAAAGTGGATCTTTAATTAAATTATATAAGACTTCTTAGAAATTATGGTGGCTTAGATAATTTTTAGAACTGGAGAACAGTTTTCGTTTTAAATAAGAAGAACGGTTTCCGCATGAAAGAAGAAGGGAAAAAAAAGAAAAAGAAAAAAAATACCTGACAAAAATTCGGTGTTTTCCGAATATACTAACAGCCAATAATATGTAAGTCGCTTTTAATAATAATCGCGATTCGCGAATAAAGGTTTGTTTACATCACCGGCCGTTTAGCCGGGCGGTGGAGACATTTTAACGATATAAAAATTTGTAAAAGAATTTTTTTTTGAATTTGGTATTTTATACACGAAAACGGAGTCCAACGGCACCAAAACCGTGCAAAATGTTTTGTTATGTTCAGAGATACAGATCCATGATTTTAAATGCATGAACAAGACTTAATTGTTCTTGTATTTCATAATTTTTAATTGTTTTCGCAATAAAAAAGAAAAAATGTTTCTTTCCGAGAGACTAGTACAGCGCTCTAGAGATCCTAAAAGAGATTAGCCATACTTGTAATTCCGGTTCTTCGATATTTTACTGCTGAAAGTTATTGGTCCACTAAAATTTTTTTGAAAAATTAAAAACGTGAATATAAACAGTCAGGAACTATTTTGTAAATTTGAAAAATTTAATAGGGCTGTCCAACATTACGTCATGTCATCAAAATTGTTAAAACCTATTTTTAGCTTATGAAGCCTTGTCCTCCAGAACTGTCCTCCAGCACACATAAGCTAAGCATTAAGAGGTCACATGATGTGGAGAGCCTTATATTTCAGATGGGAATTTATTTTTCGGATTTATCGAAAAACCGGAAATGGCTTCATGGCTAATCTCTTTTAGGATCTCTACAGCGCTCTAGCCGTGAAATCAGGAACTATTTCCACAACCAAAAATATACAATGAGCGTTTTATTTTTTTATTGCAAAAACATTTCTAAAAAACTATCAAATTTAGAAACCATAAAGCCTTTTTCATACATTTTAAACACTGAATTTGTTACAGAAAATTTCAACTTGGATTTGCTTACAGAAATTTTTTTTCTGTCATAAGTTAATATCCTTTTGTCGAAAAAGGTTTTTTGAAAGTGGCTTAGTTCATAAACTTTGAAAATATTTTTTATTCGATAAATAATTTTTTAAATTAATGACATACCGTGAAAGGGGGTTACTTTTGACACTTTTATTTTTTAAAAACACTTGAAAACGGCTAAGAATTTTTTCAAAAATTTAGCTTATTCTGAATTATTGATTACTTTCGAGTGTTATGTTCAAGCCTAGTTGCCTATACTTGTTTTGTAATGAAAATATTAAGTTTTTAGTACGAAAAAAAAAAAAAAAAAATTAAGAAATCACGCAAACTGAAATACTAAGATGCATTCTGCTGTATCCTTCGGTCAAATTGAAATTAAATTGCTTTTCGCACTTGCCCTATATAGTCCCTTAAACAATTATCCAAATTTCACTCAAAATTAAACTATTAGAAGCCCAAAAAATTAAAAAAAAAAAAAAAAAATTACGATCAATGGGGTTACTTTGTACAGATATATTATAATGGCGATGTCCTATGGGTGCTAAATCCACAGCAAATCGACAACGTTTCCAACGTTTTGATTACGTTTTTACTACGTTCACTAATTTTTTTAAATAAAAACACGGTAGAAAGTTTTATGTTAACTTGCTAAAAAAGGGCTACACATTTTTTATGTTAAAAAAATATAATGTTATTGTCCATAAAACATTCTTTTGTTTTTAGTGTTTTGTTCGAGGCTGCAGGCAAATTATGTTACTTTTAACATTAAATTTTTTACCGTGTACTAAGTAGCAATAGACGTTAAAAGAACATCTAAAAAGGTACTAGTCGTCTTATTAAGGAATTTTCCGTTTACAGAAGCCAATAATTTGTCATTTTTGTTAGGACGACACCTTTTGGAAAATCGAGTTTTTATTCGTGTTAGAACCGGTATAGATATTATTATAATAGGGTATCAAATTAAAGCTGAAGAACGCCTCTTAATGTTAGTATAAGCAGACATGGATTTTGTTCTACATTTTTTACATCTGTTTTTGGAAAAAGCGTGAAAAAGTGTAAAAAGTAGCCCCCTGGTGCGGTACACGAAGTTGGCGACACCATGCCACTTCCATCAGGAATTTTTTAATTCCGAAATTCGTCAGTTTTGACTCACCTTAGTGATTAGTCGTTCAGCGTGTTTTGCCAGCAGTTCAATAGACTTACTTTTTTTAATGGTTGACTTTTTCTTCTTTTTGCCCTTATACGGATCCTTTGTATTTCTTTGGCACCGTCTTAATTGTTAGGTTTAGGTCATCGACATCCTATGGTCATGGTCGTTCATGTTCTCCCATCTCTACGATCAGCACTTTACTCAGCTTCTATGCGAGCTCTCAAGCTATTAATCTGTTTAATTTTTTGAAAGTGATTTATATTTGACATGTTGCTTTTGTATTTTTCAATCCCTGTAAAAATTTCCAGCCGGAAACCAATGTAATTTCCTTGCTAATTTTGTTTCCGAAAAAAAAAACCCTAATCGAGTTATTTCTTTTTCGATTGTCTTTCTAATATTAAACAAAAAAAATTCGACTCAGTGGTTTTCAAATCAATTGAAGCGTAAAAAGGTATTGGGAACGTTCAATATGTATACTCGACTTCACACATCAATCAAAATAAATAAAAAAATTCCCAATCGTTGAGACAAATGAAATTATAAATAAATCGGATTCTCAAAAAAAAAAAAAAAAAAAAAAAAAAAAAATCCGTTTTAAACATCAAGAGGGACTTTCGTCAAAAAAAAAAAAAAAAAAAATCCATCAAATTTTTTGTAATGAAAAACAAGGTTGCAGACTTTTTCTAGACGAACTTGTTATTTTCGTGGCAGTTGACTTAATTTATCCTTTGGGGGAAACAAAACAGAGAAAAAAAAAGTTTGAAAGGCGTCACTTTATAAAGAAGAGTTCGGTACGTGCAACGGAAAGGATCCTAAAGCTACTTTTTTCCCTTCTAGGACTTACACAACACATGGAAGATTAAAAATGTGGTTTATTACTTTCTGTAAAAGTTTTTATTTCGTCTATTTAGTAAATCTCTTTAAAAAAAAAAAAGTTTCGCTCTCAAAGAACAATAAACTTTACTTCTGGGGAGAAAAAGTTTGCGTTGATGTGTTTATTGTGGTTTTATGTCATCAGTCTGTCAACGGATGTTCCTGTAATTTTTTTTTTTTTTTTTTTCCGTCGTCGATTTCACTTTTTTTAATTAAATGGAAAAATCCGATTTTGATTTCCTTTTAGAAATCGGACTTTTTCGCTCGTTTCCGGTATTTGCGAGGATGAGATGTGATTTTAATTAACTGCCAAAAGGAAATGGGAGGATTAAAATCTCCCATGTATTTTACGCACGTGGTGTTTAAATTTCTTAGATGGCAAAAATATCCTGGAAAAGCTACTATTATAGGCGATTACACGTGATTATCCGTAAAACTAGGGAAAGGGATTAAACGGTATTAGCGCGCATTAGATGCAAAAGCTATATTTGCTCTTGTTTTCAATGAGCGAATAGACAATCGAAATCCTCTAATTTATAGACGAGCAATAGCGTGTGCACTTCAATTTTGTTTTTACTTGAATACGCTAAAAAAAACGAAGAAAAAAAACGTAAAAAAAAAAAAAGAAAAAAAAGGGTTTCGTTTTTATAATGGCAAACCTCACAGCAAGACGTCGGAATAAAACTAAAGAAAAAGGCTTGATTTATTTTATGCTTCCTCTTCAACGCTTCCATTAATTTTTTTTCCTTTGCCATTACTTCAAAAGCATAAGAAGAATTTTTTTTTTTTTTAAATGTGTAGCAACAAAATTTTTTTGGAAGAAAAAAAAAAATGTTTCGGTTGGCAAAAAGCCCGAAGTTCGGGGTCAATTTTTTTTTTTTCCGACGTCACATTCCTCAGGATTTTTTTTTTTTTTTTTTTTTTTTTTTTTATTGAAAACTATGAATGCAAAATCAAATTCAATTACGAAAGAAAAATGGTTTCCTACAGAAAAACGAGGATCACTTTAAAAAAGTTCTCAATCCTGCGCATTTGTGTCGAGTAGAATGATTAATTCGTTTTGAGAGTTATGCCAGATAAAGTCAAACATCAGGGTGAGAAGTTGGAAAGCGTGTTGCGATGATTTACATGGAAAATAGATGACATATTTCGTTTTTGAACTTTTCACTTTTAGTGGGTGGGAAAAAAAAAGTTGCAGTTAATGTACCAGCGTTTTTTATTTCCTCTTTCACATCAATGGGTGAAAAAAAAAGTGTATAAAATCGATGTCTTTGAATGCTTAATTCAAATTTTTTTTTTTTTTTTTTTTACCTCTTCTGTCTCTGCTTATACTACTGTTTTTATATGTTTGTCCATTTTATGGTTTTATTTTTTTTTTTTTTCCTGTCTCTCGTTGTCAATCTAGAAATACGTAAAACCTTTCCAAAGTTTCTTGCCAACGACATTGATGACGACGATAATCAGTTTCTTGCAGCTGGTATTTGTGCTAAAGTTTAAAGTTTAGACAATTTGGATTATGACTCGGAAACTGCATAATCGACCTACGTGCTCGCTTTCACTATAAATTAGTTAAACAGACATCATCGTTAGATCTACCTTTACTGTCTCCTTCTCTAAATCCTTCTCTACTCACTTTTGTGAACTTGTGTGTAATTGGAAGCGTGTTGAGCTCGATCAGACGTTAATGTTTTAAAACTTGAAATTAATGGGCTTTTTTAGTCCAAAGTCATTTTACTTTTTTAATTAACAATGGACGGCCTTTTCTGCCGAATATTTTACATCCCGTTTTTCGTCGGTACCGGTACTGGTCATTTTTATGTACAGTACAGTTTTTTTTTAGTTTTAGACACTTCGTTCTCTGCACAAAACCGGACGGAAAACCAGCCAGCAAAATTTAATGTTGTTTGCATAAAAAACGAAATGTCCGATGTGAAAAAACATAAACTTAAACTCTACCTCCGATTATTGTGTTTATGATGGAGATACGTCTGTTGGTCTCCGGCGCACGGAACTGGAAAATCAGGGATAAGGAAAAATCTATCACGACCTACCAACCAATATTAATCCATTCTTAATGAAATTTTTAAAGCTGCTTAATATTGAATACCGGCAAATAGATCTTAAAAGGCGCTGTATTTCAGTCAGTTTTTCTGAAACTGAGCCAAACTTGATCCAGTTTAACATTTCCACCAGCATAACCAAACGAAGACATATTTATCTAGATGTGGACGAGAAATACAAAAACATAAACCGGAGCCGGAAGTTAAAAGAGATAAAAGATAGAAATCAAACACGTCACGATAAATCCAAGTGGGACATTTAATTATAGTGACAATATTTTCCAGAACTTTTGCATTAAAACTTTTTATTCTTTTCCACCCGCACGGAAAATCCTCCGGTCGCGTTTTCACTCATGCATTTCAAAAAAAAAGTCACCCCTTTCAAAAGTAGCTTTTTATCCACTTAGGATTACCTTCCAAAGGAGCCCGTCGGGACCTTCAAAAAGTAAAGAAGTAACCGTTATTTCAACAGCAATCAGAAAGGTTGACGTCAGTTGTTTTTCCCTCTGACGATAAGTTTTCGCACGGAAAAAGATTCCAAAGTATAAAAACAGAATGAAAAGTCGGCATGTGCGGATGTGTGAAGGGTGATCCCGAGAGATTCGAACCTACATCAAGTCAATCCGTATTCATGGAATTATTTCAAATAGAGAGGGCTCCGGCTTTTTTTCTCCTCGGTTTTTATTCCTTGTCTTCCGTGTTTAGTTGGAAATTCCTTTTCACTCATTTTCCCTGCGCCTAACAAAAGAAAGCTAATTGACCTGTTCGTTGTGCATTCGAGTCATGCTTTTCCGTCCGGACTTATTCTCCTTTTTTTTCCGTTCCAGATTCTGCAAGTTAAAAGAAGAAGAAAAAAAAACGCGGCGGGAGAAAAAAATTTCATAAAGCTGAATTTGTATTTTCGTCGTTAAATTTGGCAGTGTCTCAGGAAAAACAAGTGAAGATTGTTTCGATCTTTTTTGTTTGAAACTTGCAAATATGTATGAATGCAACCGATCCGAATCTCATTATTTTATTTTTCTTCTAAATATCTATGAGTTTTTTTTTTCCCTGGCAGATAACAATAACGAGCTTTTTTTTGTGTGTATGTTTAGAATATTTTTCTACGAAAAACTTCATGCATATTTTTTTTCTTAAATTGTCTATAAAATTATTTAATTACCCTATAGTCAATATTTTTATTCTTTAAACGGATTCCTGTCGGGAAATCAAATTTTAAAAAATAAAAAAAAAAGTTTTTGTGTGTTTGTGTGTGGGTGAGTGCGTTATTATATTCTGTAATATTTTTGAAAATGATGAAATTTTAATCAGGACTGAAAATGAATTTTAATTACATGTTCAGGGTATGAGGATGGACATCGGATAGAATTTATTATTAGAAATTATAAATGCATTTATATAAAAATAAACTCTGAACAATAAAATCGTTTCGGAAAAAGGTTTCATTCAGTCTTGGATGACGGCCTGGATTTTGTGATTTTTTTTTATTTCTATTTTTACTTTTTTTTTGGGGGGGGGGCAATAAAATTTAGGAGGGTTTTATCATTATCGTTAAAGAGTAATAAATCTCACAAGTCGATTTAACGGACGAAAACTTAAGGAAGTAGAAAAGAATTTGGCACGTGGGTCCACTGTCGTTTTGTCTGAAATATTGATTCTTGTATCAAATAGGTCGTCATTTGATTCTTTTCTTTCTGGATTGAATTTGATGTTTCTTTCGTAGTTTTTATTTTAGCGATCTCTTATCCTTCTTTCAATAATAACTTTTTTCCAGCAGGGATTTAAAAAAAATGTAGTTAAGGAAGAATTTCTTTCAATCAGTTAATTTGATAATCGGCTTAAATTCAATACTGGGATTGATCCTATAGTGGAGTCTTTAAGTAATTAAAATGTACGATTTTACTGGTAAAATTTTCGAATTTTTTTTTTTTTTTTTAGGTTTTGAAAATCTGGAGCAAACTATACGCCTGATTATCGGACGTAGGGATCAGACTGAACGTTAAAATTTGAAGAACATGCAGGCCATTAGGATCAGGGAATAAAGAGGTATGGTAAAGTGAACAGTAGGTGACCCGTATTTTTTAATTTCAACGAACGCCTCCCCTAATATAGTATTCGAAAGAAGATTCTCTGAATTTTTTCAGATATTTTAGACGTTGTTTACCTGTGTTCCCTGAAACCTAAAAATTTCGAAATTCCCGTAAAGATCAAAAAAACCCAAAATTTTATTTTTATTTAATAATGGATGTTTCCTATTTGGATTTTTATGCAGATCAAGAAAATGTAGTTAAAAGTCATATATCTCATACGGTTTTGATGATAAAAGACAAGGCAAGCAAAAAAATTAGCAAAATATGCTACAATCACAATTTCTGCAAAATTCTTCATATTTTTGTCTTCTAATTAAATATATATATTTCAAAATCTGCATAAAATTCCGAATGGGAAACAATCATTTTTACATAAAAATAAAATCTTTGATATATCAATTTTTACGGGAATTTCGAAATTTTTAAATTCCATGGGACACAGCTAAACGAGGCTCAAAAAATCTGAAAAAATTCAGGGAATTTTCTTCCGGTTACTATAGACAGATTATATTTACAGAATGGTTGAAATCGATTTTTCCGTTTTTGTTGCTCTAAACATACTGTATTAACAAATTCATGGACTAACTATTTAAAAAAAATCACAAAAAAAATTGAAAGTTACGTAAGATATATCTAAAATTTCAAAAAAAGATCCAAATCTATGAAATTTTTTAAAATAAGAACCGTAAACGTTTAAAGGAACGATAAGTTAAACATATATATGATAGCGCAATCGCTGTGGTTTATCAGTTGTAAAAATGTTTTCATTTTCGAAATTTTTTTTAAACGGCGTCTTGGTGGGGCGCAAGAGGGTCAAAGTTTTGGAAAATCCCATACAGGATGAAAATTCGACTTTCATATTTTTGTGAAAAAAGTGCCGTTTTCTGTCGGATTTTCAATGTTGATTTCGAAAATGAAATCTGTTTGCGTCTAGCTTTTTCTGTTCTTGAGATACAGGCCAAGTTGGCCAAAAAAAAGTCAAAACTCTAAAATTTCAATATTTTTATCATATTTTTTACAATAACTCAGGAACAGAAATAGCTAGACGCAAACCGACTTAATTTTGGAAATCTACGTTAAAAATCCGATGGGAAACGGTACTTTTTTCACCAAAATCGAAAAGTTGAATTTTCATCCCTTATGAAGTTTTCCAAAACTTCGGCCCTCTTGCGCCCCACCAAGACGCCATTTAAAAAAAAATTCAGAAAGGAAAAAATTTTGATTTTCTACCCACCCTACTCCTACAGTTATAAGCTTCTGCAAAAGTACAAAACAAACAAGGTTGTTCCTGCTTTCCATGTTAAAAAACAGGGGAAAAAACTGGCAAGATAAAGAAAAATTTTCTCCCTCTCTTCTTTCTTCCCCCCCTCCTCTCCACCCCTCCTATCCCCCCTCTTCTAAAAATCCTCTTTCGGTTTTGAAATACTTGATCCCTTCGATAAAACCGACTTATCTCCCGAATGACCTTTAGCAACGCAGATTAAACTTCATTTCCCTTTGTCGGAATATATACTACATCATCGATTCCTCTTAATAAACGATTGATTAGCTATCATCTGGTTCGAAGGTTGGGGGGAAGTAGGAACGAATTTTTTCGTTATGGTTTTGCCTGAGAGGAATTTTTTTTTTTTTTTTTTGAAATGTAAACCGGGCAGAAATTTTGTCGCGGAACCGAAAATACTGAAGCCACAGGGAGAAAAACAGGCAAAACTCGTGATTGAATGACACCTTTCCGAGTTGAGGATTGACAAGTTGCAATAACTTGGTGGGAGCAGATGGTTTATACCAAACTTTGTATTTTCAATTCTAAGCTCTTCAAAAAGTATAGTTCTAAGCACGTTTTGTTGTTCCCCTTTATTTCCTTTTTTTTTTTTTTAACTTTTCACGTTAGGAAAAAAAATAAAAAAATAAAATTCACATCATGCGAAAACGGTGAAGTTTCGGATTTCACATTTTCAATTATCCCGTCTGAATTATTTCGGATATATTAAAGCAAACCGGTTTTCTTTTGCTTTTATTTTCGACCTTTTTATTCTTTGATCTCTCTACCGTCTTGAAAATATATAAAGTTCCTCCTGAAAAAGGAAATCGAAAATCATTGACGGATGAGAATTTTCCCACGCTTACGAGAAATTTTTCGAGTGTAAAAGATTTTCATTACTCGATAAGGATCAAAACTCCCAAGATTTTTCGATTGTTGCTTCTTTATGGAAAATTCAAAAGGAGAACTTTACAAATCTGTTTTACCGTAAATAATGATCTTGTCTACTAATGCCGAATAGGTGGTTGAGTTTGAAGTATCGATGACCTTTAGGGGCAGTGATATTCATGCGTGAAGGTTTTTTTCCGTTTACTTAGGAATCGATTTTTTTTTTTTTTTTTTTCATTTTTCTTAAGTCTTAGAGGAAAAATAGATTCAATCTATGTCGCTCCAGGGGTTTAGGCACCCGTGAATTACGCTGAAAGCCGTCAATTTTTTCGTTTCGATTGCGATTTACATTCCTTTCAAACATACAGGCTTTATAGCTTAGGCAGGATCCTGAGATTCATAACTTTTCATGGACGTTTGAGCAAGGTCAAGCAAGGTCAGACCTATGATTTGGGAAAAAAGAAAAAAAATTCAAAATTCGACGATGCCCGGCTAAATTAAGGGAGTTGGGATTTTGACTTTCTTCTTCTGCACCGCCAAAAATTTCAGAATGCTGCAAATATTTATTGCTGTGGAAGAATATTTATTTCTGTCGGAAGATATTGAACAGTAGCTTAAAATTACATGATCAAGAATGTTTTCAATGGCTTCCTCCGAAATCAAATTACTTGAAAAAAAATCTACACATACCTAAGAATGATGGATGAAAAATAAAGTAAAATAGATTTAACATTATCAAAAAAAAAAAAAAAAAATGTATAGGTTTCTATGATCAGAAAGTCCTTTTTGAAAAAAAAAAAAAAAAAAAAAAAACTCGCAAGAAAAACGGAATAAAGTAAAAAATCTTCTTCTTTGCATAAGTAGCTTTCATTTTTAGTAATACGTTAAAAGCTTTCAAAGATTCAAAGGAAAAGAATAAATATATAGCATACACACCCTTGTAACGATACTTTTATATGGTATTCTTTTTTTTTTTTTTTACTTCTTACGGAGGAAGGAAATAATTGACGGATCATGGATGTTTATTTCCGCAAAAGCTTTTTTTTTTTTTTTTTTTTTTCTTTCTCTCTCTTTTTTTTTTTTTTTTTTTTTTTTTTTTTTGCTGGGGGAAAAATCTTTTGAAATGTGTTTTCTAATGAATAAACTTCTTCGCATTTTTTTATTTATTTTTTATATAAAATCTGGAAGCAGTTTCTAATTCTGACGAACTTTTGGAACGATTTCGATTTCGAACTAATAAACATATGGATTTTGCATTTAAATTAAATTCAACTGTAAGAAATACGCATCGTAATCGATAGAAGACTATACAATTGACTATATTTTTAGATTTTAAATGCATTTAACTTGGTACAGATCGTCAGAAACTATTCTGTATTAGGCAGGTCAGCTGAGCTATGTCCATCACAATCGTGCACGGACATAGCTCAGTTGACCTGCCTAATGCAGTGTTGTGCACTGTGGTTCGGTTTGGGCATGGGTAGGCGAAAGCGGGACTTTTCATTGAACAGCTGGAAAACTCACAATTTAAACTCTTTCAGATCCCAGCTCGCAGGACACATGTTGTAGACGTTGAGAACGTAAGAATTTCTCATGGAACAAGATGAAGATAGAGATTTTTTTATGGGCAATCATGTTGAAAAAAGCTTGACATCACAAGCAGATAGGCCCTTATTCCACTAAAGTGCTGTATCTCGGGAACCAGATCGAAAATTAAAAGACAGCTTTCATTGTGCCTTGGTAAGCATATTTAGGTCACTTAAATATACATACATATATATTTCAGAACTATTAGGTCAAAGGTCATTTCATCATCTTACAGAAACATTTTATGAATAATCTTGGGGTAAAAGTAACTTTTTAAGTGGGTCTTATTGAATAAAAACAGTTGATAACCTCAGTTTGTTAGAACTCAAAAGGGCAGAAATCTTCGCCAGGTAGTGATGGCGATAATTTATCGAAATATCGGATAAAAAAATATCGATATTTTTTTTGATATCCCAAGTTTTCGATATTCAATATATCGATATTTTTTTCGACGATAAAGTAAATATCGAAATTTTTTTCTCTCTAATTCTGCAGGCAAACTGACAAAAGAAGATCAATAATAACGACATAAAATCGTCGTGAAAATTGTCTGTTTTGACGACGATTTTCAAAAAAATCCAAATACGTATTTGGTTTGCTTTGATATATATGTATATGATAAATATCTTACTAGTAATGGAGATAATTATAATCGTACACAAAGAAGTCAAGCGATAGCGTAGCGCACCGGCGACATCACTTGTTATTCACAAAGAGCAAACTATGCAAGAAAATACTTGTTTTTCTCTGCTTGTAGTTTTAGCATTTAATTTAACATTTTTTTTTTGTTTTTTGTTTTTTTACAGGGTTGCCATTCCGATTAATTTTTATTCGGAATCTGCTTTTTCAAAAGTAATTGGAATCGGCATCGGCATGCAAAAACATATTTTCGATTCAGATTAACTTTAAATGCACGAAAATACCGTTATTATAGTTATCAATTTTGGTTGAAATCGGGATCAGCATCGGCATTGGCATCACTAAAATATTTGTTAGTTGGAATCGTTTCCACCTTTCGGAATCGGAATCGGAAGTGCAGCCCTTTTTTTTGTCTAATAATTAATTAGGATGATTGAAATTACGGGAACCGGATTCGTTACCGGAACGCCTGGAACCGATTCCGAGATTTTTCCAAATTACGGCTCGGTATCGGTTCTCCTGGTACTGCAATCCCTAATCACTAAGGGGTTCATATTTGACAACTTTTGACCTGGTCCCTTTTTTCGTAGGGATATAGCTTGACAATGTATTTACAGAACAAGGGAGTTTAAATATTGCAATTGTTGAATCAGTCAATAAAGTTAGTCCAGCTTCGGACATAACAGGTCTTCGATATGAAATCAGAGATATTCGCCTCGAAATAAACATCGTGAAATCTGTAAACAATAAGAATTTCCCACAAATTTTATTTATTTTTTTTTTTCAAAAACTCTACCTCAGCTGAACCAAGCTTTTTGTTTCTTCCACTAAAACTTTTCAAAAACCTTGGATGATTAATCCAGCAGTCATGCTATGCAAATATCCTATGCAAACTTATTAAGTATACATTTTATCAGGGCTTTTCGCTTTCCATACGTTGTTTGACCTAAAGATTTAATTACGTGACTTGCCCTTAAAGCATGGACCAAAGAAATGCAATCCACCGGGGAAGCGACGCGCCGCGGCTTCCGTTTTTAATGCCTTTACTTATATCAACACTTTGCATACGTGAAAAGTTTTCCCTACTTCCATACCTTTTTACAATTTAATGAATTTTCACTTGTTAAAAATAATTTCAAAATTTTCGTTTACATCCTTAGGACAATTACAAAATCAAATCCGGTTTTGTTTTTCGAAATCTTGGTCAAACGAATCTAAAGTTAACTCAGGATATCAACCTAAAATGCAGTAAAAAAAAAAAAAAACGTAAGGTCATGCATGTCGTGGGGTCGTCCATAAATTACTTAAACATTATTTCGTTTGGTTTCGACTTTCTCTTCCCCCTGGTAGTAAGAAAAAATAGGTTTGTGTCGACTGTCAAGTTAGAACCTGGCAAGTAAAAACTTGATGAGACGATGGCAAGTTCAGACTTGACAAGACGCTGGCAAGCTCAAACTTGACGATGTCAAGTTCTAACCTGCCATGGTTTGGTTTAAATCTAACAATAAATAGTGGTTGTTTACAAATTGGGAATGTAAAGTTTGAACTTGATATCTTCAAGTTCAGACTTGATAGAGTTGACTTGAACCTTTACTATGATCAAGTTAAAATTCGACATCGTCTAGTTGGACTTTGCAGTGTCAGGTTGAAACTTTACATTGTTAAGTTGTAAGGAGTTAATATTTACCGTTAGGTTTAAACCTGACAATGACAGGTGGGAACTTGATAATGTCATATGTTTAAAGTCGACAACGTCAAGCTCAAACATGAGACACTCGTCCCGCAGCAATTAAAAATGAACCTTCAGGATTTCCCACAATGAAAGTACCATGCTTCAGATGAAATTGACCTCCCTTTTCCCGACTCCCTCTAACCCCACCCCCTCCTCCAACATTTCCAGCCCTATGGACGACAAATTTATAATATTAAATAAAACCCAGCAACAAAATCAGCCAATAAACCCTATTGAAAACATCTTTTTGTGCTTCTGTTTCCATTAGCAAATATTTGGGTTTTATTTTCAAAATCGAACTTGGATTATGTTGTTATTCATCTCTCGCCAGTAAAATACACATAAATCGCACACAGAATTGTAAAAAATATGTATTGCATTTCAACTTTCCATTAAACAAATTGCAGGACGGCGAGTCTTGTTTGCCTTAATACACAGGTAAAATCGATCGCTGTAAACCATTTCATCGTAAATGCTGTTTTTCTCGCTTGCCTCCTCTGCTGCGAAAGGTATACATTTAATGAAACTGAAAAAAAAAGGAAAACATTGGATCAGGAATCACCCATTATTATTGCACTAATTTTTTTTTTTTTTTTACTGTTTCTTTGTACATGAGTGGATCATTTTACACGCTATAATAATGGCGATGTCCGTAGAAACCCTTGTAGAAATGTTTCCTGTTACATGTCCCACATATTATGGTCTATTTTGCCAAAAAAAGAGACTCGTTACGGAAAATGTACCTCTCTTCAACTTTACTCCGAATATGTTTATAAGTACTCTGCTATTTACTTTTTTCAACCCGTATGTGAAGTATACACTCGATAAATATTTTAAAAACAAACTTTAGATACCTAATTATTTATCTCGCCCCTGGAGAAACATGAAATTGGATCAAGTTTGGATCAATTTTGGGAAAACTGAGTGGAATATTAGTGTAACGCCTACCAAGACTGAGTTTACAGAAAATTTGATGGGAGTCCAATATTGGAATTTTATCAAGACTATATCAATACTTGGTTCACAACCGATTTTTCCGATTCTGGTTTTTCCAGTTATTATTTACCACGATAGCCATAAACCAATAAACCCCTTTGCTCTCAAGGGTACATACATGTACCCTTCAAAAAAGGTGCTCAGCCTCCCAAGCTTAGAAGTTTCAATGGCTAAATCAGCAAAAATATAATACTAAACAATACAAATCTAAATGGTCGGTCTTTGGCTTTCATTTTAAAAGTTCACGGATTAGTGTAACTTCATTTGTGAAGGGACAGAAATTATTGAAGAAGAAGAAGAAAAAAAAAAAACTTTTAAGTAAATTGAGAATTGGGTATTTTGTTTTAAGCAGTATTTGGGTTAAAATCTTTTATTTCAGTACTTTCTATTTCTTCTTTTCTTTCTATTTCTTATTGCATTTCTTCAGCTTTGGTTTTTCCCACGATTATTTGTGGATACCCGCTTTTGGGGATAATAAATTACGGGATCACGAAACTTATTCACAGGGGTTACCTCAAAAGATTTTAAAAAAAAGGCACGAAGTATCCCTCGGGGGTTATGTAAGATTCTTTCCCTTTCTTTTATTTTCGATGTTTCGGTTATTTTTAAATGTTAAATGCAAAAAAAAATTTCCAGATAACTCTTATTAGATAAGATGCGATTTTTCCGAAAGATTTGTGCCCTTATAGGTAACGTATTTTTAGTCAGCACGTTCGTTGTGAATTTGCAACATTAAAAACCTACCCTGATCCACATCCATCACCCCATTAGGTTCACTCTAGGACAAGACAAACAAACGCGAATCACTCACTTAAAGACACAAAAACTTAGATAACCTCATTTAGACCGGCGCCTCCCTTCGAAAGAAAATTTTATTCCGTCATTTAGATTCAAATATGCGTCTTACATGTCGGAACTATGCGGGGAAATGCGAGATCGTTCAAAACACTCAAATATATTCAACATAAAAATAAAAAAGAAAGAAAAAAAAGACTGCAAAGTTATGGATTAAGGAGGTCACGATACTTTGAAAATATCTAAATAAGTCTGCGAGAGTTTGAAACCCATGGGGCCGACGTGATCCTGATCAAATAAAACTTTTCTTGGCGAAGCCATCTCATTATGGTGTCACCTTCGATCGCCGCGGGAACTGCCAAAAAAAAAAATAAAATTCTCCAAAAAGTGGTGTCTTTTTTTTTAAAATAAATGTTTTATTCATTTTTATTAAAATTCACGGGACCTTCCGGTCAAATGATGTATAAAATTTGATTCCGGCAATGTTCCTCGTAAAAGTTAATATAAAAAGAAACTCTGAATCTTTTTTTTTTTTTTTTTTTTTTTTATATACATCTTGTCTAAACATCCAATAAAAAGTCTGGGGCATTAGCTGTCGTTAAAATGAAAATAAAAGTTGGCAAAAAAAATCAAGTTCCACCGCTACTGGGACCCAAAAACGTCCCCCCAAATCCCCCACCCATCTTTTTTTTTTCTTAGATAAGTCTCTTAACAAGTTTCGGGATCCCATAAAAGATTCAATATGTCACTTTCAAATCAAAAAAATGTAGTTTAGCGGGGTCGCGAGAACTGCCTTGATAAAAGCTTTCTTCCCCCTTCTCAAAATGCTTTCCTGAGAATAATATCCTGGATGTTTCAATCCCCGACCAAGGAAGAAAGGTTTTATATTACAATAAATTGAGGTTTTTCGATACCGAATTCGGAGCAATAAAATTATACGGCAATATTTTTAACTCCACGGTAATTTGATTTTTCAAAAAAAAAAAAAAAAAAAAAAAAAATTAGGTTTTTTTTTTTGCGATTTTTTAAAACAAAAGCGTTTAAAGGAAAATCTTTTATATCGTTTAATTGGTACAGGATGCCCTGAACTTGGAAATCCAAGACTTGAAGCCCTCTGAGCATTCTCCACTTAATGAAACCCATTAATTTTTGTAATGTTTCTTCCGTCATATTAAATATGCTTAACCGCTTCTTTTTCTTTTGGGATTAAAAAAATGAACTCTCGTTTCTTTCACTCACCCTCTTCTTTTTTCTTTTTTTTTCTTGCTTTTTAAACTTCAAAAATTTGAAAAAAAAAAAAAAAAAAAACTTGCTCGTTTCAGTTTTTATAATTATCTCGTTGTGCAATTATTATCAATAACTTTTCTAACTCGTTCTAATCTGACAAAGTCGTACCCTGAGGACCTGTAGAAGAAAAACTTAAAAAAAGGTTTGTTCTATTTTTAAAATTTTTAATAGCGTCCGATTTTACGTATGTTTTTACGTAAAAGTTTTTTCATCTTTTTACCTGCAGAACTGCAAACAGGTCCGTAGCCAAAACTCAAAGACCCATAATTACAAGAGACCCGACCGTTTTCTTTTGTCTGTTTGTTTTAAATTGTTTGCTGGAAGCACTTTTTATTCAACTGCCTTTTGCAAAACTAATGCACCTGATCGTATGCCTCCGAAATTTCGGGCCCAACTCTTTCTGTTGGGTCTATTCTAATTCTGTACTAGGCAGGTGAACTGAGCTATGTTCATCACAATCGTGCATGGAGATGTGCTCTTTTGAACCGCTGCCTGAACCGGTTTTGAGCTGTGTCTCATTAAAACTTAATCTTCCGTTCATGTTTGCTTAAAGCTTTGTTTTCCGTCGAATTATTTTGCTTCTCCTCCAGATTAAAAAAAATATATAAACACAATAAAAAAAAAGTGAATTTAAATAAAAGACGAGGAGGAATCCTCACGAAAATTATCCGCATAGCTTTTAACCTAATAAGTAAATAATCAAACAGATAATGAACCCGGACATAGCACTGGCTCAGTCTTAAGGAAACGTGACTAAATTAGAAGAAAATATTGCTAAAGGTAGTATGTCTCCATTGGTGAATTAATTACATGATGTAATTAATTACAGGATGTAATTAAATGATTTTCGAAGGTACTAAATCGTTGTTTTCGATTTAGTTGGTTGGATCCACATTATAAAAAAGGATATCCAGCTCCAAAGATTTGAAAAAACAAATTAGCACCTTTGTAAACCATTTAATTGCATTCTGTAATTAATTACATCATGTAATTAAATCACCAATGGAGACATACTAAGGGATTGTTAAATGTTGAATGTTTTCTCCCAACGTTCTTCCGTGACAATCCAATTACAACCTCCCCCGACTGAAGGAAATTAATTCATAAAAGGATAGTTAAGTTCACACTTGCTTAAGTTTCATCAACAAAAATAAATACAAAATTTTCATGCTCGAGACGCAAAATTAAAAAAAAAAAAAAATTGTAAAAATGTAAATTACGGACATATTTGTGTGGTGTTCGTTTTGGAATCGGCCCAAAAAAATTTTTTTTTTTAATGTCTTTTAGGTCGATGCTCCGAAGTGAAAAAAAAACCGTCCTTTTTGTCAGGCGCCACAATATTTAATTCCTCTGAAGGTAACTTTTTATTTCAAAGTTATGTACCTTGAAAGGTAATAATCTCGTTTTCGCGGGTAAAAAAGAAAAAAAGAAGAGAATTTACCGTCACAGAACTTTTTCTTATAGATATATCTCCTTGGAAATACCATATACTTTCCTTTCACCGTCTCTCTTCATTCGGAACGAGATATCACAGAAAATTGAATACAAATGATTTATCTTGCTGTGGGAAAAGAAGAGTTTTCGGGACGAAAAAACGGGACAAATTCACTTTTTTTTTTTTGGATCGGAAAGGCGAGAGGGAAACGCATCCATATAAAAATGACAAAAACTTCGGTATTCTTTTGATCCTTTAAAAATAATACAAGGAATATATTATGTCGAGAAAAAAAAAAAAAATTCGTGGACTAAAAATGCAATTTTCCATCAATGGCTTTAACTCTGCACACAAAAAATATTTTTTTTTTTCTTTTTGTCGTAATTTGGAGGTAGAAAATGATCCGACCTAATTTAACCCTTAATCGAGAGGGAAAAAGCTTTCCCCTCCGACGATTAAAGTGGTAACGTTTTGAAGTAATCAAGATAAAACTGAGAGCAATCGCTCATTTTCGGGATTTCTAAATTCCTCTTGAATGGATTGGAAAATGGAAATCGATAACCCAAGTATCGGATTTAAATCGCGGTTTCGAACCAAAATTGCATAGAACCGTTATTAATTTTATATTTTGCCAAATGGATTGATATCCAGAGATTTCCTCGGCGCGAAGTTTTCATTCGTTTCAAAAAAAAAAAATCTTGATGATAGTAATAATAATAATAATAATTGCAACGAGCAAAAGGAAAAAAAAAAAGACGAGAAGTTCAAAAATGTTAAAAAGGAGAGAGAAACCCGGAAAACCGTCGGGAAAAGTTTTCGAGTTTAATCAATAAAAAGGTTGACAAAACTACTTGCTTTTACAGCTGATTGTTTGTTAAATCTTCTTTCAACTTCGCCATTTTATAAAATCCACCATCACAATCTAGATCTGCAACAATCAAATCTTTTATTTTTCTTGAATCGTAAACAGCCCCTATAGTTTAGAGTTTTCCCGAGTTAACTTGGAAACCTATGTTTTTTATTTTTATTTTTTATTTCGTCAATTTTTTTTCCTTGGAGTGATTTTTTTATTTCCCCGCAGCAGTTGAAAAAAAATTTTTTTTTCTTTCTGCTACAAAGCGAATTTTTGTTGAGGAAGGAAAAAAAAATTTAAAACACCTTTCGATCTTCCAAACCCTTTTCATTTTTATCCTTACTTCATCTTTTGTTTATCGCCAACATCTTTTCACAACTTTTACAGTCTCTTGTCATTTTTAACGTCATTCTCTCATTCCTCACAATATCTAACGTTCTAATTTATTCCGATCTAAATAAGTCTGATATTTCCGTTTTACTTTCTCACCGAATTGTCATTTTATTGCTCTCTTCATATTCACATCACCCAGAATTTTTCATATTCGGCTTATTCCACTCATTTTGCAATTTTCCAACATCAGTGCCTTTAGTTTTCGTACGGGGACTGCGCTAGGATCTCTTTTTTTTCAATTCCTGGGATTTGAATTCTCGGGAATTTTATTCCTCATTCCGGGAATGGTTAAAATTCGGCCGTGAAATTCCAAGAAATTCCCTGAACTCTTTTAAAGAATTTCATTCCCAAATGCCCAGGAAACAGTTTTTATTTGCAAAAACGAATCCCGAACTTTTTACCCGCTGTTTGTTTTTAGGATGTAGAAAAAGTAAATTAACCTTCATTTATCTTGATAAGCTAAATTTTTAAAATCGCGTGAAAAAATAATGAATTTAATAGGAATTCACAACTTTATATTGGCAATATTTTTAAAAAATCAAATTGAAATACTAATTTAAAACCTGCCCATTTGGATAATTTTTTAATTCCTTAAAATGCAAAATGGCCACTGCTTTTTAAGCATAAATTTAAATCTCCACTATCCTGCATTCTCTGACTTCAATCGACGACAACAAAGATTCAGTCTCCCAATTCCGGGCAAAAAAGTAAAAAAAAAAATTTTTTATTCTTCTTTTATTAGTTTTATAACAAAGAAAATTATTGCTTTTGTTTTTGAAAAAAAATCTTAATCCGGCTTTAGCTTGCCTTTTTTTTCTCCCGGATAATTACAACGGAAATCAATTTGTCATAAATTTTATAGTCTGTTAAGTTCACTCTCGAAATTCTAGAAGAGCAAGAACATCAAATCATTTCAAAGAAAAAATTTGATACCGTGAAAAAAAAAAAAAGTAATAATAAAACAGGACATAAAAAAAATAAGCTCTTTACAAGAAACAAGGAAAAAATCCTCGAGGATTAAAAAAAAAATAAAAACGAAATTTTTTTTCCCTGGATTTCAGGGCATAAATTTTTGAATTTTGCTAGTAGAAGATATGAAATTTTAAAAAAGGGTTTCCTAAGATTTTTTCAAATTAATCGGATTAAAAACGTTTTGAAGATTTTTTTTTTATCATCATCCTCTTTGATAAGGAGCGAAAGAAACAGTTTTTGAAAAGCTTAAAATAATTATATGCGCGGATGAAAAAAAAAATAACAACAAAGACGCCTTTTGTAGGATTTATAAAGGGTGGATTTTTCGCTCTTAGTGCAAGATTTATTTGATTGAATATCATGATATAAAAATTGATTAATAATTTAATGTCGTTTACAGTTACTCATTTTAACGCTTTTGTGAAATATTTATTGACTTTGTGTACAATATGGGGATTACAAGCGGTTATTTTATACAGGGTGTCTACTGATTAATGAAAACGAAAATATAAAGCTTCTATAGGGTGCCCGTTAAATATCGTATTGACGAGTTTTTTTCGGGCCACTGCCCAAATCGATTCCAAATAATTCAAAAAGTCTAAATCTAAAATATTTTTTTTTATCTCAACCGGAACCCGTGCCCCAAGGCACTTGTTTTTTCCCATATAAAAAGCACGGTAAAATCTCATTATTTTGGATTAATTTTTTTTCCGACGGTTATAATGACCCAAAAAATTTGATTTTTTGCATACACGCTCCTTAGATATGTAGCTACCTCCTTATTTTTTCCCATCCCCCAGAACAATATTTCCGATTTCCAGGAGGGGTCGGATTTTGCAAATTTTGCCATTTTGGCAAATTTTATCCCCTCCTGGGGCTCGGAAATATTGTTCTCGGGGGATGGGAAAAAATAATATGGGAGGTAGCTACACATCTAAGGAGCGTGTATGCAAAAAATCAAATTTTTTGGGTCATTATAACCGTCGGAAAAAAAAATTAATCCGAAATAATGAGATTTTACCGTGCTTTTTATATGGGAAAAAACAAGTGCCTTGGGGCACGGGTTCCGGTTGAGATTAAAAAAAAAATATTTTAGATAGACTTTTTGAATTATTTGGAATCGATTTGGGGGGTGGCCCGAAAAAAATTCGTCAACACGGTATGTAACGGGCACCCTATTCTACAGGACTTCCATTTTATATAAAAATAAAGGACCAAAGCAAGCAGCTTTCTTCAAGGCTTCCTCCAGGACAAAAGGCGTACTTTCCCAGTTTTCATCCACGAGTTTTTTTTATTGAATTTTTTCAGGCGCTTACAAACGCAAGTATTGCCAACGAACGGGAACCTTTAAATAGAAGTTTCCTTAATGCTTGGAGCTTTGGGATGTTAGTCCAATAAAATTCTGATAAATCAAAAAAAAAGTTTTTTTTTTTAAGAATTAAATCTAATCGGATAACAGTTAATAACCTAACAAAAATGTTTCAAACATCGTAATCCAATTCTAGATTTTTTTGAAAAGGAAAACCCATAAATTAATCGTATTAAGGGACCTTAGGGGAAAAGAAAAACCTTTTGACGCTTCTTGTTTTCCTAAATCATTCAGCATGAACGGGTTATGGTGAACAGTCATTAGGATCTTTTTTTATCACAATATCTTGCACGGTCGACAGCAAATAAAAAGGAAAGAGGAAATCGAAATTACTTCGGTTTTTTTATCTTCCCTTTTTTTTTCGATGAAAGAAATAAAGAAAGCGAAAGGTTTTCTATTTCTAAAGGGAAAGTGCATTGTTCACAAGTCGATTGTATTGCTATTTTCATTTTTTTTTATTTGTAGCTTTTTCGAGTACCCCATTCGTTTAATGTTTACTTTATATAAGGATTTTATCGGGAAAAGAAAGATGTACCGGTCGATAAAAAGGGAACGAAAAAAAAAAGTCATTATGGAAAGACGGATCCCTGATGAAACGAGGAAAATTTTTTTTCGGGTCAACGCCGCACAATAATGATTTATTGAGATTTAACCTTGGCATATAGGTCAGGATGAGTTCATAAATTCACAGAAACGTGTAAGGAAAATTAAATCAATTTCAAAGGATTTTTAGAATGTTTTTAACAAAAAATAAAAAAAAAGAGCTACCTGGAAAATGCTTGTGCATTCACCTTTTGTTTATGATTGTGTGGCAGGCGTCGGAGTCTGACCATTTTTCAACGGGGGTCAATGCACATGCTTTTTAATTTTTTCAAACAAAAGCTTTACAGCTTTTTAAAAAAAGATAATTGGTAGAATATTTTTTGGTCAATAGCGGAAAAAAAAAAATAATAAAATGAGGAGGGGGGAAATCATTTTGTTCAGCTTCATTCTGTCTCGCAAATGAGCATCTCCGCCAATTATAAACTAACTCGTTGCGACTATAAATTCCATTATCTGGAACTAATATATCGCTTTGACGATTCGAAGATTTCCGAGGAAAATTCAGTTAGACAAATTAGAATGCACTATATAGAAGAGTGGAAAAGCAGGGCGGGGGGAGACGTGTAGGGGAGAGGATAGATAATTTTAGAGAAACTATTTTGATTACCAATCTTCCTCCAAAACAGGCGAGTCGACATCATAAAAGACTCTATCAAGCAAACGCCTGCAAAATTGTAACCCAGACTTGTTGTGGCTCTTAAACGTCAAACGGGTTAAAATAGTTTCATGAAAAAGTAAAAATTCGAAGGGAAATGTGCAATAAGGAAAAAGAGTTTTCTCCTTGCAGTAAAAGAGCGATCAAGGAAAAGAAAAAGGGAAAGATTTAATTTTCAAACGGTTCAAGGTCACGATCCGTGGGAAAATAAAAAAAAAATCTCGAATATGGGTCAAATGAAAAAAAAAACTAGGGTCTCAAACCTGGAAGAAAAAAAAGAAGGGAAATATAACATTGAAAGCTTTACCCGAATCTAACAGTAAATTACGCGAAAACTGTGATTGTTGACTCGCATAAACTCCCCCGTTGCTTTTTTCCCCCCCGAATTTAGGTCACTAGACTTTGGCTTCATTTTTTTTTTTTTTCGTTTGTCCCTTCCATTTTCTCTGGTCGTTTGGTTTTTGTCATTTTCTGGAGTGTTTATCTGGTTTTATGTCATATCAATATGTTCCAACATTTACGAATTGAATTTGACTTTTAAGGCGTAATGTAATTTTCATTGTGTGTAAACACAAAATAAAGTTGACGCCCCCGTCCGGTTTTTGGGGATCAATTAAAATGGGTTGGACGTGTGCCATTCGGGTTTTTACTATTTTCAAAATAGATTTTTTTTTCCCGGAAAAAACTTTTACAATTTCGTTGTTTGATTTTCTATTATTTCCCTGTGTGGTGGAAAGCGTGTGGGGAATGCTCTCAAGATATTTTTTATGGGGATTACCTCCGTTTTTGTCTGACGTCATTCTTTCTTTGCTATTCTCGCTGATCTTTTTTCCACGGCTTTTTAACACTTATTTTATTCGTGGATGCTTTTTCAATTATTTGTTCCTGTTCTTTTGATGAAACGCCGTGTTCGGGGGAAGCAATATGATGGGGTTCACCTTACGCATCAAATTAATTTTGAATATTGTTAATCTATTTTTTCGACAAATCTTATTTGTCTCTGGCAAAATCCATTTTTTTTTTTTTTTAGCAAGAAAAAAATTTTAAGATTTCATATTGAAGATATCAAATCGTTTATCAATATTAATATTTCATATCGAATCGAGATATCCAAAATATGGCCTAAAATAGAGAGAAATCGCAAGAATTTTTTAAGAGATCCACGAAAACCATCTCAACATATTCTCAAGAATTTTCTTCTAAAACCAAAGTGCTCATTCTCGAAATTTCCACCTCAAGAACGTGTAAAATATAAAAGTAATGCGAAAAACATTTGATCACAAATTGATAATGCACAACGGTGCACTGAAAAAAACATATGACGATTTTGGATTAAGTGCTTTTGATTAGTAACTTGTAACATTTAACTAGTTGTAGAAAAATTTTAATGGCCGCCAGACACTTTTTACTTTTAATAGACCAAATCCTAGTTCACTTTTGATTGGCTATCAGTTAACAGTTCTTTTGAGTAACATAACTGCAATAGAAGACTTCACGAGAATGACGCTAGACGTTGATCGTTTACTTTTTTATCTAAGGCATAAGGTAAACATAGGAGAAGAGTGTCAACAAAACATTGGACGTCTAGTGTCATTCCCGTGTGGCGTGTAGCCTTCAATAGGAAACAAATTCAGGTTCCCGATCATTTTTCCTAAAAATTTGATTTAAAAAAAAAACGTTTTTCTTAATCAATTTTTTCCTAATAATTGTATTTTTTCAAGGTCCGTAGCCAGATCGTTATGTACAGGGGGGCTGGAGGTTTTTAACAAAATTCGATTTTATTTTTTATTACGGCAGTCAGCACCGCCTTTTTTTAAATAGCATCAATTGTAAAGACACCGATTCCTCAATTAAAAAAATTACCAATTCACACAGAATAATTAGCATCAATTTAATTTCGGCAAACGCTGTGCCTCAAAAACTTATAGTTAACGAAAACAGCTAAGCCTATTCACCTTCACCTACAAGCGGCTTATCGGAAAATTCCTCGACGACTCCCTGGGCTAGTATGGGTGTGTAAACCTTTTAAATAAAATATAAGGCTTGGAAAGAAAAAGAAAAATTATCGTCCACTTGCGAAGGAATTGAAGCGCGCAAAAGCCAGCAAATCAAACGATAAAGGAAATGAAAACTGCTTTTAATAGGGAAAGGTTAGTTTAGTTTGAATGCGATCAAAGCGATCTTTCCAGACTTTCCGAATTGTTTACTCCGTTCTCTGGTTGAAAAAAAGTTAAAAGAAACGAAACAGGATTAAATTTTGAATAATTTACGTGGATAGAGCCCAATATTCGGAGGAGGAAAATAATAAACTCCCGCGATTTCAGAGGGGAAAAAAAATTCCCAACCAGGAGAAATCGAAAAAGGTTAATTTCGTAATTACTCCTTGCGGAAGCTGCTTAGTCACGTGATTTCTGGATTTATCATAAATTTTTTTAAAAGTTTTTACACTCTATCCCGCTAATAACGAAATACGTTTTATCGGTTTATCGATTAAAAGGTACGGAGCGGCTGGATTTTTTTTTTCAGCTTCTGATTAATACACTAAAACAAAATTTATTATACATTTCGGGGTACATTTTTATGAGAAAACCGCAAAAAAAAAAAAAACCTCCCTCCGCTGTCATTCCTGAGAGCGAGAATAATAAAAGTAGAAAATGAATAGTCATGCGAAAAGTTTTTCAGAAAAACGAGAGATGTAATCCGCATGAACGGGGGTAAAAGCAGAGACCGTATAGCCGCAAGAAAACTATGTTGTAAATAGAATAATACTAGAAAATGGTAATGAACATGTGGAAAATGAACGTTTTGCTCGCACTCTCTTTAGCTTTGTTATTTTATTAAGGCCATATTGTGCTTGGGAATCCTGTGGGTTCCCGCAAGTTGCTCTTTTACTTTGTTTAGAGAGACGTAACACTAGATTTGTTCTTGTTTTTCGGGTTTCAAATTACTGTTTTGTAATTTTCGGCTTAGAAGAAAAACGGATGGCAAGAGTGAATTAAAATATTAGGATGAATTTTTGAAGTACGAAGAAAGGAGATAAAATAAATAAATAAAGTTAATGAAGACGAAGGAAGCGAAAATGTGACAAAACATTTAATAAATAACAAACAACCTTAAACTTTTTCCTTTTTCCTTTTTTTTTCCAAAAAACGCATTGTCAAACAAATATAAAATAAATAAATAAATAAATAAATAATAAATAGATAAATAAATGAATAGATGAACTGTTTTCATGGAATTTAAAATGCTTTCAGGGGAAAAAAATCATGATAACCGTAAACTGGGGTGATGTCGAAAGGTGGGATGAAAGGTGAGGCTAAAAAGGCCTAAGAGAATGCTTAAATAGTGTCCGATGGTGAATAGAAATTAGTGATTGCAAAATACTGAACTTTTTCTAATACCGGTAGTACTACCGAAAATTCTAAACCTTATTCATCATTTTTGAATTTTTTACTTTATGACTAGCCATTACGAGCAGCAGCGGCTTTAGGCATGTGGTTTCCATGCCCATGCACAGTACTGTCCAAATTTTAGGGAGCAAATGCGAAGAAAAATGAAAAGAGAAAATACTTGAAATGTTCCAAAAATTTTTTCCAATTTTTTCCCCCTGGATTTCTCGGTTTTTTCCCCCCCTGAGGGTGGCGTTGTAAAAAAAATTGAAGCAGGGCACCAAAACATTTTTTGAACTGGGTGCCAAAATCTGCAAAGCCGGCGCTGATTATGAGCAATTTTTTTTTTTTTTTTTGCTATCTTCTCAGAAGTTCTGAAAATACTGAATAAATTATAAACTTACGAGTATGACCGAGTAAAAACAAGCAGAAAACAAAAAGTCGGTGCTTTGAATGGCCCAATATCAGAAGATATAAAAGTTTCTAAGACAAGGCAACCGAAAACAAGGAGAATGCTTTGAGCAAAGCCGCTTCTCATGAGTCAACCTGATCCGCACCCCATCAATTCCAAGAGTGTTTGCATTGAAATAAAAATAAAAATAAAATTATGTAAAAATTTCCTAGTAGGGATAGTTTCGCATTAAAGATAAAGCGCCGCTTCTCTTATGGCTCAACCGAATAAATTCGAAGAATTTCTCGAGTTGAAATAATAATAAAATCATAATTTAAAATTTTGAATTAAACTTTACCTTTATATCAATTTTTTCATTTTTGGAAAAAAAAAACCGGTAGCACCGACAGTTTTTTAACTGCAGTACCGCGGTATCAAAAATTAGCCGAAATACAAATCCCTAATAGAAATAACTGTATATTTCACTGCTAGAATCTAAAGGGAAATTTTTTGAGTCCAAAACCCAGTTTGCCTTGCCGAGCGAAGCGATGTGCGAAAATGGTCGAGGGCTCAAAATTTCGAGATTTAAATTCTAAGCTGTGAAACATAATTTTTATTTCATAAGTGCAATGATATAATTTAAAGCATTTTGCATTATTATGATTTGGCAGCGGCCATATTGATTTCTAACGTCTCTTTTCGAGCTCTAGTTCACAAATGTTTACTTTTAGGGGTCATAATTACCGACCGTAAAAGTTCAAATTTAGGAGCAGAAAACGAACATGAAAAATGCTACTTTATAAATACATAGAGTTGCAACTAAATTTTCGGTCTATTTTCCTTTTCTTGCATTCACTCTCCCTTCTCATTTGTTTTGGCACCCCGCTCAGATATTTTCTTGCACTCCCTTCCCCCCTTCCCCCGGACTATAAAACAAATAGAATGCCAAAAGTTCTTTTTCCCCCTCTATTCGAAATAATTTAAAAATTCACTTTAAAAAATTCAGACGTACTGCATAGTTTATCAGCATAACCAATCTTCTACATCTTGAGTTTTTCATTCTTCAGTTAAAGCCTGCCGATGCCCCAGTGATTCTCAACCATTTTATGTCTTCTTCGCTTAAGTTTCATCTAAATGAATATTTTTTAATGTAAAAATAATGAGCGAAAAAGGAAAAAGAAAAGAAAGTTTGTTTATGTAGTTTTACTTTAAAATGAAAAAAAAAAAAAAGTGACGATAAAAATTCTAAAAACCCGAGTTGTCACAGTCGTTTTGCGAGAGCGACGTAACTACAAGATTGACTTTTTTTTGTGCTTTGAAAGAATATTCATACTTCACGTTTTATTATTGTAGGGGAAATTTGAGGAGGGGAGGGAAAAAAAATAGCGAACGGCCCCTAGGGGTCGTTGTGAAACGAAAGCACAAAGACGAAATCAAAACATCAAAGAATCAAAGAACACCACGGAACAAAAAAAGGAATGAAATAGGAAAAAAAAAAAAAATGAGGAAAAGACGGAATTGTGAAAATCGAAACGAATACATCTTTCAATAGTCCATTTATGAGATTCGAAAACAAAATCGATCATTTTTCAAAAAATGAAAAAAAAACCGAAAAATAACAAAGGGTGCTGGTTACGCATATTTTAAGAAATGCTTGCATTTTTTTTTTTTTTTTTTTTTGCTTAAAGTAAACAAGATTAAAAAAAAAAAATTAAAATAAATTCTACTTTGCTTGGGATCCGCTTCCTTTTTTTTCCTGTAAAGAGAACTTTATTGTGCTTTTGTAACCTTGGAAAAGTAAAACTTAAACAAAATGAAGATCTAAGAAGTTAAAGGGGTTTAAACTGAAAACCTTTCCCCTTTTAAATCACGCCTCCCTTAACTTCCGCTTTTTGAAGAAGTTCAAAGAAGAAACAAATTTTCCAACCCGTAAAAGGTTAACTGAAATATGTTAATTTTCACACCCTTGAAACCAAACACCCAGGATATTACAAACAAAGCTAACTCTCAAGACGATTATACCGGCAATTAAGGTTTTTCATGAAAGCAACATGATGGAGTCGAGAAAATTGTGAATTTATGTTTGAAAGACACCCATCTATATTCATTCAATACACAGTAAAAAATTTTATGTCAAAATCAACATAAATCAACATAAGCAGGTCCACATAATTTTTATGTTGTTTTTGTTTTATGTTTGCCTTATGGTAGAAACAACATAAAAAATTTATGTGGACCTCTTAGAACATATTTACGTAATATTAGGTCGGCGGTCCACCTATTCAAAAGATTCAAATAGGTGGTCAAAAATTTCTAGTCCCTAATTTTTTTAAAAATGAAAACGATTTTAAAAGTACTTACCAATTTTGAAGATCTTTTTGATCTAAAAACCCAGCTTCATGGTAAAAAAAATTAAATAAAAACTTCAAGTAAACATTTCTGTTTACATATTAAATTTTAACGGCAGCCATTTACAAAAACATTTAAGTTTTTGTTATTGTTTACATAAAAATAATATTTTTTTTAAATTTTCCCTGAAGCTGTTGTTTTTATAGTAAAAGAGCATACATTTACGTAAGTACGTTTAATAACGTTTCTAATAATTTATGTTTTAGGGACTAGAAATTTTTGACCACCTATTTTGGTTTTTAGTAACTTTCAAGATAGGTGAGCCGCTGGCCTAAAATTCACGATTTTTTTTTTTTCTGGGAGAGTTCGAAAAAGTCTAGTAAAAATAGAACGACGGGACTGACCTATGTAAGAAAACTCACAGTTTTATATGTTTGTTATTTTTCTAGATCCTGATGATGGACTGTTTTGAGTTCGAAATAATCATAGATATTATACATAAAATTTTTAATTGTTATCTTGAGGTTTTGGAGAATTTTTATTTTTCCTGATCATTTAATTTATAAACCTCAGACCCCGCTTCAAATCAACCGATAGGTTGAAAGGAAATTAAAAAAAAAAAAAAATTCTAGGTTTATTTTAGGCACTAAAAAAATAAATTTTTTTTGTTTCATTAAGTGGATATTGTTTTTGGAATACTTCAGTAAAAAATTTTATTTTTAGAGCCTAAAATAAACCTAGAATTTTTTTTTGAATTTCCTTTTAACTTCACCCCAAACATGACTGTAAAAAGTAACCCCATTTTTGTTAGAACGACACCTTTTGGAAAATCGAATTTATATTCGTGTTAGAACAAGTATAGATATATTATACTAGGGTATCGTATGAAAGCTAAAGGACCACTCTTGATGTTTGTTAAAACAGATTTTAATTCGGTTTTAAATTTTATATTTTTTTCGTGGAAAAATCACGAAAAAGTAGCCCCCTGCTACGGTATTACACGTAGGACCTCCTTCTAGAATAAATCAATATAGAGGGCATGTAAAATCATACTAATGGGATAGCAAAAATAAACAACATTCCTTAAGTTTCTTGGAAAATTCAAACATAGTAATTTTCTTTTTTCCAAACAACGTTTAGTGAGTCATTAATTAAAAACGGATTCATCAGTTTTGCTTACAAAACTTTAAAAGATTTTTAACTTTTTTTATTCAAGGAAAAAAAATTATTAAAAATTAATTAATGATTTTTTTTCCTTAAAAAAAAAAGGTCTGCTTCTGACGTTTTGACAAATCGAATAAATCTTACAAAAGAAATTTTTATATCATTTTGCGTGAAGAACTTGCATATTAAAACAGCGTATCAAAACTCTTGAAGCTTTTGATCTTTCTTTCCTTTTGCTGACGTTGCAACTTTTTTTTTTTTTTTTTTTTAATACGAAAATTTTTTTTTGAGTAACTGATTAACATGAAAGGTAGAGAAAAAGGAATGATTTATGTCACGAGACAAAACCAAAGTTCGCAAAAAGAAATTGTAGTTTATCCGGATAAAGATAACCATTTTTACCCCCTTTCCCTTCCGTGCGTCCTTTTTTTTTTTTTTTGATATGCCAAAAAAATAAAAAATAAATCTGATTCATTTGCTTTCAATGAAGTGGAAGAGTAAAAGTAAACGCTTTCGATTATGTCGCCACATTCCTTTTTATTATGATACTTCTTCCTTTTGTTCTTTCCGTCGCGTCTCAAAATTTATATTATATGAAAAAAAAGGGATATTTCCGCCGCCGTTATTCAGCTTCGTTTTTGAAAAACACGAAAAAAAAGGGTTAAGGGAACCGGATTGAAAGAGCGCGAAGGGAAACCCCAAAATCAACGAAAACCGACAAATGAACTGATTAAAAGTAACAGGAATGGAAACCAAGATTAATTAACCCAAACCATCGCCAGCATTCCAAAACAAACACTGAGATAAAATAATTGGAATTCGATGTCAGTAACGACAGGTTTGAATTTTGATTGAATTAGAACTTTTTAGAAAGTACACACTTTATCCTATGAATTATGTTTATTATGCATATGCTGCATAATATTGAGGTAATGTGCTCTGTCCAAATTGGTCACAAGACTAATTAACCCAGATTAAAATTTGTCACAAATAACGAATTTGGCACAGCAAAAAGCTTGTCAACGCATGTACTTGTCACGAAAAAAAAAAAAAAAAATTGAAGATTTTAAACTTATGTCGATTGCTTTTCCTTCCGAAAATCAAGATTTAACATGTCACCACAGAGTAAAGAAGGCTACGTAGAGTAGTAACTCCCATGGTAAAGTTTGGTTTGGGATCCCATCATGTATATGGATAAAGATAACCATTATGAGGAAATAGCTTATGAGCTATGACTTATGAAATATCTCATAAAATTAGCTTATGAGGAAATGACGTCATTCGTAAGCTAAACAAGATGTGATCGCAAACCAAATCGTTCATAAGAGTTGCACTTCCCTGCGTGTCACTTTACGCAGACTTTTTGCTCATTTTTTGGCTCTCGCTTGAAAGCCGGACCAAATAAAAAAAAAAAAATGGCGTTGAGATTTGTTCAAATTCGAAAAATCGATAAAATAAGGGACACCCTAATTCGTATCTTCCGCATATTTATTTATTTGTTATATATCATTTATATTTGCGTCTTTCATTTTTTATCTACGTATTATATATGTTAATTAAATCTTTTTTCGATTTCCTACCATTTTTCTTAAGGTTCTAGTTCCTTTACATAACCGGCCGGTCAGCCGGGCGGTGAAATTTTTTTAACAATAAAAAAAAGTTTAATATTTTTTTTTTTTAATTCGGTATTTTACACATTAAAATGTGATCGGATCGCACCGAAACCACGCCAAAACGCTTTGTTATGTTTAAAAGGTAAAGATTCGTTATTGAAAATGTATGAAAAACGCTTTACGGTGCCTAAATTTGATAATTTTTTTTAATGTTTTCGAAATAAAAAAATAAGACTCCATTTTTCTTTTTGTTATTGAAATAGTTCGCGGTTTCACCGCTAGAGCGCTGTACTAGTCTCTCGGAAATAAACATTTTTTTTTTTTGCGAAAACAATTAAATATTATCAAATATAAGAACTATTAACTGTTGTTCATGGATTTAATATCATGGAAATTTATCTCTGACCATAACCAAACGTTTTGGGTACGGTTTCGGTGCAGTTAGACCCCGTTTTCATGTATAAAATATTGGATTTAAAAAAAAATTTTTAACATATTTTTTTATCGTTAAAATGTGTACACCGCCCGGCTGACCGGCCGGTTATGTAAACGAACTAGAACCTTTAATCCATTTTTCCTAAAAAAAAAAAAAAAAAAAAAAAAAAATCCTAATTTAGTTTTTCTTGAAATTTTGGCTCCTAAAATTTTTTTTCTTCTAATTTTTAATTTTCCTAAAATGTTTTGATTCCTGAAATAAAATTTCCTAAAATCCCTTTAGAGATTTAAAAAATTAGGAAAAATATTCATTTTAGGAAATTTTATGAATCAAAAGATTTGAGGAAAATCGAAAATTAGGGAAAAAGATGGTTAGGAAAAAAATGTTAGGAACCAAATATTTTAGGAAAAATGGACTAGGAAAAATGGTCAGGAACGCTTTTTTCAGCCACGCCCAAATACAATAAGAAAAAATTAATAGACTTATCAAATAAATGACAAATCTATATTAACCGCAACGAAGGAATCGAAAAAAAAATAATAACAATAAATAAATAAATAAATAAATAAAAAGAGTGAGCAACTTATAATAGGGACTGAAATGGCAACTATGAATAATTGTAATATGCGACGAAAAAAACGTATGTCAAATTACATGTGACAAAAAAAGTGTGGCAAATTTTTCCATGACGAATCACCCGGTAACCAAAAAGGAAATACTTATAGAGTTTATTATGTTTGCTTATATGGAAGCACTTGTATCTTTATTTCCCTGTTTTTTTTTTTTTTACAAACTAAGATTTCTATTTTTGCTCAGGAATCGATAAAACCCTGCATGGGTTTTTTTTAATCCAAATAAACCGGAATTAATAATCTGGGATTATCTTTTCAATAAAAAATTATGAAGCGAATATTCAGTTTTTTTGTCCCTCCCCTCTGTCTTGGGAACGTTCAAGTATTACGTAAGACTTTTATTCGGGATTTTGGACCCCCTCCCCCCCCCGGTTGTAAGACATTTCGCAATACTTAGCTTATGGCGAAGATGGTGGATGAGGACCGTCCCCCCTAAAAATCTTACGTAATACTTGAACGTTCCCTCTTTAAAGTCATTTGCATGAGTACGAGCATGGCACATAGCAGTGCATGCTCTCACATGTATATTAAGGTGTCCTTTATTTTTTCAAATTTCAATGAGTGCACCCCCGGAATCCGATCTCTTTTGTGGCACATATGAACCCTAATTTTTTTTCGGATTTTTTTACTCGGCAGGAATGAGGAAACTGTCCCGACTTGAGCGGAAAATTCTCGGAAAGAATCGATCATTTTTTTCTTTATCGAAAAAACAATCATTTCCTATCAGAAAGTTATTTTCGAGCTGGAGCTGGAGCTGGAGCCAAAAAATAAGCCAAAACTTAAAAATGATCATGACCTGGCACTTCACGTGGATTTTTTGCTAATTTTTTGCCTCCGGCTCAAAATCGGACCAGATAAAAAAAAACGGAGTTCAGATTCGTGATCAACGCAAAATTTCTGACAGAAAATGACTGTTTTTTCAAGAAAAAAAAAAAAAAAAAAAAAAAAAAAAAAAGTCAATTTTTTTACAATTTAAAAATTTTCAAAAAAGTCGTCAATTCTTTTTTTTATCGGAAATTTTCCGTTGATCAGAAATCCGCTTTTTTATATCTCGATCGGTTTTTGAGCTAAAAGTCAAAAAATATGGCAAAAAAACGTGGTGAAGTGACAAAACATACCAACTCCTCAGTTTCACTCGTATTTTGGTCTCTAGCTCAAAAACTGGAGCAGATGTAAAAAAACGGACTTCAGATTCATAATCTACGGAAAATTTCCGATAAGAAACCTCATTTTCTTTGCGAAAAAAAAAGTTTAGTTTTTTTTCTCTTATGGCAATTTTCGGAACTTTACGAGTAAAAAATTTAAAAAAAAATTAGGGTTTATCAGTACATTAAAGAGAACCATTTTTGGGGGTAAGCGATTTGAAATTCGAAAATTAACAAAATAAGGGACACCCTAGTATACAATAGGACCTAAAGTTGATCGCTGGTTCTGAACGGTTATTTGAGAGATTCACATAGTAATGAGGGCTCAATAATTTGACACCTGCCTCTTGGGAATAGTAACCGTTGATTTTCGCACAACGCCCTAGTCTCACGTGTGAAAAATTTCCAGCTTTTTTGCCCCCAGTGCGAGATAATTTGCAGAGCATATCTTATGGGTTCTTACTCTCGTGGCCGCAAAACCAATCCCTTTCTGTTAAATTTTTGAGTTTCGGAATCTCCTCTGAGTAAGCTTTTCGAATCCTGTTAAAGCTTTACATCAATGAGCAAACATTGAAAAAAAAAGAAGATCCAGCGGCAAATTAAGTATAACCCATAGTTTTCTAGTCGGAATCCTAAATAAGAGAGTAACAACGGAAAATAAAGAGAAACTGGTAAAACCTCAAATAAAAAATTCTATCTTCAAACTACCATCGCGAAACCGAAAATAACCCAGTTCTCAGCGACAAAAACAATTTCAAGATCATCAAAACAACCGAGATCCCCTTTCTCGCCCACGTTATATATTTCTTTATTACTTTTCCGCGGAAAACTCCCGAGAGAATTTATCGGGGAGGACCATAACGACTTATAATCAACTCCTTCCCATTCGTGTCAAACCAAATCAGAATTAAGAAAAACAAAAAGTTAGCAAACCGCCCTCTGACTCCCCATCCTACTATTTCGCCTCCTTTGGTTTTCGTTAGCGACCCCATTTGTCAGAAATCGAATTAAACAAGTTTTAAAGTTCTCCAGGAAACAAGGTCACAAAACTAAAATCTGAATGAAGACCTTTTGAATAAAGTTTCGAATCATCATCAGCTTTCCTCGTCGAAAATCCTACTTATTCAATAAAAAAAAAATATAGTAATAATAACAACGATAATTGAAAAAATTAGATTAGGCGCCTAGACGCAGTCGTTTTTATTAATATTACCGTTAGAAAATTTTCCGACTACTTCCATCTCCCTCCTCCTCCTCCTCCCCGCAAAGAATTTAAAATGTAATTGAACGGAAGTTAGAAACCAATAATGGGAAGCAGAAGTTTATTATGGCTTGAGAAACTTTCTGACTATAGATTGAAAGTTTTCGTTGAGAAAGTCTTCTCGGGGTTTCCCCCCGCCCGTTTTCATCGCGGTCAAAACTGTTTTAAAATAAAATTCCGCGCAAAAAAAAAAAAAAAAAAAAAAAAAAAGGTTTTTTGCGTGCAAAAGAAACACAAATCGTCGATAATCGCCGGTATTAAAAAGAAGAAAAAAAAAAGAAAAAAAAGAAGACAAGATATGATGATGAAAAACCGAGAGTTCTTCTTTCTTAAACTTGAAAAGCTGTCGTATCATAAGAATGAAAATCTTTCATGCGCATAATCATTTACAAAGAATTTTTCATTTCTTTGTATTCAACCACGAAAATGAAACTAAACTTGACTCACTACGCAATTTATTTCAGTTATGAGCATTAAAGATTACCGCCTTTTTTTTTTTTTTTTTAATTTCATCGTTTTCCTTTCCCCTCTTTTCCGTTTTTCTTTTTCTCCAATTTCTTAAAAAGTCCTTTCAAAAGAATGTTCAGAAGTATATTTAATTTGAAAAAAAAAAAAAAAAAAAAAAAAGAAAAAAAAAAAAAAAGAAGACAAGATATGATGATGAAAAACCGAGAGTTCTTCTTTCTTAAACTTGAAAAGCTGTCGTATCATAAGAATGAAAATCTTTCATGCGCATAATCATTTACAAAGAATTTTTCATTTCTTTGTATTCAACCACGAAAATGAAACTAAACTTGACTCACTACGCAATTTATTTCAGTTATGAGCATTAAAGATTACCGCCTTTTTTTTTTTTTTTTAATTTCATCGTTTTCCTTTCCCCTCTTTTCCGTTTTTCTTTTTCTCCAATTTCTTAAAAAGTCCTTTCAAAAGAATGTTCAGAAGTATATTTAATTTGAAAAAAAAAAAAAAAAAAAAAAATAAAGAAAATAAAGAAAAGTTTCCGAGGGGAGATTAACGTTGATGCCATCTTCAGTTCGTTCAAAAAAGTTTATTCGAAAATTACGGACAAAACGTTTTGACGAATATTTTTACAAGTCATCGAGCAGCAAGTTTTTTCATTCGCATTTGCAAAAGTCTACAGGAATATTATCATAAACGATTTCGGAAGTGACGGGACACTGCGAATGGTCTATGCTATACGTATTTTTGCAGGCGACTGAGGAGTAACTTTGTAATGGGGATTTCCGACGCAAAATTATTCCGCTAGAGGCTCTGGATGTCTTTAACGACACCTGTCGTTTAAAAAATCTGAAAAAAAAATTCGGGATAATAGTATTATAAAAAGACATCGATTCCCATATCAGGCGTTTTCAAATTCAAAAATTCGCGTTTTTCGACCCGCCCTATTGTAGAGCTAGTCTGGCAGATTTGCTATTATCTGAAACGAAAGGTCGTGACATCAGTCTGGTTTTTGCCACTTATCACCTTGGACTGTTTCCGACTACATCGTCTCAGATCACTAATATTTCCGTCAAACGACCATATTTTGAAAGGACACCGGAAAATGGTGCGAAAATGTTTGCGACTTAGCTGATCATAATGATGGTTTGATTTAAAAAACAAACCAAAAAGGTTTAAAAATTTTCTGTTCAGCAAGAGGAGGATAAGGAGAATTAGGCTTCAGGATAAAACCTGTATTGGCTACAAATCCGTCATTAAGATTCAAGAGGCTATTAAAAAATTTCAATGTCAAGCTAATATTTTTATTCCTTATAAAAAACTTTTATCAATTAAAGGCTGCCTTATCATAATGGCATTTGCCTTTCAAAATTTCCTAAATACTCTTCTTTTTTTTCTTTTTTCCCAAAAACCAGTTAAAAATCCCGATTTTATGGTCGGCCGTCGACTAGGCTTTTAGCACTTGTCTTTTTTTTTTTTTTTTTTTTTTCTTCCCCTCTTTACTAAGGATAAACATAATTCGATTTAAGTTTTCCTCATTCATTCGGACGTTAGCCTAAAGCCTTTTAATGGTCGATCCCTCGAGATGCTAAAACTCCCAGAAACTGCGATTAACCCGTGAAGTATGAGATAAATTCCAGGAAGCCGCGAACTTTCCCTCTCTCTCCGTCATCTCCTCTCTTCTTCCTCCCTCTCATTTTCATACTTGAAACAATGATTTTAAATGATTGAGTGGGCTCATTCGTAAACAATGCCGACCGAGGCTCGTAATGCGCTTTTGCCGAGCCCCCTGTTTTTCCCCCTCGCGCCGGTGACGTTGAAAAGACTGATTATCTCGCCCTTTGCACCACGTCTGAATTTCAAACTTTTTATCTTTCCTGCAGTTTTCTCTCTCCTCCTCGACCTTTGACAAGTTTTGATATTTTACGGTCAAAGTTTCGGTTTTGAGAACGAAATTGGATACAAGAACCCATAATTTTGTAGGACCCGGTTTTGCTAAATTGTTCGAAAAGCCCCCGATACGGGTTTAACTCGGTTACACGAAACGTGCGGAAAATTTGTTTTTCTGCAAAAATCCCAATTTATGACGTAAAAGGAGACCCTCCCCTCTTTCCACGTCTTTTCGATTCTGCGGTCAGTTTTGTGACGTCACTTCTCGGAAAACGCAAACATCCATTATCAATATCTCCCTGTTTAACATCCGTTTGTTCAGAAACATTCCGTCCGTCTTTTGTCTACCTGTCATCGGTAATTAATTATTTTTCAGGACTTTTCCGTTCGTCCTGTGTGCGACAAAAAGACATTTCCATTTGTAAATAAACTCTTTCGAAGGGGGATTTCGTCTTTTCCTTATACACGGTGATAAATCATTCCGAGGGACTTTTGTTTTGAATCCTCACAAATTTCGCAGAGACCCACTTTTTGACGTTTCTATCTCTATTATAATTGCCTGATAAAGCGAATTCTTTGGTTTTTGAATTACCTAAACGTCGTGGACACGCTACGATGGGTATGAGAATTCGGCTTATTTCTAAACGGTGACTCAACTTTTTTTTTCTTTTGTAAATTTTTTGTATAACACTACTAAGGCCACTTGAATATATAAATGCGATATGTTAATCAATACTGCAAAGGCTCCATCAATAAAAAATGTTGCAGAATGATCATTCGGTCGTTTATAAAAGGCGGAACAGCCCTCTTTGGCTTTTCGCCGTGGCTTATAGGGACGACGATCCCAAAAAGATTATATTTTTAATTTTTTCAAAATCGATACTGGAATCTGTTTGTGCATATTCGGAGAAAAGAAATGAAAACACTGAAACTTCACTTAAAACTAGTTTATTGGTTCACGAATGATTGACAGACAACTAACTAACTAATGCTGACGGTACAGGTATATAAATGATCCTGGAACCTTCTCGAACATTAAGGAAAGTTTAAGAATATTTAAGAACATTTAAGAACATTTTGGAATGAAATAATAAGCTATTTTTATTTTTATTTTTTAACGGGATATGGATCTTTTTTTTTTATTATTAAGAAAATCACGATTATAAGTTCGTGAACTATATAAGTTAAACATAGGATATCAGTTGAAAAGTTAAATCGAAGTGGCGAAAGATGGAAGTGTCGGATGTGATGGATTGTCGAAGTAGCTTAGTGGTAGAGCAATCGTCATGAAAACGAGAGGTCGATGGTTCATTTCCATCTTTCGCCACTTCGATTTAACTTTTCAACTGATTTCCTATGTTTAACTTATATAGTTCACGAACTTATAATCGTGATTTTCTTAATAATAATAAAAAAAAAGATCCATATCCCGTTAAAAATAAAAATAAAGATTATCAAAGAGGATCGAAAATAAAATCTTAAAAATAAGCTATTTGTTCGAGAAGATTCCAGTTGACAATTAAATTCTTACGCTTGATTGATTTTGACCTGACTAGACTCGTTTGGGTTTTCATTATTATTGTGGAATATTTATACATTTATCGATATATTTAATTGGTATATGATGCCTGAGCAGAATCCATTCATAATTTGTTAAAATTGAGCACAGCTTAATTTCTAGTTTAATAGTGTAAAATTTTTCCAGGGGTCCGAATCGGAATCCGGTGCCGGTGCCGATGCCGATACCACATTATTTATATAACTCCCGATTCCGATTCCGATTTCGGCACCAACACCCGATGCCGATGCCGATGCCACCAAGCATAGATTATATCCGATTCCACCTCTGATTTAGATTTTAGCGAAAAAAAAATTATAGTCATTCTAGACGATTTTTAAAATCAGGGGTTCGATTCCGATGCTGATGCCGATTTCGGATATTAAAAAAATCCGGTGCCGATGCCGGAATGCCATTTTGAATCGTAAAATGACGTCTTCAAGAATGACCAGCAATACAATTTGTCACGTAATTTTTACGTCAAAAATCTCGTAAAAAAAGTCCCGGAATGTCCGAGGACCAAAATGTGACGAATCACCCAGAAGTGTGGCATCTTTTGTGTCGGGGCCACACCTCGGTTCTAATAAATTCAGGAATTTAATTAGAACGTCATCCATTTTTTGATTCCAAAATTTAAAAATAATAAATAAAATCGAATCGTCCATCCCCTTTGTAAAAAATAATAAGAATCCAGAATCTAGAGTCGATTTTGAAAATCGATTCTTGTTCCAGGAATCGACCATCTCTAATAATTTATTAAAAATATTCATTTCTCAGTTCGACACGATGTTGAAAAAAGGTGGAAACTGGACAATTTCCCTAAAATTAAAATAGAATCGCTCAAAAAGACGGCTTGCCGATAAATTCCGAAAATAATCCAAGGTTTTTTTTTTTTTTTTTTTTCTCTCAAAAACATTCTTTTATGTTGGGATTTCCTAGAAATTATCCAATCAAGAATCTCAAGTCAGATCTCTCATTATTTAAACCCTACGGCGCCGTTAAAACATTATGTAATAACGTTAGGGGGAGAACAAGGGTTATTAAAACGCTCAATCTAGCTGCACGGGAAAGGCCAAAATTTTGTTCAAGTAGTATTTGAATGGTGAAGTATCTTTTCGTTTTAACAAAAAAAAAAAAAAAAAAAAAAAAATCCGGAAAACTTTTGACTTTTCCTGACCATGATTTTGGCCAACGGGGTTTCCAAAATCTTTATCCATTAATACTCGCTAATTTATTTTTAAATATTTCCATCTAAGTCACATTAAAGTTAATTTTGCATGAGAAAAACAATGATGAAGTCAGTTTTTCGATTTTAGAAAAAAAAAAAAAAAAAAAAAAAAAAAAATTCGGGAAACTTACACGATTCTCTTTGTCTCTTAGGGGCGCAATTTCACGCCAAACACGTTCGGCGAACATTTAGGGCGAACATGTTTGTGTTTGATGAAAAGCGGTGAACATGTTGGACAAACATTTCCATCGAACATTTTTCCCGACATGTTGGGGAAGCTCTACATAAGCAATGACGGTTTTTTAAGAATGTTATGTGAAAATGTTTGTCCAAAATGTTCGCCACTTTTATCAAACACAAACACTTTCACCCAACATGCTTAAAAAAGCGTCACTACTTATGTGGAGCTTCCCCTGCATGTTGGGGAAAATGTTGGGGGAAAATGTTTGTGCAAGATGTTTGCCGAACATGTTCACCACTTTTATCCAAGACCAACATGTTGGTCCAACATGTTCACCGAACATGTTTGGCGTGAAATTACGCCCTAGGTCGATAGCTCGGCCATCCGGATTTCTTTCTCAGATCAAACAAAATTTTTAATTTTTATTTATTTACGTGGCTTTTTTCATTTGCTTCTTGAACAACTTCTTTCATCCCTTACATTTTCATTTTCATTTTCCATTAAACACCTCACATTTTTTTCTTTTTTTGTTTTTACAAGCTGACGGCTGAAATTTCACACTAAAACAAGTTGCAGTTAGAAACAGTTGAAAACTTTGTTGTCAGCAGCATGTTGCTGAACATATTGTAACGTTAGAAACATGTTGCCAACATGTTGCAGCATAGGAACATATTGGCAGTATTTTTATTTTTATTTTCCAATTTTGCGCAACATGTTGTCAATTGTTTTAGAAACAAGTGACAACATGTTGCAACACGTTGAAAAACATGTTGACAACATGTTTCTAGAACATGTCTCATCGTGAAATTGTGGCTTAAGTCACTCTGGAGATATTTTTAAACAGAAAATAATCGTGAAGTCCCATTTTCCAATTTGACAAAAAAAAAAAAAAATAAAAAAATAAAAAAAAAAAAAATAAATAAATAAATAAATAAAATTAAAATAAGAATAAAAAATAAGACGTATACCTTACTCTCCTTAACTATTTAGGATTTTGGTCAGGAAGAGCGAAGGGAATTAGCCCTTTGCGAGGAGTTTGAGCCCCACTGAATTTTTTTTTAACCAATATTTTTTTTTATTTCCCATCTAAATGACGCATTATAAGTCCTCCTTTAAGTACTTTTCGCTCTCCCCAAGTTTCTCGGTCTGAGAGCAGTGTTTTTGGCCGAAAATCGTACTGGCCCGTAAATGAACGTCACAAGATCCCATTTTTTCTTAAAGCTAAGGCGATCGCGTCAGACACTAGCACCGCCTTAAATAAAAATTTCGCAAAACTAGTTTTCTAAACAAAAACGACTCATTATTATGATGTATGTCGCCGCCAACCTTGTTGTCAAGTTTTTTAAATTACATCGCATCGCAGAAACCAACTCCCCAAATCCCCTGAGCAGTTGTATTTTGCATCTAGAAGAAACTGGTCCCTCGTGTTTAGCACCTCGCTTATCATATGTCAAGACTACATTCCACACGCTCACCTTTGTGCGTGAGTTTTATTACTTTTCCATTCTACTTTAGTTTTCTTTTTTGCAATTGAAGATGTTGGGAAAAAAAAAAAAATCTTCCGCCCTAGTTTTGTTTTAGCATGACAATGTCAAAAGAATGCCGAGATGCGTTTAGTTCTTTTAAAGAAAACAAAGAGGATGTGATATTGAATTTTTATCTTTACCTTGAGGTTTTGTTGTATCGGTCCATATTAACAAAGTCGAATACGAAATCTCTGCTAAGAAGTTTATCAGGCACGATCCTTGCAGGTATTTACTTGAATCTCTCTGGATCGTTTAAACATAAACACGCCCCTGAAAACGAAAACATACGAATCAATAAAATGTCTTTTTGCATTTCGAAGTGGCAAGTTACAATTACATCATCAAAGAAGTTGAAAGTGAGTTTTCTTTTTTAAGCGATAAAAAAAAAAGGTCAGAATTCCGAAGCGAAACGAATAAGGGTTTTTTAAAACTCTGGAAATTTTAATATCTCATTTTCAGGATTGGGTTTTTATTTTTAAAACATGGAATGCATATCAATTATCACGAGCGCCTTGATTTTCACCATTGTCGCAATTATTTTTAAAATAAGGGGAAAAATCACGTCCCTGGATGCGTTGCCGGGGCCAAGATCGTATCCGGTAATAGGGAATTTGTTGGATGTGTCCGGACCAGGGGAAAGTAAGTAATAATAATGGCTGGTATCGAGAATGAGAGTATAGGAAATCGGAAGAAGACAAAAAAAAGACGTTAAGAGGATGTTTTAGAGAGAAGAAAACGTTAAGAGGATGCTTTAGTGAATGCCAAAAGGAAAGGCTGTTTTGTGTAATATTCTATTCACGGTGAAAGAATTCACATTTTAGGTATTTAAAGGCCGGAATTTCACGCTAAAACGTGTTGCAGTAACATGTTCAGCAACATGTTGACAACATGTTGACTAATACTGTAAAAAATTGAGCAACCTGTTGATACATCTTTCTAACGCTGCTACAAGTTGTGCAACAATTTGTCTCAACATATTACTGCAACAAATTTTTGCGTGAAATTTTGGCCTTACGAACTTCTTTGAGATTGGAGGATTAAAACATTGAAACAAGTTTCAACTTGTTCCAAGTAAATATGAACCGGAAAAAAAATCGGAGTTTTTCGAATGACTGTTAGGGTGCAAATTCACTATGAAATGTTAGATCAACATGTTGGTTCAACATCTATAGTCACTATGAAATGTTGGACAAACATGTTATACCTACTTGTTGGAATGTTGGACGAACTTGTACCAACATGTTTGACAAGCGAACGAATCGACTATTGTAGAATTTACTCCTACGTCGAAATGAGTGTGGAATGTTGGTCCAACAAGTTAATACAACATGTTGGTCCGCAACATTCCATGGTGAATTTTCACCCTTACTTGAAATTATTTTCAAACATACATGTATTTATAAACATTTCAAACAAGTTGAAACGTGCACTAAAATTTACAGTATACACCATGGAAGTTCGTTAGGCCGAAATTTCACGCTAAAATTAGTTGCAGTATTTTGTTAAGACAACATGTTGCCAACTTGCTGGACGTTAGAAACATGTTGCCAACATGTTGCTGAATATACTACTGCATACATGTTTTAGTGTAAAATTTCGGCCTAACAAACTTGTTTGGCGTATGCTGTACATTTTACGTCGCCTCAGAACCATAGGGTTCCAAATCGCTAACACGTAAATTTTATAGGAGAGCGTTTTTAAAAATTTAGCTTTTGCTGCCCAGTTGGTTTAAAGTTATTTTTAAATTTTTGTGTACCAATTCAGTTATTATGTTATTACGACGCTGCAAAATAATTTTTGCTTGAAAATCATTACTCTAAAAAAAGATACGAAACATTTTTTATGAAAGGAAACCGAAATTGATGCAAAATCAAACGCAAATAAACTCAGTGCCATAACGTTCTAAGTCAAAAATGGCTGTAATTCAAGTCCTAACCAATTTTAATTTTTTGTTTAACTTTTATTTGTTCAAGCAAGGCCAAAGGATGCCAAATATGTAAATTTGAAGGTCAGGCACTTACATTTCGGAGGAGGAACAAAATTCCATAAGGTTCTAAATGAAATCTTAATGAGAAATTGTTGGTGCCATAAGGTTCCAAATCAGGTTTTTTGCGCATATCTCAGCCAAAAACCAAAATTAAAAATTTTCCTTTCATAGAATATAAGCCTAAAGTAAAAGACAATTTTTGGCATAAAAATCTCAATTTTTTTGGGGGGACCTATTTGGAACCCTATGGTTCTGATCCGACGTTTAGTGCAAGTTTCAACTTGTTGGAAATGTCGAAGACACGAAATATCTCGGGCTGAACTTAGACAGACGTCTAACATGGCAGAAACATATTTGGTCTAAAAGGAAGCAACTGGGCTTAAAACTCGGAAACCTCTACTGGTTGCTCGGAAAGAAATCACAGCTGTCCCTAGCTAAAAAATTATTAATTTACAAGACTGTCTTAAAACCCATCTGGACCTACGGGATACAAATGTGGGGCACGGCTTCAAATTCCAACATTGAAAAAATTGAAAGATACCAATCGAAAACCCTGCGAATGATCACCCAAGCCCCTTGGTATGTTCCGAATGAGGTGATTTCAAATGATCTAAAAATGTCAACAGTCAAAGAAGAGATTCACCACTACAGTCGGAAATACCACGCAGACTCTCCATCTACCCAAACCGTCTCGCCAACAATCTCCTCACTGCACACGCCAGAAGTAACTCGTCGCCTAAAAAGGCATAAACCCTTGGACCTTCCAGTCAGATACAAACAAGACGCAAAACGGGGAAAAATTCGATGACCCTCTTCGAGTAATAAACATCAAAAAAAAAAAAAAAAGTTAGAATTTTAAAATTAGGCTTGTTTACTTTTAAACTAGGATTGTTTTATTTATACCTGACCACGGTCAAGCTGTTTTCTGAAAATTGCCAACTGTGACAATTTTCATTCCTGATATGATATCAGCATATTTGCCTATTGTTAATGTCTTTAACAGATTGTAAATAAAAATGGAGTTATTTAAAAAAAAAAAAATGGAGTATTAGACAAAACAGCCATTCCTTTCGGCATTCACTCAAGCTCCATCTTTAAAATGAGAAACACGGAAACGGTAAAAAGCAATCAAAACAATTTTGATTATTTTTATTTTTACAGAAATGATGCAACGAATAGCTCAAAGAGAGAAACTATACGGGCCTATTTACCGACTTTGGTTGGGTCCGATCCCGGTCGTGAACGTATCGACCCCTGAACTTTTTGAGGTAAGATTTATTCGTTAAAATTTTGTAATCCATCCCCCAAAAATTTTTCAATCGAATTTAAATCGCGCAGCAAAAACCCCATCAAAACTTCATCATTTAAATAAGAGTAACGGCGGCCACATTTTCTCGGCAGAGAGAAAGACGGGGTTGTTATTATAACAGAGGAGGAAAATGTGTGCGTGTGAACGTGATAAATTGTTAACTTTGTTTTATATTACTCCTCTTATTTTTTTTTTTTTTTACTCTCCTCATTTTATTTTGTCGATTTAAATTTACGATCGCGGTTTTTTTCCTGTTCCCCTCTTTCTTTTTTAACCTTGGGGATTGGAAAAAATGCATAAATCTATCCTTAACTGGAGGAAAAAAAAAAAAAAAAATACAGGTAATTTTAAGCAGTAGCCGACACTTGAAAAAGGGTTTCATGTACACGTTTCTGCATCCGTGGTTGGGGACCGGCCTTTTAACGAGCGACGGGAACAAATGGTTTAAACACAGAAAAATTATTACTCCAACGTTTCATTTCAAAATTCTGGATACATTCCTAGACGTCTTCAATGAAAACTGCGAAATTTTGGTTAATAAATTGAGGGAGAAAGCGGAAACCGGAGACGTTTTCGACGTGTACCCTTTTATCACATTATGCGCTTTGGATATCATTTGCGGTTTGTAAATCTTGCGTAGTCAACGAATTTTCGTGGCGAATTAAAGGTGTGACAGAGATGATAAATTTTAACTTTTCAGGGTGTAATTTTTCTTTTTTCAGAAACGGCCATGGGGACGAAGGTTTACGCTCAGCATCAAATTCAATCTTCTTATATTAAATCCATTTATCGGTATGTAAATAATAATCTTGACTGCGAGTTAAAGGAGCACTTTAGAGATAAAAAGAGGGCTTGTCTTATTTTTTGAAACGTTATCAATAATCGTTCAAAGTCTATGTGCATATTAATTGTAAAGCCTTTAGAAAGCGATTAAAAATCGAATTCTTTGGGGATATTCCGCCCAGGAAATTAAACGACGTCATTTTGATGAGTACATCTGCTTTTTTTTTTTTAACAGTCCGACAAGTTTTCGCTTGTCACATTTTTATTTATTGCACAAACCACAACTTATTCGGCAAAATTTTGGTCCCACTACATATTCGCCTTCATAGTCTCTAGAAACAAATATTTTGAAAAATTTTTCGCCGGGACATTTATTCTCTCGCCGAATCCATTAATTTGCTCTCATTAATCGATGTCCTCTTATTTCGCTACTTTTTCTCCTAACCTCACGATCGGATATATTAGAATATGGTTTTGCGCGATTATTTGAGGTAATTTACGGAAGACCTGAATGTTTATTGTTCGATGCTAATTGTCGACTGTCAAGTTTAAACCTGACATTGCCAAGTCTCGACCTGGCATTTGCAGGTTCCAACTTGACATTATCAAGCTTGAACTTAGCATTATTATGTTCAAACCTGCCATTGACACATTCCCTAGTTCCGTGCGTCGGAGGTAAACGGATTTACGATGGAGTATCTCCAACGTAAAATTGGAGTTAATCTGTTCCGACGTTTCGTGGAAGTGTCACGTGACCTCAAGTTTACGGACATAAGCGTGTAAACTTGCAGTCACATGATCACATGATTTTCATAAACACTCAAAACATTCAAAACAGACTATCAGTAATCATATTTACGATGGAGGTATGTTATTCCAACTCCGAAACACGGAGTTGTCGACTGTCAAGTTATTTAAACCTGACATTGCATTAAACTTGGCATTTGCACGTTCCAAATTGACATTGTCAAACTTAAAATGGTTAAACCTGCCACTGCCAAATTCCCAATTGGCATTGTCAGGTTAAAACTTAACACTGTGAAGTTTGTATAACTTGAAGGTCAGGTACAAACTTGTTAGTCGCCAAATTAGCAATCAACAAGGACTCTTCAGCAGATCTTCCGTAGAGGATAATGCTGTTTTGGTCACACGATAAGTCAATTATTTGCTCATCAGTCTGGTGAAATAACTTCAGAGGACATCAGTATTTGATACTATTAAAATTTATCCCTAGGATTACTTGGTTACAGCTGCAGGATAAGAATCACCCAAACAATTTATTTTAGCAATTCATCGAAGTTCGGAGTCAAAAAATGCGCAATTACTACTAAATGCGCAATTACTATCATCTTCGTAACGGTTTCAGAATATCAAACTTGACTGTTCGCCGATGCTGCAAGTTTTGGCTCTACCCAGATTTTATTTACCGCAACACATCAGAAGGGAAAGAATATAAGGAGCAACTGAAAATTCTGCACGATTTCACGGATAGGGTCATAAAAGAAAGAAAATATTTACGGCGGCGAAGGAGAGAATCTCTTATACCAGACGAAGAATTAGCGATAGGCCGGACAAAAAAACGAAGAGCTTTTCTAGATTTATTACTGGAGGAATTAGGGGACGAGGAAAACGCCAAAATGACGGATAAAGAAATTCGAGAGGAAGTGGATACTTTTATGTTTGAGGTTTGCGAAAACTCCATTTGGAAGATTTCTCTTGGATTCGCTGACATTTTAAGTTCTTTCTCTCTCTTTTTTTTTTTTTTCTTCTAAGGGTCACGATACAAGTGCGGCCGGAATGTGCTGGGCGATACATTTACTCGGTTCTCATCAGCAAATCCAGGATAAAGCTTACGAGGAATTAAATAGAATATTTCAAAACGATTTTAAAAGATCCCCGACGATGAGAGATTTAAATGAAATGAAATACTTAGAAAGAGTCATTAAAGAAGTACTGAGACTTTATCCAAGCGTTCCGATGATTGCGAGGATTCTGGATGAGCCTATTCAATACGGTATTGACTAGGAACCTTTTTTCTTTTTAGCGAAATCGAAATTTTAATTCAAGAAACTTCGTTCTAGGGGAGTACAACATACCAAATGGGACGACGATCATGATGCACGTGTATAATTTACACAGAAATCCGGATATTTTTCCGGAACCGGAAAAATTCGATCCCGACAGGTTTTTACCGGAGAAATGTTATAAGCGCCATCCGTATGCTTATTTACCATTTAGTGCTGGTCCAAGGAATTGTATAGGTAAGTCCCTTGCCAAATTTAAAAGTCAAATACGTCACTGGGAAGGGACCACATCAGCATCATGAAAGCATAATTACGCCTATGGCGTTAGTTACATTCCACGAAAATTTTTGTTTAAAACGTTTCGAAAATTTTTGAAGATTTTTGACGTTATTATTTGTGGATGTATTATATTTTTCAAGTAATGGGGAGACACATATTAGGGCGGGTCGAAAAAGGCGAATTTTTGAATTTGAAAACGCCTGATATGGGAATCGATGTTTTTTTATAATACTATTAACCCTAATTTTTTTCATATTTTTTAAACTACATTTTGAGGTGCCGCAATGCCCTTGAAATTTTCGAGAAGACCATTTGAGGACCAAAAATGAAAATTTTTTTTTTTCGCATAAAAGACACTCCTTTACTATCGGAAATTTTGCGTAGATTACGAATTTGAAGTCAAAAATTAGTTTTGATGCACGGTTTTTGAGTCACAAACAGAAAGCCATAACAAGATTTTCAGAATTTTGGATCCGGCGTATGGTTCAAAAACTGTGCACCAAAAATAGTTTCTGACTTCAAATTCGTAATCTATGCAAAATTTCCGATAGGAAAAGACCGTCGGGTCTTTTGTGCGAAAAAATTTTCGTTTTTGATCCTCGAATGGGCTTTTCGAAAATTTCAAGGGCATTGCGGCACCTCAAAATGTTGTTTAAAAAATCTGAAAAAAATGAGGGTTAATAGTATTATAAAAAAAGACATCGATTCCCATATCAGGCGTTTTCAAATTCAAAAATTCGCGTTTTGCGACCCACCCTAATGCATATATCAGCGGCCGAGTACTTTCATCCATTTAAGTCAATTTCTTCCTACCCACGGTAAGAAATAAAGACGGTGAAAAAAGTTGAAAAAAAATTAATTTTTATGTTGACCGTATTTACGAATAACAAATACTTCTCTCCCATCTGACATCAAGACTGGTCATTTTGAAGCTTTTCCATCCTACTGCTGTGCTCACGTAAATTAATAAAATTATTTCTAAGCATAAAACTCCTTTCAGGCCAGAAATTTGCTTTGCTGGAGGAAAAGGTAGTCCTCTCCACGATTCTTCGTAATTACAAGATCACAACAATAATGGAACCCTCGGAAAAAGTAACCCTGATGAACGAGCTTATCCTCAGACCGAAAAACGGGATACGCATTAAAATATCTCCGAGAGAAACGAACTCCGCTTCTGGGTGATAATAATAGGGCCAGCTTTCGATCACCCCTGCAATTAACACCGATAGAAATTCCTTTAAACGGTTCCCGATAATAATCCATTTTACCGAAGTGAAAGACAAGGTTTCTTCGAGGATAAAGATGACTCCCCGCCGTATTTTGAAAACGATTAATGCTTAGCTTATTTGACATTTTGATTTAGTGGGGAAAGTGTTCCAGGGAAAGAGATAATAATCCTGTTGGTATTGTTTGAAGCGAAAGCTTTAGCGACCGCCGCAGAAACCTCAGATCCGTGATTCTGGCAGGGAATATAATCTCTTGTTTATTTCATTTGTTTTAGACACGGTTATCGGTAAGGGTCATTTCACGCAAAATGAATATATTTAAAAAACTATATATGTTAATTATATTTTAACTAGGAAAAGGAAAATCGTGTAAATTTTATATTCACTTTTGTCCTGTTTCACAAACGGAAAAGGTCCTGGGTCTAACTAACCAATGGTCCCTAACTCCTTTTTACCTTTTTACCCCAATGAAAGCGTTGAAGTATTACGTAAGGCCGAGAGAGGGGGGGAGGGGGTACTCGAAATTCTTACGATTTCTTACTTGGGGGGGGGGGGGAGTTGTTTGGCAAATCTTACGTAAGAATTTCCATTATAACTTATTGTTCAGATTTTTTTTTTTTTTTTCAAAAAATTAAGATGTTTTAATTTTTTTGGGACTTTACAGAACCCCTAACTTCAGAACCCCTAAATTTGCAGAATCCTTAACAGGGATTCTGCAGTTAAAAGTTTTGCAATATACTCAATTTTTTTCGAATGTCTAAAGTAGAAAAATTGAAATTTTTTCTTCAAAAAATTTTAAGAAATAAAAATTTATTTTTTGGTGAGATTTTGTGCTAATTGTAGCCATCTTCAGCGATATGAGTATGAACTATAAATCTAGTTTTAAGAAAAATCTTACTCCAATTTTAAATTGGCGTTAAAAAAAGAAGGGATCCGTGAAAATCTTATGTAATGTAATAGGGGGGTCAAAAAAATCATACTAATTCTTATAAAGAGAGGGTAGGGCGTCCAAATACCCGAAAAAAAATCTTACGTAATACATAAAGGTTCCTAGCTATTTTACCAAAATCTTACGAAAAACTCTTATAAAATGTCTATAAGTTATTTATAATAAGTTTTTTTTCTTTGTAAAAATCGTTAAAATTTATTCCCTTTTCCATGAATTATCTCTCCAAATGTGGCACGTAAAGCCCGATTTCGATTCTAAGGTCAGTTTTTAAAAATCCAAGATGGCGGATCCACAATGGCGGACTTTTTTTTTAAAAAAAACGATTATTTTTCACTTAAACGTCTTTGGGGGGTTATTGAGGCCACTAATTTCGATCCTAAGGTCATTCAAGATCTGCCGATCCAAGATGGCGGACGTTTTTATACAAATTAATTTTTTTCTGTCAAATGAATCTAGGGGGCTATCGGGATCGCTGATTCGAATTCGAGAGAAAAAAATTGATTTGTAGAAAAACTTCCGCTATCTTATAAAGAAAAAAGCGTAGACAGTACTGGACGCTTTGTCGAGTGAGGGTTAGGGTGTCCCCCCCCCCCCAAAAAAAGGAAGAAGTTGTCTCCGATTTTGTTGTTTATGGAGTGCCGGTATGACCTTCATTTATGTTTAAGAATCAGCAAAATATCGGCGATAATTTTATTCGATTTTATAGGTTTTTTCACATCTGTATAGTACTTTTTCCCACAAATATAAACAGTCTAGAAAGCAAAAATTGATATAATTCATGATTTTGTGCGAAAAACTCAACTTTTAGAGCACTAAAATGAGACTTACACGATTTTCTATTGATCCTAAAAAATCAGCGCTGGTTTCATTGGATTCTCCTGGATTTTTAACGCCGGTAGAGATCGTTTTCGCCCGAAAAAAAAATTTCTGGAGTCAGAACTTCGTTATATTTAAAAAGAAAAAAAAACTCGGATTTTTAGCACTAAAATGGCGTCTAATTATTTTTCTTTACTTCAGGCAAAAACGGGGATGGTTTTTTCGGTTTCTACGACCCAAAAAACCCCGGAGAAACTCTTTTTGGGAACCACAAAGAATTCCTGGAGGAATTATCATGAGTCATTATCTCAAGAAGTGCTAAGCTTGTAGCAAAAAGGGGAAAATTCAAGAGAGCACAGTTGACAGTTTCATGGGTAGAGGGGTGAGCCCCTCTGTAAATTTTATTCCCCTACAGCCTCGTAGCCAGGGGGGGGCATAGGGTGGCTCAGCCCCCCTGTGAAAATGCTTGAGCCCCCCTGTGGATTTGAAATTTATACCCCCATTCCAAATCAAATTCTAATTTTAACAGGAAAAAAATTAATTATCATCCAATTCCCTACACTGTGTAAGGCATAAAAAAAATCCAGCCCCCCTTTAAAAACCTCCGGCCCCCCTGTATATGCCGGTCTGGCTACGGGCCTGTCCCCCTATCTTTCGTATCAAAAGAGGACGTTTAAAGTCCCTCTTAGAGAAATTCTCCTTCTCCTGGGCCTTTCAAACTGGCTGTAGTCCTAAGGGAAATTCTCAGGACGAATCGTGACCTTAGAACCAAATAGTGCTATCACTTTTTGATTTTTCGTAGGTTAAACATAGAAAAATTTTTTTAGATAGCACCGTTGGTTTTAACGTCGCGCAATATTTTTTAGTCATGGTACCCGAATACGGCATATACTGCTAAAAGCAGCAAAAAAAAAAAAAAAATGTTGCTTTCAAAACAAACTGTCACATTCAGAAGGATACTAATTATTAATACTACTATTTAGATGGCTCTGACTAGGCAAAATTTAACTAATTTTTTCATAATAAAACTCTTGTAGTTTGCTACAATATTCAACTTGATCTTGGCTAGTTTTTTTAAGTAAAAACAACTCTACTTTAAATGGAAATGAATCGTCATTTCAGTTTTTGTTCCGTTTTCAATATTTGCTAATTTATTAGAAAAAAAAAAAAAAAAAAAAAAAACTTAATCGCGCTATAAACCGTAAACGACTTCGAAATGGCACATAAATCTGCTGTACATAATATCTCATACGTCTTTAATCCCGATTTTGAAAATTTTCTGCGGAAAAAGGGTTGACAGAATTGAATACCGATTAGACAAACGATTTTCCATAAATCACTTAACGTGTCAAAATTTTAATAACCATACGAGGGATTTTATAGAATTATACAAAAAAAAAAAAAAAAAAAAACAGGAAAAAATTCCATGGTCCTAAAAAACGTAAACAAAAGATTTAAAAATATTTTATTCCTCCTACATCCGGTTTATTACTTATTTTTAATCTGTCTGACCCTATAATCGAAATAAGTCCTTTGGTCTCCCGATCAAACAATATTTCCTCGCGAAAGTTCAAAAGATAAAATCCGACACACCTCCAAGAAAACGGAAAACACCTCCAAGGACTATTACTATTTAAGTGAGAAATGAACTCTAAAACGTCATTATTGTCACGGCTTCAACAAAAGTAACAACGTGGGACAAGCATTTTTAAGTGAATTTTTTTTTTAATATTTTGAAGTGCGGGGGAAAAAAGCGATTTTTTTGAAAAAAAAATTTTAATTGTAGCAAGAAAAAAATTTTTTTTTTTTTATTTATTAAAATTTTATCCGCAAATGGAAGGGTTTTCACTTTTAATTAGCGTTATTTTAACGATTGTTTTATTTGTTAAATTATTAAAAAAGAACAAAAATGCCGAGATTTTGGATAAAATCCCAGGGCCTCCTACATTACCGATTGTAGGAAATTTATTTGACATAGCAGTTCGACGAGAAAGTAAGTAAAAAAGGACGAAAAAGAAAATTTAAATGACCTTACATTTTTCAATTTTTTTCGTTTCTTTCAGAGGTGATGAAAGGGATGATATGCAGGAAAGAAAAATACGGATCGATATTCCGAACTTGGCTTGGGCCGATTCCAATAGTTCATGTATCACATCCTGAATATGTCGAGGTAATGTCAGCAATTTTTTTTTTCTTCCTTCCTTGTTACACCCAGAATATAAAAATTTATTATTCTTTCTTTTTCAAAATCAGGTGATTCTAAGCAGCAGTAAACACACTAGAAAGGGAAATTTCTACCGTTTTCTTTACCCTTGGCTCGGGACAGGGCTTTTAACAAGTTCCGGTCGGAAGTGGTTTAATCACAGGAAGTTGATTACTCCGACTTTCCACTTTAAGATATTGGACACGTTTATCGAAGTATTCTCTGAGAATGCGGAAATTTTGGTAAAGAGATTGGAGAGCAAAGCGAAAACTAACGAACCGTTTGATGTATATCCGTTCATAACCTTATGCGCTTTGGATATTATTTGCGGTGAGTAAAATCCTTCGCAATGTAAACATTTCCGGGAAGGAAAAACCGAACCTTCATTAAGGGACCGCTAATCAGTTTGTCAAACTTTAGAAATTCTCATTTTCCTTTATAGTTTCAACATTGTTTTGTTTTTTCTTCTCTTAAAACTTAAGTGACCCTGGAAATTTACAGAAATACAGTATCTACAATACAGATAACCCCTCTAACCTCTCCCCCCCTTCTTCCTATATCAGCAACTTTTAGGAAAAATGCATCTATTCCACCACTACCCCATATTTTTAGCAAAATGTTTTTTTCAAGATATTCATTAGCTTTTTCTCCCTCAAGAAATTGCAGAATTAAAAAAAAAAAAAAAAAAAAACTTAAAGCCGTGACAGTTTTACACCCAAGAAAAAGTTCGTTATAAAATTTTATAGCTATTTATAAAACTTTAATTTTGATCTAAAAATTTTTATAACAATTTATAACTTTTTTAACTGAGCAATATATTAATTTTATTCTTGAATTGCACTGTATTTAGCATATGGGGACTTTATAGGCTCTTTTTTAAACATTTTTCATGAGAAAAAAAGGAAAAAAAAATTAAAATTTTTGGGATAGAAGCCGAGCCTTGTGATCAACTTACCAGCCGCCTTTATCCACCACACCACTCTTCAACTGATTTTTAAAAGAGGCAAAATGGTTCTTAAGTTGCCAATTAATTGTTTTGACTTATAATATTTTCCAGATTCTTCCAAATTTTCCGTTCATTTCTTGTATTTTTAATTTGACGAAGGCTCAAAAATAAAGAAAAACAGAAATAGAAAAATTCGGGGAGCGTTAGAAGAAAATAAAAAAACTTAGAAAAAAAACTGAAAATAATTTTTGTTATAAAATTTTATAACGAATTATAAAAAAATGTTTTTTT